>JAHMML010000091.1:415858-536680 GCA_020341155.1 Eciton burchellii | reverse complement strand
TTCCAAAATCAATATAAATCCAAACGCAATTGTAACTTCACACTCGCAATAATCACGTATCCACTGTAAAATCTCAACCTTCACTGTAGAGCTTAGAAAATATAATGAGCTCTGCACATGTTAACATTAAGCCTCTTGCTTACTTTGCTAATATCGTGCAGCGACGTCTATCGAGAGATCTTGGACTAWCTTTTACAAGTGAATCTCTGYTCAAAATATTCCCTAACAGAATCCTTAGCACAGAACTGTGGACTGATTCTTTGAAAATCGTAAATACCGGATGCCTATATTTGCGTTACATACGAACTCGGTGGGACACAGAGGATTCGTTCCCGGAAGACCTGACCGATTTGTATTTACGTCGCATGTTTCTCTGAGTTTTGAACGAGCAGTGTTACAGCGCCTTCGATAAATTCGCGTAACGCCGTTTTGATAATTATTTTATTTTCCGATTCGTGGAAATTCTATTCTGTAAAGATGAGAGTCGTAGAAAAATATAACAGTCTTCTTTAATGAAATGGAAGTAAGTGAACTGTTATAATATTTTAGATCGCAGCTCTAATAGAAGTTACCGTTGCCTGTGGATTCTCGCAAAACACTAAACTTTTTCTCGCCGCTTCGCAACCGCAGAGCGGTAACAATTCCCCTTTTCTCTATTGTTTGTTTGGAGAACAATATCGGCGGGACGTTTATTCGCTTGTTAATCGTAATTAGATTCATATCTGTTATATCGAGAACCTTCTGAGAAAATGATCTATCAGAATCCTGAACATACCGTCCGTCTCGTATCCGAATCGGAGACGAAATTCTTATATACTTATTATGATAATTCAGTTCGCAATATATAATGACAATATACGAAATTCGGAGAAAGAAACGGATTGCTACAGTATAAAAGTATAAATGAACGTAAACGAGTACGACCTTATTTTTTTTTTTTTACGGAGCTTGGCTATTTAATGCATTATTCTCGGGTGACACCGGCAGATCTGGGCAATTGGTCGCTTATTATGAGTACTTGCGGTATGTAAGGTCACCACGCGTACACGTCCGTCGGAACCCGGATGCACCTGCATCACCCGAGCCAATTCCCACCGGGAGGGGGGAAGCTGCGGATTTCGAACGATGACTAAATCGTCGACCTTAATATCTGGGTGTGGATTTGACCATTTGCTCCGAACTTGCAATGAGTACAAGTAATCCTTCGACCAAGAGCGCCAAATCTGTTCCTGCATAGCTTGCACGAGCTGCTATCGCGGCAGCCGGTTAGCATTAACTTCCAGTACTGACTCTTCTGGTACCGAAATAGGCGGTCGGCCTATCAAGAAATAGCCCAGCGTCAATGCTGATAAATCACTGGGATCGTCTTTTAATGCCGCGATGGGTCTCGAATTTAGACATGCCTCTATTTGGCACAACAACGTCGTAAATTCAGTATTGTAAAGCGTGCGAGATCCAATAACTCGCCGCAAATGGAACTTGAAGCTTTTAACACCGGCCTCCCAGAGTCCACCAAAGGCGCGGCAGGGGAAGTAAAATGCCATTGTACTCCGTCGCTCGGGTGACTTGTAAGGTGACTAGTAAGGTTTGAGCTCATCGCTCGAAAACTCGTCTGAAGCTCTCTATCGGTCCCATGAAAATTCCTCCCATTATCGCTATACATGTGCGCCGGTAACGACTCACAAATCGACGAAACGCAACAAGAAAACCGTTTGTAGTGTAATCTTCTACACTTTCCAGATGAATAGCTTTGGTGACAAGACACACAAATAACGCTACGTAATGTTTCCTAGTCCTTTGGCCACGTCCTATGAATGGTATGATCCCGAACGGTCCTGCGTAATTCACGCCGGTATGAGAGAACGGTGGCGAGGGATTAACTCGTGATTCCGGCAAGTTTCCCATTAATTGCGTCGAAACTTTTGCTGACTGACGCGCGCAAATCACATAGCGATGGATATATGCCTTGACGAGGTTACGGCTTCCAATAATCCAGTATTTCTTTCTTAAATGGCGTAACGTAAGTTGTGTGCCTCCATGGAGTATAGCGCGATGCGCACAGTCTATGAGAAGTTCTGAGATGCGATGCTTCGGCAATATAATAGAATGTTTTTCCCCATATTCGACGGCCGCGTTCTGCAACCGCCCGCCAAGGCGGAGTAGTGAATCTTCTCCTAACATAAGTTTTAATGCCTTTAGTGCGCTAGAATTTGGAATCGGATTGTTCTTGCTCAATGCACTCCACTCCTTTGAAAAATGAGTTTTCTCTACTATTCGGAACATGGGTGGCTTCGCGTAAATCGGAAACCTCTATTGGTAATTTTCTCTTAGGTTGCGAATTCTTTTTTCGCTGTGAATTTTTAATAAACCTTAGAATATAAGCTGTCACCCGGACTAACTGAGTCCAGCTCGAATATTGTTGAAGCAGTTCCCACTCACTCGTACAATCCACATGATGTACGATTACCTTTCGCGTTTCGGTGGAGATCTCCTTCGCAGTCGTTTCGTCTACTGGCATCGCTGGATTGTGTCTTGACCACGTGGAGGAGCGCCTCAACCAAGTAGAGCCATTCCACCATAAGTCGTGAGAGGATAGCATTGGACGCCGATAACCCGCGAAAGGCGCAAGCGGCGGGGTTCTCCTTGGAAGAAACATACTGCCACTTAACGTCCAATGATAAAGTTTGCACTTCGGAGACCCGGTTGGCAACATATGTGTTCCATTTTGAGGGATGTTGTTTTAACCATGCTAATGTTATTGTAGAATCTGTCGATCCGTATGTCGGAATGTTTGACAAAGAAAGCGCACGACTTGTCCTAGAGAGCAACACAACAGCGTTCAATTCAAGACAGGGTATACTGATGGTTTTTACTGGAGCTATCTTCGTTTGTGCACAAATTAAATTAACCTGAAATTAGAAATGGAGTGAATCACTCTTAAATATATGACAGCAGCGTACGCACGACTTGATGCATCAGCAAATTCATGTATTTCCAATGATAAATTCTCCTTGCTTTGACCGGTCCAGCGTGTAATACGTACACCCGTCAAGTGCGGCAAGTCGTCAACGTATTCAATCCAACGTTGCACTAGTTCTTGCGATATTGGGGCATTCCGATCGTTTTTGAGCAACCGTTCCTGGAGCAAGATTTTCGCGATGATGACGACAGGCGCAGCCCATCCCAATGGGTCGTAGAGTTTGGCGACGAATGAGAAGATTGAACATCGAGTGGGAGCGGTCTTCACTGACGGAGCTATCACGAAGCAGAAGACGTCCTCTCGCGGTAGCTATGAGAGTGCAAGAATCTTCAGCGTCTCATCGTTTGCGAGGAAATGGTCTATAAGCTCGTGCTGGCTGGTAGGAATGTCGTCTGCTGGTAGCAGACTCGACGCGTTGGCTGCCCATTTTCGCAGCTGGAATCCTCCTCCTTTTATCAAGCGCAATGAGTTGGTCCTTGGTTTCACGCAGCTCGTGAAGACTGTCCCTGCCGAAAAGCATGTCATCAACATAAATTGAACTTTCGATGATCGGAACTGCCGCCGGAAATAAGTGTCCATCATCGATCGCAAGCTGCTGGAGAACGCGCATCGCTAGATATGGCGCAGGAGCTAATCCATACGTGACGGTACGAAGTCTATAATGTTGTGGCGGAGATTTGGGTTTCGGCTGCCAAAGGATTCGCTGGAAGTCCGCATCCATGGGTTCGATCAAATCTGACGGAACAGTTTTGCGATGTCTGTAATGCACACATAGCGCCATTGACGCCATCGGGCAACGATGGCCGGCAGGTATTGCTGTAGTTTTGGCCTAACTAACAAATGATCGTTCAGTGATGTACCATTACGAGTTTTGCACGTGGCGTTAAATACAACTCGTAGCTTAGTGGTGCTGCTTGATTCCCAAGTCATAGTATGATGCGGGATATAGACTGGTTTAGACGATGTGGTCACGCTCTCTGTCACGAGCTCCATATGATCAAGCTCGAGGTATTCGCGAAGAAATTCATAATATTGTTTGCTGATCTCGGGACGAGATTGCAGTTTGCTCTCCATTCGGGTATGTAGGGCTGTGGCGATCTGTAATAAGCCTACAATGTTTATGGGTGGACCTGCTTTGAAAGGCAGTCGCATCACGTATCTATCTCCCTCCGTACGAGAGTGAGTAGAGACGAAATGTCTCTCGCATTGCTCGTCTTCCTCCTTAAAAGGTAGTTTCTGAGGAATCTCCTCATTCTCCCAGAACTTGCGCAATAAAACATCAGTGTCGCACTCTGCAGTGCAAAGCTACACATGAGCCTTGTCTGTATTATTCGGGATGCTACCTAGAGAATCTGTAATGATCCAACCAAAGACGGTTTTCAGAGCCATGAGTGCGTCCGTCGGGCCCAGGCTCGGAGATTCGGGCAAAAATATCGAAGAGAATGAATTCGACCCAAGCAGCAAATGTATTGGATGCTGGCTCGCTGGATTCGGATCCGCCAGCTCAAGATCGCGTAGATGTGGCTACATCTCAAAAGGCTGAGTTTGCGACGCTGTGTACTCTGTAATATTTGGTAGAACATACATTGTTAATGAAATCATTGGTACCGATTTGTTAGGGCCAATCCGAGGGAAACCTTCGTTCTCACACCACCTCTCTCCATACCTGCTACGCCACTTAACAATACGTCGGCGCGTTGTTGCTTGAGTCGCAATGTCTGACTGAGAGATTCCGAAATAAAGCTAATGGTCGAACCTTGGTCAATGAGCGCACGAATACGTCAACCATCCGTGCTGTGAAGATCCGCCCACGTGGTACTTAGAGTTCCGCATTCTGCACACGGAATTTTCGCTTGCACGGATTGAACATGAGCGACAACGGCACTCTCAGTAACGGAAGAAGTACTCGGGACCGTGGTTTCCGAACCGGGCACTTGATTAGCTATTGTCTTAGCGGTCCTGTCTTCCTCAGGATATAGTAGCGAGTGATGCGAGCGACGACAACGCACATATCGTGATTTACTTGGACACTTCGGCGTGAAGTGACTCGATCGCAGACAATTAAAGCATACTCGCTTTTCCCTAGCACTACGTTGTTCGATAGCTAATAACAGAAACCCTTCACACTTTGCCAAGCCATGCCAGCCGGCACAATTGACACAACTTTGAGTTGATACATGATTAACAAATGAACGACTCCTATTTCGCGGCTTATCGACCGCGTTGTTAGCTACATTCGTAGAAGCGGAAAGCGAGCGAATATGGCAACGGGAACACGTCAAGCTCTTTGTGCGAGGGATGTTCCTAGATGTCGCCTAGGTGATCATTTTATTTTGCTATTGTTTGTGAACCGAGTTTTTCTGTCATATTAACCACCACGATAGAGTCCCAAGAGCTGACTTGGCATCCTAACTTCGACAAGTTTTTGAGCGCGACGTTCACGGTGTCTCGCAGTTTTTTAAACTCGACTGCAGTTTCGAATTTTCCTTTCGGAAGGCAAATGAACGATTGAAGGTTTGTACAGATTAACATTCTTTTATCATCGTACTCCTTCAACAACATTTCCCACGCGTCGTCATAATTGTCAGAAGAGACGTCAAATTTATCAAGTGTCGCCGCGGCGTCGCCGATAACACTCGATGTCAAATAGTAAAATTTTGCTATGTTTGTCATTGTCTTATTTGAGTGGACCA
Source organism: Eciton burchellii (assembly GCA_020341155.1). NCBI lineage: Eukaryota > Metazoa > Arthropoda > Insecta > Hymenoptera > Formicidae > Eciton > Eciton burchellii. Next base: position 531,007 of record JAHMML010000091.1, on the reverse strand, counting down.
AAGAATGAAAAGTGTCACGAAATTTCTGCCATTCGGAAATTTTACCCGAAAATGTCAGAAGTGGAATACGCGGGAGTTTTAGCGACGACGATTGCGGTTCATTGCCAACGGTAAAAGCGGTATCAGGGTCGTACGCAGGACTTTCCGGTGCTACGAAACTACTGATGGCTTCCTGAAGATAGTCCGCAGCCTCGTCCTCAGCAGTCGCCGCAAGATTGATCTTAGCGTCTAAGCTTTGAACTTTCTCCCAATGCTTCTGTAAATCGGTCAGGCGTGCTCTCGTTTTTGTAAGCGTGACGTTGGCCTTTGGAAGCTTTTTATAGTTGGTGATTAAGCGTTTGATCACATTGATTATAATGTTCTGATTCTCAAGAAAGCTACTCAGATCTTCAGCCATGGTTATTGCACGTAAACTTGAAGAATTGTCCGCGACACGCGATCAGCGTGGGGATCAGGAAATGCTGGCCTTTGGACAGCGTTCCTTGGACCGAGCACTTCAGCTCGAAAATTGCACTCAGAGTGCGAATCAGCGATGCACTTATGGCACCGGCGTTACGTTTTCTGTTGCGTGTATGGAACACAGCTACAAGACGTCGTGACACAGTTCAACGATGCTGAGTGTCCTTTCTTGTGAACTCGGTACTACAACTCACTAAGCTCCGGACTTCGTCTTCCCCAGGAGCGTGTACCTCCACGTGATCCTCACGTAAGATCCGAATTAGAGAAAAAAAGCGATAGTGGCACGAGCGCGGCTTCTGAACCAGTTCGTGATGATCCTTGCAACGGTATTCGGTGACAACAGCACCAAAGAAGATCTTTTATATCAAACTGTCCGTTTTATAACAACGCCCTGATACACTTGAATATCAACGATCCGCGAATCCGGCTCGAAGGACCAAAAACAATGTTAACGCGCCTTCGATAAATTTGCGTAACACCGTTTAGATATTTATTTTATTTGCTGATTCGAGGAAAGTATATTCTGTAAAGATGAGAGTCGTAGAAAATACAACAATCTTCTTTAATGAAATCAAATGAACAGTTATAATATTTTAGATCGCAGTTCTAACAAAAATGACAAAAGTTGCCTCTGAATTCTCGCAAAACACYGACTCTTTTCTTCGCCGCTTGGCAACGGCAGACCGGTAACAATTCCCCCCTTTTTTTTTGCTTCGACAACAATATCGGCGGGCCGTTTWTTYGCTTGTTAATCGTATTAGATTCATATTTGTTATATCGAGAACCTTCTGAGGAAATCATCTATCAGAATCCTGAACATTTATCGTTCAAAGCTCGTGTTATATCATCATACTAAAATATCTCATATACAATAGTCTTTAACGTACAATAATATGCAATGTAACATGGAGGACCAAATTTATTATATAATTAAAATCTAATTGCAGATTTACATGATATACATATTTTTATTATAAATTCTATACTATCAATATTATTTATAATCATTAGATTCTAATATTTTGAAGCGAGCTATTATAGATAACTTTTCAATAAAATATTTAGAAAAAGGAACTAATTTTTTACGAAATATTTTTTTCATGTTAACAATGTCACTTCAATTATATCACATTCAATTATATTAAAAAGCATTTTTATATTGGCTATTGTAATTAATTGCTATTGGCATAGTACTGCCAATTTTATATCTTGTCTTAGTTCAAATTAAAAAATGGGACATTATAAATTTGACAAGTAATCAATGATAGTATTGTCCAGTTAACGCTTGGCTGCTGATGTTAAAATATTAGATAGATTTTTCGATATCGGCATTTTTTATGTAGGTATATATAGGTAGATAAATAGGTATACATAATATATATATATATATATATATATATATATATATATATATATATAGTATATAAATCTTTTTTTAGATTTAAATAAACTTTTTCAAAAAGTCATTAAATTTTAATATAAGATTTAAAAAAGATTATATGTTATGATTTATAAAATATTTTATAATTTTCTTAACATAAATCGTGTGTGTGCGTGTATGTGTGTGCGCGCGTGTGTATGTGTGTATTGTCTTTCTGTATTCTGTATTGTCTTTCATAGAAACATCAATATAATCATTAAGAATATCATGAGATATTGTTAAGATAACAGTTAAGATAACATTTAAAAAAATCCTCTAAGTAATCCTGTAAATCAGATATAAGCATAGATGTAGTATTAAGGAACGAAAAATACAAATCTTGTAAAATAATTTTTTTTACAAATTATAATTTGTAAATAGTCATATATATGTAGTCATATAGGATGATTATTGGAAGTCATATCGTCTAAAATGATGAATAAAAAAGATAAAACAATTTTGCAATCAATATTAGCAATGAATAATATAACTTCTTATATCATACACGTATATATAACTATGTTGCAATATCATTGTAGACATTAAATATTTATAGTACATGCGATATGAACTTAGGATTTCTTCAAGCATTTGCTTGAATAAATATTGGAAGGCAGCCTTTAATATCGAATAAACAGATCAGTATCTATGGAAACTATCGTTACTTATTATACTTCGCAGTTTCATAGAAAGTTAACGAATTCATAGAAATGGCACTATGTCTGTAGCTTTTATTTTCGCTAACTTTTTGCTTGCGTATGCACTACTAAAATCTTATAGAATCTTTAAGTCTGTCAAGACGAATAAGAAAAAACAAAAAAAAGAATATAAGTACTAATCGAAAAGATAAATGCAAGAGGAAAGCAATATGCAAGAAAATGAGAGAAGGGAAGAAAGAAGAAACAATAAAGAGAATGAGAAGATCTATGATTCGAATGAATATATATCTGCAGCAAAACGTGTAAAGAATGGAACCGTACCTTTAAATATCTTAGAGTTTCAGTATCCTTTTATAAATAATATTTTATAAATAATAGTAAATATTACTAAATTTTGAATTTTTTAATTTCTTCTTAACATACACAGAAACCAAGAATAACTATTTTTTTAAATTGAACTTGGTTTAATATAAAAATTAAGTTTGGGTTAAAAAAATTTTAAACAGAAATATAAAAAAATTCCTTAAGTATTAAAAGTCATTCATTTTCATATGATTGTCAAAAATATTTTAATCTTTGTGTAGCAGAACCAAATGTTCTTATTTTCATATCTGGTAATTTATTACATTTCTTCAACACTACAACAAAGGAATTATGGTTTAGGAGAGGATATACTGGCGAAGGAATTGGACATATAACGGTATACTCTGTTATATTTATATTTTATATAAATGCTCTGTTATATTTTATATTACTTTATTTGCTTTGCATGTAATTAAAAACGAAGTTTAATTTCCTGACTAATAATTTTCTAAGTAAACTTGATGATAATACACAATTTGGATGCGTAAAAATATATACAATATATTTTTCATAATATTTTTCTCTTTCCAGAAAAATCCCATATATGACCATATTGCTGTCGGAGAAAATGGTAATAAACCACCAATAATAATTTACGAATGGCCATCGATGTATATCGTAACCATTTTATACAATGGCACATTAAAACGCTATTCTCATTTAACATACAGGTATTTCAAGAAAAATTAATTTAATAAAACTTTATTTTCGTTTTCTGCATTTGTATATCTGCTCTAAATTGTCAGAACTAAAATCTTTCTCCTAAATGTATACTTTCAATACTTAATATAAATGGCATTATATAATTTTTACATAAAATAAAATTTTGCATATATTTAGTTATTTTATATGTTTATATATAATATATTTCGTATATTTAATATATATTTAATATATATTTAATTATTTTAATTTACATTGTAAAATTTAAATCACTATAAATTTTTCATAATATATTTATTCCATAATATATTTATTTAACATTTTCCATAATATGTTTATTCTTCTGAAGTATATTTGAATTTATAACTAGTGCTTATCGATGCACATATTTTCGTTATTTATTTTATAATAAATACAATATTCGTGCCAAAATTACAAGTTTATTTTAGATCCACTTTAATTAATGTTGATTATTGTTATTAATATTAAAGTTAACATTGAAGTTGACTAAAAAGTTCTTTTAACTTTTGATATTAAAATTATTTTTCCTGGCATTAATTGTCTATTGAAGGAGAAGCAGAATTAAAATATTCGATGCATATTTTATACATTCTTATAAAATGAGTGATAAAAGTATTAGTAATTAGTATGCATTAGTAATTACATTTATGAATGATATATACCTTCTATCATTATTAGATTCTACTTATTCATATAATTTTAACTGAAAGTTATATCGATACGTTATATCGAAGAAATACGTTATACGTTATATCGAAAGTTATATCGAAAAAACTGATAAAAAGGTTATTACAAATTGGCTGATTGAATTCAATTTACTATGAAGAATAAAGTCAAAATTATAAACTTTGAGTAATATTTATTAGTTTGATGATTTTATTTCTTCTTTTTATATAAATAATAAAATATAATTTTCAGTGTTATATTCTTAATTGTTCTCAAAATTATGTTCTAAATAAAGTTCTAAATAAATTATTTATTTTATTTTATTTTAAATTAGTTTCTGTTGGATTAATCATGTAATATATTTTATTTTTTATGATAACCAACAATTAATAATCAAGATAAAGTCAATTCTACAGTTTTAATAATAATTGACTTTTGATCGAATTCTAATTAATTATTTTTTATATTTTTTAAAGATTCTCATAATCTTTTAAACATAAATCAAATTGATATATTTATTAATATTATTATAAAATAATTAAAATAATTCCTTTTTAATTTTTCTGATCAGAAGAGTCCTGTAATGTTTTTATATTTAATAAAATTATGCAATGTTTGAGATTTTCTCCATTTAATTTTTTCAATTGTTTTACATTATTACATTTAGCATCCCATTATCCCGTGATTTTTAGTTTATAAAATTGTTAATCATTCTATCGATCTAGTTATCTACATTATCCTATATTTAAAGTCTCACAAAACTTGAAAAAATTAATGAACTCTGGATAAATGCTTTAGATACTACCTTAAATACTTTATCTTTTCTTGCTTTCATTAATTTTTCATATATATTTATCCCAATTCCTTTTTTAAAATTTATCTGAGATTTTTTGATATCTTTAAATAATTATATTTAACATGATCTCAATAAAGAATCGATCTCAACTTTATGTAATTATTTGTTTATTATAAATACAGATAATATCTTTTTTATATAAATAAAGCCTTTATAATATACGTATTGAATATTCATAAAATCTTTATATAAGATAATTTATTATTATTATTATTATCTTATTATTATTATATTATTATTATTATTATCTTATGGCAATAATTTTATGGCAATTCCAAACATTATGATGTGAATTAAAATTTCAATAATTAAAATTCCAACAATTAAAATTATTATCACTATTTTTAAATTTAATATTTAGATTTAAATTTAATATTTAATTATATTAATTTATTTAACTTGATATTTTTCCATGCAAGTTTAAATTTTTCTTCATGTGATTTTCTGTAAATAATAAGATTATATTTTATTATAATATTTTTAATTCTAATTTCTATTATTTCCACATTACGTGATCTTATAACTCAAGACTAAATAACATTCAACTTTGTATTCTATAATTTTAATCAAAATTGTAATGTTAATAGATTTTTTGACCATTTTAAATTCAGAAAAATCTATAGATATATAGTTTATATATATATTTGTTTATTATCAGTTTAGTTTCTAATTTATAATAATATCACATTTAATAATATATAACTCTAATTCTGATTTTTTATTATATATCTCGTATTTCATATTGATTAATATATTAACCATTTTGGATTATTATTAATTATTATGATACATTACATTACATTACATCTTTCGTTATTCTTAATTTTCCAATCACTTTTAATATCCGTTAAAATTTTCATATTCTCCTGCTCAAAGCTTTTCCTCTTATAATTGGTTTTTTCTGGTTCTCTTTTTTTAACGTTTCTTTTAAAATAGTTTCTTCATCAAAATTTTTAATACTTTCGTGAAAATCTTGAATATATCGTTTTGAAATAGAATCCATATAATTTTTTTTAAATTATGGAACGATTTTATATATTCCATCAGATATGATAAATATCCATATTCTATATGAAGATCTCTGTTTATTATGGAATATAATCTACATTTATTAACAGGAATACTAAAATCTGCCATATTATATATGGCATTTCTGCCATATTATATATTGAAATATATATCGTAGAGTTGTTTTTTGTCCTTCTCTTTACTATTTAATTGTTACTATTATTAATTTAATACTATTATATTATAATATTTTATATTCTCTTATCTCTCCTTTTTTCATATTTAATTTAATCACTGAATTGTTATTGTTTCTATATCTCATTTCATAATTTTCTATTTCACTTCTTGTCCCAAATAAATAAGAAAGATATAATCATGATATTTTTCCAGGAAAAAAACATTTTAATTGATTCGCCTTATAAAGCACTGATTGGAATTGGTCTCTTTCATGACAAATATCTTCATTTCTTGGATTTTCATATCTATTATAATTCAAGTCTTGTCCTCGTACTAATTAAGATTTTCTCCATTTTAAAATAAGATATTATTATACATCATAATAATGTCAAATACTCTATGCTCCTGAGAAACGAGATATTTTTTAATTGCCAATTTGTGATCACTATTACAATTGTGACATTTTAAGACATTTGCGGCAATCATTATATGATATTTTACCATTGCACTTTGAATGTTCTTATACATAATTTTGACTACATCTATTACATTTAATCTATATATTTGATTTATATATTTGAGACATTATTTTAATATAATATTTGACATAAAGTCTAATTTTCAATTTATAATATATTTTCAAAAATATTCTTTTTTATACTTTGCTATTCCTAAAAATGATAATAAAATTTTCTATCTTTTGACTTTTTCATGTCTTAATTTCCCTACCTTTTGTGCAATATTTTTATATTTGCAACTTCTTGCTTATTTATGATTTCTTGTCAAAGTTACGGGATATCGTAGGACTAATCAAAGGTGACATTCTTACATGTGATGCGAATAGTTGTCATTAAATCTGGAAGTATATTTATTTCGAATCTGTTTTACTTATTATAGATATATTAATTTCATGGGAGATTATAAAAATTATTTGCGCTAAGTTAAATTTTAATATTTCAATTTTTTCTGAAAAATATGATTTTTATTAAACATATCAACATTTTTAAATAATTCTTATTTTTATTCGTCGTAATTCTGTTAATAACTTATATTTAATTCTATATTCAGATCTATATGTAGATTTAAATCATTGTTGTTTACTTTTAAATAATTTAAATAGTTTTATCTGTTGTTATATTTATCTTATTTTTAAATTGATCTTTAATGTTATAAGTAATTTTTAATATTGAACTCTTTAATCTGATTTAAGAAAACCGATTTACAAATATTCGTGATGTTCCACCTAAAAACAAATTCAATTCTTTTGATTTTACATATTTATTTTTTATCTCATTTCCATGATGATTTTATTCTTTTTTCCTTCTTTTCTTAAATTATTTATTATTCCTGCTTTTTAAAATTCTTTTTTCTTCAAAATTAGTTGTATTTATGGTTTTCCTCAACTCTAATTAATTTTTCAAAAGCTTTTTTCTTCTCTTTCTTTTTGTTTGGTAATTCTATATTGCTATAAATGTTCACTGATTTACCCTTACTATCTATAAGTCCTCGACTTTTTTTGTTTATTTGCCGTATTTATGAAAGAGTTTGATCTACAATTTTTTTTATATAATTAATTTTAACACGAAAAAATATCTTTTTCTTAATTTGTTTCCCTAATATTAGAGTAATTGATTTATTAGTATTAATATTAATATTAATTTATTAATTATGTATATATAATATTATTAATTATTATTATAGTTAAGAAATAACAAATGGTGTGAAATATTCAAATTATCTTTCTTTAAAATATTTTCGCAAGCCATGTATATATTAAGATAGTTAACTTAAAATCGCATATATTTCTTTGTTCTTTCACAATTTCTTAATAATATATATTAAGATAATGTATTTATTACATTTTAATTCAATTTGTTTATTCTCATATATGTAATTTTGAAATACTTCTTTCACCTAAATAATCTATTAAATGATTATAATTATGTTAAATAAATTAATTCATAGAACAAATGATTATACATTTGAAAGCAATCATGTTGCATTTATTAATCCAAAACTAAAAAGAAAGACATATGTGAGACTAAAACAATTTATCATTTTTAAGATATATAATAAGATATATAATTCTGAAACAAATCTTGTACCTATTTATATCATCTATTTTTTATTTATTATTTTGCTTTATTATAATAAAATAAACGCGAAACTTCTTTGTCACTATGGAATTTACTAAAATACGCAAATATACAAATAATATGATATTTATACATTCAACATGCGATATTGAAATTGTTTTAATTAAATAATGAAGTGATCAGAAATTTTATTAGAAAATTAAAAAATATAACATAATTTTATTTAAAACATTTCTCAGTACACATTAGCATCCTTCGACAATTGTGATAAGAGAAAATCTAAATTGGATGGAAAGATTCGATTTATAAGGCTGGCGCATGAATAATAGTTTTAATCTTTTAGAGCAATCTATATATGTTACTATTTACAGACAACTTATCTTTCATAGGATAGGTCATATATAAGTTAAATTATTACCTTTTTGTTCAACTTATACACATATTCATTCATGCAAATTTATGCAAATAATTTCCTATCGTTATGTTTCATATTGTCAATGGAGAGTTTGAATTTAAATTAAGGAAACAACTTTTTAGGGGAGCTTTTATGAAAAGATCTACCAGATGATTTTCAATATATATATATATTTATAATATATAGATTATATAGATATAGTGATCTATATATAGTTATAAATATATAGATATATTATATATATATATATATATATATATATATATATATATATATATTTGATATTTATGTCATCATCTTTAATCTTTTCTCTAATAAAATATTTAATATTTATATATTTGATGCGCTTATGAAATTCAAAGTTTTTAATGAATTTGTTCGGATTTCTGCCGAATGTCGAGTCATTCAAAGATCGGGATCAAAAACGTTAGACGTTTTTGCGAGGCAAAAACGGCAGAGGTAGTGATAATATTATGAAGCATTCTTGCGCTCGGGATTACTGAAGCGGGGATTACTCGGATTAGGGACCGATTAGAGCTGGAATGTGACCGTGTTCGGGAACAAAAGTGATAGCATGAGTCGGAGAAGAATCGAATGTTGCCTGTTTTTATTTTATATCTATGATCATTACGAACAAGGACTTCGGCCGCTAGAAGTGCAGTTCAGATTTGGAACCAGTAGAAGACGTTAAATATTGTTGCTTTATATTGCGGATTTTAATTAGAGTTGATGTTCAACGAACGTGCATCCTTTTGTATTCAATATAAACAAAATATAAAAATTGTGTACAAACAGTGTTAAAACCTAAGTTAAAATCTAACTTAACTTGAAAGTATTCTTTATTATCCAAATCCATATCCGAATATTCATCTGTATAAAATTGGCTCACTTCAACCGACGCGGATCGACTGACGAGTACTTCAGAACAGAATTTAATAGTATTGTAAATTGTGATATTATTACTATTAATAATAGTAGATGCTGTGTATCGTCAACACTTTTCAAAATTTATGTATCTAAGGCCTTATATCTATGGAAACGGAAATGCCATATAATGGGAATAGAGCTAAAGGAACAATATATACCCCAATTTGCGGATTATCAGGCGGTAATAGAGGTAAAGGATATCAGGCAGTAAAGAATACAGAAGATGGAGTATATATAGGATATTCCTATCTGGATGGAATTATTAAGTAGGCGTCTTCGACAAATCTTTAATATGTGCCGCCACTGATAATCCCTTTCTTCGATACTACGTTTATGGTGAGGAAACTAATAAAGGAATATGAGAAATAGGGGCTAATAATAAATACCCAAAAAGTGAAAAATTATAACGGAAGAAAATCTGGTAATGAAAGGCAACAAAGAAGTCAGAACTTGCAAGGAATATAAATATCTGGGAATAACATTAAATTGAGAAGAGACAAATGACTAAGAAATAAGCAATAAAATAATAAAAACGAGAAGAATAATCATATGTCTGAATAGTATCTTATAGAATAAAAGCATAATGAAAAAGAGGAAATTCAACATCTACGAAAACATGGAAAAAAATGTAATGCTATATGACTGTGAAACAGCGAAACAGATTAGAGACTAATCGAAAGAAGTAAGAGAGTATCTATAGAAGCTATGGAAATGAACGCTAGATTTATTTTACGAAGAAAGAATGTCAGGAATAAAGAAATCAAACAATGGATGAAGATAGAAGGTAATGATATCGAGAGGAAACAACTAGTCTGGTACGGATATGAACGGAAATAGATTCCCGAAACAAGTAATGAAATGGATATCTCTGCGAACACGAAAGGGAAGAAGACTATGAACAACATGAGAGATGGGAGTACGCAGGGCGATAAGTGAGAGGAATTTGGCAGAGGAATAATAGAACAACAGGCGAGAATAGGAATTAGGGATTGAACAACGGTGCAAGACATCTTAATCCGAAACTATATAGACAATGATAATATTGTTCATATATGATACAGTAAACGACATCACAATCTAAATAATTTAATATTTGATGGAGACATATAATTTCTTATGTTGCTGTTGCAGCTGCTATATATTCTGTTTCTGTTGTACTAAAAATGTCTTTGAAAAGATAATGTGTTCAATATGTTATCTATGCTAAAAATATGATTAATATTTATAATTAATAAAATATTCGATTTACATACGCCAATATCGCTAAGAAAATTAATATTGAAATAATCAATTAATTTCGTTCTTGCTTTGATTTTCGTAAAATAGATAGACATATTTAAAATAGAATAGACATATTTTGTAGTAAATAAATATTTGAAAATACTTTTAATAATTAATTAATAGATTTTTTAAAATTGAGCGATTAAGAATATTTATCATATATGCAATGTCTGTCCATGTTATTAATATAAAGAATATAAGTAATTCTATTGTTTATTTTCTATCTTAAGTAGTATAAGATATCTATATTTTTTCTAATTTGTATTACTTTTAGATGATAATTTTTTAGATTATATTCTATTTAGCGCGTGGATGAATTTGATACAGTATTAACAGGACATTCTCATATAATGCACGTACTGTGATAAGTTATTTTTTATGAATCTTGTGAATATTGTAAAAAATTATTTGGAATACATTTCTGGTTATCTGATTTAAATCTTTTTGACTTCCTTTTGTGAGGTTATTTTAAGAATAAAATATATTCGTAAATCATCATTTTTGAAAATGGAATAATTTTTATATAATATAACTTTTTTATTTGTTTTAATAGTTCTTATTAAACTTAATAACTTAATTTTAAATGTCTTTCTTTCTTTTGTATTATTAAAAACTCATAGAAAAGAATATATTTCGAAAGATAATTCTAGATGATACATGTTGTCCCAATCAACACCATATTTCTTATAATGATTATTCTCATTCGCTTGACAATCAATGAATCATTTCATTTTTGAAAATTTTTATTAAAGATTAAAAAAATGGATTAGAATAAATTATCTAAAGATAAGTATCGAATGCTTTAATAAGTATGGAAAAGATTATGGAATAATTATTATTTAACGAGAAGATATTTCAATATCTGTTTAAATAAAGAATATCCAATATTATAATATTCGAAATATCCAATGATTCATTTTCAAACTGTGTAATTTTATACATAAAATGCGGAAGAGAATCAATTCCTTGAAAAAATATATATATATAATTAAAGAATATAATTTTAAGAATATAATTACATTTGACAAATGAATAATTGCATTTGAAAAAAATTTATAGATATAGACTTCGTTAGGCTATTCAACTTTGTTCTATCCAATTTTTAATGTCTTTAATTGAGTAATGATTAAAGAATTAAAAAGTTTGTATGAACTATTAATTATTCTGTATCCGCAATTTGATTAGTTGAGATTCGAGTATCGATTTTGATTATCAAATTTGTAAGATCTTGAAATTATAAAATATTTCATTTTTTTCTGAGTTTTTAGATCATTATCTATGACCTGCTTGTTTGCTTGTTTCATTTTCATATTCCGTTTTGTCATTTTTTCTCTAGTATGTACAATATATAATTTCCATAATGATATTATTCTCCATAATGATATTACATTTCCATAAATAATTTTTTATTTGGTAACTTGCATATTCTATTGCATTATTTGTTTTAAAAATTTTTATGCTGTGTAAACTTCTTTTTATTTTGTTGTCAAGCTTCTTCAGTTTTTTTAGCATATCAGACTTATGTTTGATAAGATGCATCAATCTATAGTCCATGACTTCAATCACAATAGATTGCAAATATATAAAATCTGACTTTTTTAATGAATATTTCAGAGAATATATATAGTAATAAAGTTATAAAGTTTTTTATATATTATATGTAGGATATTTATTTTATCCCTTGATGATGATGTTAAATGAATGGGTTTTCGATGCTAGGTTGATAGGCCGGCTGATTCTGTAGTTTCATCACTCGAGACTCTTCGACTGATACACACTGCCTCTCGCACTGCCTTCTCGTCTATCTGTCGTCTTGCTGTCATTATTGCCTTTACTCTCCTTCCTCTATCGTCTACATCGTTTACTTCGTCTACTCTCGCATTCTCATCGTCGTTATTCTCGTCATTCGTCCATCGTCCGTCGTTCGTCTTCCTATCTTTACTACTTTTACTCTCCTTCTCCTATCGTCTACATTGTTTACCTCGTCTACTTCGTCTACGCTCGCACCTTATGCCATCGTCCTTTTTATACCCAAGAGTGATGCCACATCTCAGAGTTGTCAGCCAATCGCTACATATTATCATTTGGTCTGGACGAATCACGCTTACGCGAGTGTCAACGGTTTCTTTCGCAGTTGCGACCTTTGTTCTGGACGCACTCGTCCAACACATGCACGTGCGCGTCGGCTTCTCCGATTACAAGCTTTTGATACATGCCGCTATTGATAATCCCTTTCTACTACATATATTTATATACTATACTATATATTATATACTATTTTATATATTATATATTAATTCATTAGACATTTAAGAATTTTGATTAGTGATCATAAGATTTTTTAAATTAATTTAAATTCTGTCATTGCGCTTCAATAAATTTGTAGAATAAAAGAAATCCTTATTATTTTGATATCTACTACACTTTCAATTACATATATCAATTGCTTATTTGTCTAGAAAAGCTTATTTGTATAGAAATCAGATTTGTTTCATTATCATTCATTGTCAATAATTCTGTCAATGATTATCATTTTAAAAAGAAGTTTATAAATATTATTTGTTTATTTGTTTATTTGTAACCAATAAATGAATAAATCTCAAATTTTGCCTTTTGTCTATTTTATTATGTCGCTATTAATAGTATACGATGATAGCAACAAGAAAGGGATTAAAATATTAGATAGAAAAATTCTATTTACAAGAATGATAATCTAGTCAAGATCTCAAGCAATCTATGCATGCCATTATGGAAAACAAGCTTCTCTAATTTATAAAATACCGCCAAATTTTCTAACTTTAAATTTACAAATTTATTAATTTAAAATAAATAAATTTATCTTTTGCACGATACATAAATTAAATTATTTTATTTCACTTTATATATGCATATTTATTTGCATTATGAAGAAGTGAAAATAAACTTTAACGAATATTCAATAGACATAAAGTTTTTAAAATTCAAATTATGAATTTAAATATATATCAAAATTGCCAATATTACTTGCTAATAACTTTTTCACAAACAACAAACATTGGTTATAAAGTTTTGGAGATTAAGAGAATATTCTTCTTTTTAAGGATGGGGAAAATTTTCTAAACATCCTGCGGAACATCTCTAGCTTGAATCTTCATCGTCTTTTTGGTCTTCGTGATGGCTTTTTTTCTAAATTCTCATGTACGCCGATATCGATATCGGCATATGTTTACGGCAAGAAGCTTTACGGCAAAAAGCTCGATTGGAAAAGCCCGATTGGAATTAAGCATAGGAGATATCTGTTCGGATGATTCTGCCATTCATTATTGTTGAATGCAATAACATCACATTCTTGATGCACCACGCCATCATACAATTCGATGATACACTATATAATACTATTGCGTTAACGATGCATACAGACACCGGACATAACTATTCGATGTCTCAAATTAAATAAAAGACAGCATAAAGTTGCTGTCATCTTTTCTATTCGAAAAATCAAACAATTCAACGATCCAAATATTCAATAAAACTTTGGCTGCCACTCAATGTGAAATCTAAGTTTATTTATCTTCAATTTGGGCACGTACTTTTCTCATTTCGATATTTAGTTAAAAAAATCTTTTAGCGAAGAAATAATACTCCTGTAATAATACATGAAAAAATAATATCCCTGAGGGACCTCTTTTAACCTTAATTCGTATTACGGATAATATACTGCTAACGCAATCCCCTCGAATTTTCCCTATCGGAAAAAAATGTTAAAATCTTCAGAAAATGATAGTGCTTACTAGTACGCATATTGTCTTTTCTTGTCTAAAGAAGAGTTAAATATCTTTCACTCAATGCAATAGAGTGTTTTTGATAACATATATGAAGATCAAGATTATCGGAAATGTTTCTCATAATGTGAATATAATTATAATTTTATTTTATTCAATGTGTGTCAAAGTTTCTTTATAATAAATCATTGATTTTTATTATCATTATTTTTTATTTTTATATAGATGAATATAATGTATGATTATTTCTATTATCATAGACGGATTGCCAACGTTCATATTATATTGAAAATACCCATTCTCGTCTGATCGTCTGATCATTAAAATCAAGTAATGTTGGGTATAGTTAGTACTTGGATAGATGATCATATGGGATGAATCTAATAAAGTAGTATCCTTAAGTATGATATGATATGATATGATATGAGTAAGATATGTATGTATATAAATATATATATATATATATATATATATATCTTTTTTACAGCGCGGATGGTTTGTTATTAGTCTCACAAGGGGGAGATCCAGATTATACGATCACACTTTGGGATTGGCAAAAATCTAAAGTGATACTGAAGTGTAGATCTTATGATCGGAATGTTTATAACATAATGATGTCTCCATTGTTACCTGGATATTTAGTGACTAGTGGAATGGAACATATAAAATTTTGGAAAATCTCTGAAACGTTTACTGGGCTCAAATTAAAAGGCGAAATTGGCAGATTTGGTCAGACAGAAATATCTGATATTATTGGCGTATATATTATGCCAGATGGAAAGGCAAGTATTATTCAAATGAATTTATAAAGTTTGGCAACTAATTGTTATTAAAGTATGTTTTATAAATAATAAAAGAAAGAGAGAGAGAGAAAAAAAATCTTTTAATTTATAATGACTTTGCTTAAAATTACACGTGATCTTTAAGATACGAATGCATCGCATGTAGAATATGTTTCACTATTCCTGATAATAATTTTCATCTATTATAAAAAAAAATAAAATTCATCATCTATAGAAATTTTCAGTAATATAGTATGTCAATTTACATTTAATATAAAAAGAGGAAAATTATATAACTATCTTTATAATTATCTTTAAATAAAAGTTTATAATTTCTTAAATTTAATACAATATTTTCCTAAATTTATTCTATATATAGAATGCATTACGATTTTCTTTATATGATAAATATAATATATCAATAAGATAAGCCTTCCTAAAAATCAATGATCTTGATATACGATTTAAGAAACTAATTCTTTATTGTTAGTTTATAGAACAAATATGTTTTATATTTTAATTGTAGTTTCCGTTATGATAAAGAGCACAATTAAAGTACAACGAATACCACATAATGTGATGCTAACATAACTTTACTTTTAACTATACTCTTATTTATTATTTATTTATTATTTGTTTAGTTTTATTATGTCATTATGACTTAAGACCGATTTATTAATTTATGTTTGTTAAAAAATATCAATTAATATAAAAATATGAGTTGAGGAAAGAATATTATCTTTAAAAAAAGGATTTAGATAATTAAATAAAATATTTAGATAATTTTTAGATATTTAGATTTAGATAATTAAATAAAACTATTAAAAGATAAATGGATAATATGGAAAAATATTATTTTCCGTAGTGCCTTGTTTATACTTAATCAAAGATCAGTCATAGTAATTGATGCTTTGGATTGCAATTTAAATAAAATATATGAAAAAGATGCGAAGCTTGTTTGTTTCTTTTATATATGGCTACATAAAAATATATTAAAAAATATATTTAAAAAATACAAAAGTAAGGTACGTTAATATATATAAAATATTCGTACAAAGGTTGATGACATCAGAAAATATTGTTAAATAATAAAAAAATATAAGCATATTTTATTATTTTAGAATTTAGTGATACAATTTAGTACTATAGTATTTTAATCTATCATAATTAAAAATGCGTGCATTAATGTAATATAAATAAATATTATACGAAAATTTTGAAAAGTAATTTATACATACATAATATAAGCTGTGTATAATTTATACACAGCTTTATTTGCAATCTTTTTTTTTACAAAGCATGTGATATATGTAAATTATAAAATAAAAATTATTTTATGAATAAAAATTGTGTTCGTTAGAGAAACACATAATTGTAAATGATAACAAGATACATTTACGCTTTATTATTTATTTTTATTGTTTATGTATCTAAGTAATCTTATTAAGTAATCTGTATATTTTTCAATATTTCTATAAAACAAGATATCATTTTTTCGTAATAAAGTTAACAATATAACAATTCTTTTTGTTATTCTTATAAGAAATATTATATTATGAAAATATGATTAATTTATAATATAAATTTTCTTATCAAAGAATTGAACGTAAAAAATATAGTAAATTTCATTGAGAAAACATATAATTTGTTCTAGACATTTTTTCTGATGAACATCAATTTGATGAATTATAATCTTTTATTAAAAAGATTGAAAAATATGAATATTTATTCACTATTAAAAAATCATTCTTTTTTATTTATCATGCGTAAATGTAATTATGTAACTTATGCAACATACATTGTTATGCACATGCTTGGCGCATGTCTCTTGATAATTTATGAATTTTGATAGTCTCCAGGTTTTTTATATAAGTTGTAAATTATTGATTTTTGATATTCTGCTTTAGTATTTTACAAGCACAATTAATATAATAATTATATAATTAGAAGAATCATATCATATAAAAAGATTATATTATTTAAGAAAACAAAGCTGACCTTGAAAATTTTCAAAATGCTTATACTTACAAATATTTATGTTCCATATGTTTAATTTTTATATTATTTGTAATGGCTTTCAAAATCATTTAATTTTTGTATATAATAATTTTCTATACAATATACAATTTATAAATTTTTCGAAGTTATCAAGTTATGTAATTTATTTTGTATATATTATATATGTTACATTATCATTTAATTTCGATAGTTATAATAAATTTATAAAACAATTTATAAAATAATAAATTAATTTATAAAACGTGTAGAGTAAAAATAAGAACAATTTTATTATGTAAATTAAATCTTAGCTATTAATTAAGTTAATTTCAAATCTGTTCTGCAGTTATTAATATATGATTATTGATAATACGTTTAGCTAATTGCTTTGTGTATATATATACGTGACAACCTTATTGCTTATATGTCGTTTCATGGATATAATTGTCATCAGACTATCTATTGATATTTTTTCTAAGTCAGATCAACTAATATATGCAAAATATACAAAATTGAAATAGAATATTATAAAATTATGAAAATATTAATATTCTTACTATTTATTAATTATATTCATTAATTCGATATTATTGATCTAATATTATTGACTAATATTGTTGAGCATGTAAGATTTTTATTAAACTTGGAGTTAATGATTGTATTGTTTATCATTAATTTAAAATTTAGTATAATGTATTTTGTCTTTGCTTAATGTTTAGCTAAACAATATTTGGTGAATATTCGGCTTCAAGAACGATGCAACGGTGACATATTATTAGAAATTTGAAACACATTAATATCTGATATTTTTTAATAATGATATTTTAGATATAATGATATCTAAAATATCAAAAACTGTGATGCTGTATAGTTGTACAGCTTTCGTATAATATCACGATCAATAATATCTCGTCCAGAATAATTGCCGGTTTGAATTCCAACATGGATATTGGCGAAGAATCTGATTAAGAGAGATACACTAGTCTTCCAGATTGGAGTTTAGTGGTGGATTAGTTCTCCACTTGTAAGACAACTATTGCTATGAATTCCCAATAAGAATTGGAATACGACAGGAAACGGATCACGGTATTTGGCTGCATAAACACAGATGTATATATATATTTTTTATACATAATAATTCTGATATTGTAAAGAGATATGAAAAATATTTTAGACGCAAACATCCATACAGTATTTCATCCTAAGTGATATAAGATATTTATACTTTCCTTAATTTATATTATATAATTTTTTATATAATGTTCTGTTTAAAGTGCGATTTTGATTCCACATAGTATTAGGATAGTGCATTTTTATACAATAACTTATCACGCATTGTGATAAGTTATATTTTATGAATTTCGTGAAAAATTATTTGGAATATATCTACATGTTTCTTTGATTTAAATCTTCTGGATTTCTCTTTATGAAGTTATCTCAAAGATAAAATATATTCGTGTATATATATATATATATATATATATATATATATATATATTTACGTATTCATTTTTGAAAATGGAATAAGATATAATTTCTTTATTCAGATAGCTCTCATTAAAATAACATTTATTTTAAATATTTCTTTTTATTTTTATTTCCTTTTATTAAAGACTTGAAGACTTATGGAAGACTTATGGAAAAGAATATATCTCAAAAGGCAAATTTGGATAGTACATATTGTCCCAATCAAAACCATAACTCTTATAATGATTATTATCATCCGATTTGTTGATAATTAATGAATCATTTCGTTTTTGAAAATTTGTATTGAAATTTGTATTGAAGATTTAGAAAATAGATTAGAATAAACTGTTTAAAGATAAATGTTGAAAACTTTAATAAATAAGATTATATAACGAAAAGATATTTGAATATCTTTTTAAATAAAAAATATTTAAAGAATATATAAAGAATATTTAATGTAAAATTCGAAATATTTTGTTAATTATTCATTTCCAAATAAAATATTTTAATATTTTTTTTATACACAGAATATGGAAGAAAATCAAAATCTTAATAAAAAAAAATATATATAGTTTAATTTTAAGAATATAATTATAGTTGCAATGTAAATAGTTGCATTCGAAACAAATTTATGATTTTATGAATATCGTTAAGCTATTTAATTATGACTTATACAATCTTTTATATTTTTTATTGAGTAAAACTTAAAGAATTGAAGAATTCATATCAACTGTTAATTACTTTCACGATTATATTAAGAACTTTTGATTATCAAATTTCGGCTTCATCAATGATCAAGTTCGTAATAGACTTAAGTTTTAGCTAAGTTATAGCTTTAGTTGGAATTACTTTATCTTCATTTCACAAATGCTATATTCATGCACAAATTATATATTGTGCATGGATATATTATGATGCAAAATAAAAAAGTGGAAAAGTTTTGTGATTTCATCAACATCATCCATGTTATCGGTTTTCATGGGTATCCAGTTTACCTATTTGTTATAAGAAATTGATAGTTATACATTTTTAATAATCACCTCATATTCATCTAATGTATGCATTTAATAACATTCCATAATATGCATGATAATAATATGTGTAATTCATGTATATATCAGAATATTTATTATTGAATATAAGAATCAAATGGATCTACTTATTGTCAGTAATAATAATATATACGCAATTGCATTATACTACTTATAATGAATATTTTAAATTATAACTTTAACTTATCCAACAACTGTTGGAATGTCGACTGCGTTTTGTGACGCAATAAAAGATCGGAATTGCAAACAGATGTAACGGGGCCATTACTGTGATATCATGGGCTACTTTCCAGCCTTGGATGGATCGAGTAATTCAAAGCTGGGGAGAACAATGTCTATGTACGCTCCAGTTTGCGGACGACCAGGTCGTAATAGCAAATGATACAAGATAGGGAAGATATAAAGTATATGGTAAAGGAATTAATGGAGAAGTATGAGAAACGAGAATTAATAGTAAATATCCAAAAACGAAGTATCTATGCATTGAAACGGAGGTAGAAAATCTGATAATGGAAGGCACAAGAGGTCGGAATTTATAAGAAATATAAATATCTGGGAATAATATTAAATCGGAAAAGACCAGAAAATAAATAATAGAATAACAAAGATAATCGCATGATATTCTGTGAAATATCACAAACAACAAAAACATCACGAAAAAGAGGAAGTTCAACATCTACGAAACCATGTAGATGTATACAAAAAGTGTAATACGGAACATGAAGATTAATCGAAAGAAATAAGAAGTCATTAGAAACTATGGAAATGAACGCTATTTCGGTGATCTATGAGGATTTCACGAAGAAAGAAGATCAGGATTTCTTCAGGAGAAGAAATCAAACAACGAATGCGGATAGAAGATGATAATAGATGACATAGAAAGAAAACAACTGGTACAAACATGTGCAAAGACTAGATAGAAATAGACTTCTGAAACAAGTAATGGAATGGATATTTCCGGGAAATCGAAAGAGAGAAAGACCAAGAACAACATTGGAGATGGGGGTAAAATGCACGTGATAAATGAGAGGAATTTAGCAAAGGAATAATGGAACAACAGATGAGAACGGCAATTAGATATCGGACAATGGTGCAGGACGTTTTAAACCGAAATTATACATACATATATATATATATATATATATATATATATATATATATCTTTGTTTATATCTTCCATTCGAAGCGTCATATATCTTTCTTGTTTTGTTATATATAAAGATCGATCAAAATTATATAATTTTCTTTCATTCTGCAAATATATTCGCCTGGAATGTTCACAAATTATAAATAATAAATATTGTAAAGAAATCTCTTCTATAGGGGGAAGACAAGAAAGTATGGCGAATTTTGAAAAACTTTAAATTTGAAAGAAATATGTAATGTGTAATAAATGGATTTCTATAGTATAAATGGTCAATCAATCAATCAGCCAAAGGACTATGTATGTCTCACTACTTGAATCGACTAATTTATTAGAACTAATTTATTCAAGACAAAAAGTGCCATCCAAACACACTAATTCGAGTTTATATATTATTTTGGTAACATAAAAAGGCAATGGCCTTTGCACATTAAAAGACCGATGCTTTGACGAAAAGAATTTCATTAGCAAAGAATAATAATTGTATAATTAATTAGTTCCGATAAACAGTCATTTTTTTATTCATGTGACTTTAAGTTGCTGATCGTGCATACTTCTTAATTTTTTACTGATCTTACAATATCATAAATATTGTATGGACATGCTGGAAAATAAAACGCAATTCGCATTTGTAAATCGATAATGAACCGAAGTTAAATTTATATTTATCTAATATATATTTGTCTAATATATTTATAAATATTTATACTTTATTATATACATTTAATTCATGATCTTAATTTATCCGAGAAGTGAATTGAATTGTTAAGCTTAGTAATAATATTAAAATCAGGAATATTTTAAATTATATACCTATTGTGATTTAAAACTTTCGCAATCATATATGAATCTTTATAATCAACCAGCTTTAATTTTGAACTTTATCCTAGAGTTGGCTATAAATCTCATATCATGTCACAATTAACTTTGTATTTAGATAGTTTATTATAATAGTTTTTATTATATTGACGAAGTTTATTAGCTGTATCAATAGGCAATTCACAATTCGATTCTTTTTCCTCTTCTAAATCAATATTTAAGTTTTCCACTTTAAATTATTAAATTTAAGATTTAATTAAGACAATGAGGGATCTATCGATATTATTATGCTTATATATTCTAAAAACCATTTACTAAACATGTTTTTAATCGCTTGATGATTATTAGTGTTGTTTATCACGTTTTATCTAATTTCATATTCTAATATGAATGATAATTCTATTAATTTCTGAAAAAATATTTTCAAAAATCTAATATGTTCAGCAAGACCGTGTGCCCTTAAACTACTACTGTGTTTTATATTTGTCGATTTCAAAAATGTAGAATAAATTTATTCGAAGGAAATATTATTCGATTAAATACAATTTTTTTAGGATATTCATAGACGGCACTGCGGGAATCTGTATCGCGCATCGCGCAGTTTATTGTTGATTATTTTTTTTGAGTTTTGTGATGCGTTTACTAAGATTTAACTGCTACATATATTATTAAATGTTTGCGTTAGTGACAGCTTATAATAATTTCTGGAATGATAATAAAAAACAAAGAAAAAGTATATTCGAAAATAGAAAAAATTGGTTTCAGGCAATCTAGAATTTTTTTGTTGTAAATTTCGTAAGAAATAGTCAAGTGGAACAAATGAGCGAATCTATTAATATAAAGATGTTTTTTAATTATGTTTTATTATTATCGTTTATTGCAACGTATTAAAATAAAGGATCTTGAATAGTGTTTTCGTTTGATTAACTCTCTGCATTTCACTTTTGTGTGATGATGAATTACTGATTATGAATTATCTACTATAATACATAATATACATTTATCTAGATAATTCCTTTTATGCATTGCAAATTAATAATTTTTATAAATGCCTTGATAGGCTTTTCTGAAATCGCAGTGATATCATTATGATAGATTCTTATAATATTTGATATTATCTAGCAAAATATGAATGATCGGCTACTTTTATATTATTTTCTCGAAACTATTTTGATATCATTTAATAAATGTAAATAATAAACAAAAAAATTCTCAATTTAATATGCATAAGTAACTCTAAAAATGACAATACTAGAAAAAGCTTTTGAAGAAATATCGTTTTTACTTATTCCGATTAAAAATTAAAAAATATTTTATTTAGATTCACTTGAGACATTATATTGAAGCAAGATATCGTTTTCGAATTCTTTCTATATCAATATGATATTATTTGTGAATGCAGAATATATGATGCTTAATGATATGATGATGATATGATATGATGCTTTATGATATGTTTAAAATAATTATATACATTTTTGAATACAAGTATGTTAATAACAATTATGCATTTTACTTATATAAATAATTTATATATACTATAAATAATTAATGTAAAAATATTCTATAAAAAATATTCTATAAGAATATTTTTCACATAATGCGCCAAATTGATTTTTACTGATTTTTCGAATAACCGTCTGAAAATCATTATATCTAATATCTACTATAATATAAACTATCTAATATAAACATTATATCTAATATCTAATATAAACAATATCTAATATTATAATTATATAATCATTATGGTGATAATTTTTTCGTTTAAACAAAGTGATTGTTATTCTATATTATAAGTTTTTGATCTGTTTTTTTTTCTCCAATGTCATCAGATGCTTATTTCATATGTTCATTCGTTTTCGTACATAGTTTCTAAAAATGTTTTTCCTATTGTTCTGTTGTTGTTGCATTATTACTAATATCTTCATTAATAGGCTTCCCATGACTTCTGTTCCAATATTCCATGCTCTTCTTTAACCATTATATAAATTGTGTTCCATATCTAATGAAAATTTCTTCCAGAAATTAATGGACTGAATGTACTCTATTTCTTATTATTTTATATTGGTTATATTGGTGATGATTTTTCTTTTATGTTGGAGATACTATTTTCTTTTCTCTGCTAGGCATTTGTATTTCTGCGTAAACTAGAGTTTTTCATTTGGTTTTCCACTTAGGCTGATCTTCCTTTTGTCCAATTCTTTTTCGCCAACTGCCATCGGATTAGGTAATACTTTTGACTATGTATTCTCTTCTTCGTCAGCGTTAAATATTCTATTTTCACGATTCTTTATCTCGATCTTTGCTGGTACGGGAATTTTGTGGATTCATCTGATAAGGATTCTATGTTGACTCCTTCAATTATTTTAACGGAAATTCTATTCTTTCGTAGCTTCGCTAGCGTACTAGCTCGTGATTGGTTCCCGCGCTCACAGAGCCAAGAATCCTCACATTCAATATTGTGGAGTATGTTTATTTATGTATCTATAGTATTGCTTGTTTATGTATTATGTATCTATAGTCCACTTGTGATCTCTTGTGTTTTGAATGTATATTTATGTTTATGTTTATGGATAAAAGCTATTTCAAGAAGAAATTCTTCAAGCACTGGAAAGATAGAAGAAAGTTATTGAAAATAATGGCGAATATTTTAAGGAAATAATTGATTAAAATGTATATAATTTTTCTATAAATGATATGTAATTTTTATTTTAAAAAGATATTAATTAGTCATATATTTTAAAGAGAAATAATTACAAAATTATATGTATTATTTTTCGAACTTTTAATATAATATTTAGTATGATACTCTTCTACTTCGATTTTTAATTATAATAAATAAAATACTATAATCAAAATATTATATTATAAAATATGTTTCTCTGTTTTCTTATATTATTCGATAATATCATTCCTGATATCATAAGTTTTGTAAGAATATTTTATACATGTATACAACATATATTACTTTCCTTTTATTTCTTGTTTATTATAATATATATACACACACGCATATATATATGCTTTTATTTTATATATATATATAAATATATATATATATATATATAAAGAAGATATATATATATATGTGTGCATATATAGGACAGTATTAAAAGGTTAATGAAGATATGTGCGCGATTGGCAATTTATAACGGCCAATGAATTAAAGAGAAATAGCTATTTATCAAAACACTATCGAAGTAATAACTATATGATTGTTATTATCGGCTAATGGAATTTTTTTCGTTAAAGTATTGGCTGCCCCCTTTGATGTGCGAAGATTCGTATCTTCTGATATCGCCGAAATATTATGTAAACTTAAACTAACGCGTTCGGAAGGCATTTCATTCTCTGTTAGTCAGTCGATCAGTCCGAGTTTCAAATATATCCGTTTGCGAAATTCGATTACTATTCGTTATATTATATAAATTTGTACATTATATGTTAAACTATATTATTCTAATTGAAGTTTCTTTGTATATATATATATATATATATATATATATATATATTCATCTTACTTCCTCCTTTTTTGTATAGAAAAAAATTTTTTTTAATTTTGAAGACTTATCCGGAATGAACTCTTTAAATCCGTAAAGTTGTGTCAATTTTTTGACATTGAATTATTCGAACTTTATATATTTATTCTTCTTTTACACATTTTGTGAAACTGTCAATTTTGTGGGTGTTACTAGACGAATATTATCAGAGAAATTATGGCGAAAAAAGACTGATAAATTGTGAGTTAACGAATTGAAAACTTGGAAAACTTAAACTTGCAAGTCAATGGAAGTAAAGCTGTCTTGCGTGAATGATTAAGAGCAACTATTTCCATATCAATTCGTTCAGCGAAACATAAAGACGAAGGAAAATAGAGAGATAGAAAAGTAAGTACGAATGAGGAAGAAGACGAGTGTGATAAAGAAATTGATAGCGAAAGCAACAGCGAAGAAAACAATAAAAATGATGCGATAATGTTGGATAGAAGAGCAATTAGAACGATATTTCCACCCTCATTTAAAGATATCAAGGATTCTCTACAATTTAATGGTGATGGGAAACCCAATGTTCCAATGAAAATGAATGATAGAATTCGAGAAAATTTTTGAAATTTGTGAACAGAAAGGCAGAAAATAATCTATTCCAAGCTATTGCGTGAATCAGTCAAGTTGTTTGTAATAAAGATATGATTCTCAATATGAGAAATATGCAATGTCATGGAACAAATTGAAGAAAAATTTTTAAGCGAAGAATTTCGATAGTAGAGAGGTGTATAAAGAATTAATATAAACAAGGAAGCGGGATGATAAGTCATAGCATGAATATCCATATCACATGATGAAAACTGTTAACCATATAGATATAGAGATCGAAGTCAAAATATATATATATCTGAGTTTATACAGCTAAATGCTACTCATTACCAATTTTTATCGATCTTATTTTTATTTATAGCATTTTCGGCCATGAGCCCGTGATTTTCCAAGATCTGTCGATTCTTTTATTTTACGATCTTCGCGACTCTCCTCGTTTCCTCTTCCTTGTTGACGTCTATTTAAACAGATTCTGGGAGAGTCTTTTCTGTTCCATTATATAGGCTCATTAGGCCATGACCAAATCATTTTAAATCTCTTATTTCTATTCTTTCTAATATTGTTTGTTGTGCACTGGCTCTCTTCCCAATCACATTTTTAAATCTTTTTGATCGTCGCCTATCGTAGGCGTTTCGAAGAGCACACGAGCTGAGATAATCTGTTTCCTTGTTTCAGTTACGCTCTGCAGTTACATCCGCATATAATTTCTTTATGTTTTTTATGAGGTGATTATTAATGTTATATTCTTCCAGAATCCGCCACATTTGATTTTTGGCGACCGAATTGTATGCTTTTTCTAGGTCAATAAAGATCATACGTTTTTTGCTTTTTGCTATTCTCTTTTCTGTTATTTGCTGGACTATAATGTGCTTTGAGTTTTTCTACAATTTATTGTGGATAATCTTAGCAAATAATATATTGAGAATACTATTGATATTGATTTCTCAATAATTCCCGGGATCTTTTCTACCTTTTTTTTTATATATTGATGTTGTATAGGATATTTTCCATTGCTGTGATATCTTTTGTTCCAGACGGCTATTAATGAGTTGTAATAAATATCTGTCCAAATATTCTCTTTTACACTTCATTACTACACTTTCTACACTTCCTATGCTATTTTTTTGGGCCCAGGATATCTCTCATTTTTCATCGTCTTCATCCCCCTAATAGTAATTTGGAGATTTTTATTTGATGGAGATCCCTCCCTGTGAATACTGATATCAGGAAATTCCGATCTATTCTCAACAAGGAGAGAATATTGACATGTCCACTCCTTCATGGTAATTAGATACCTGGATATTCTGCAAATTCTTTAGAAAACGCCATATTTCAGTCGACCATGAACCAATCATGCAGTCTATCTCTTTACATTTTAACTCCCACATTTTATTTTTTTCTTCTTTGACTCCTTCTTTCACTATTTTGTTGGTTTTTTTGTAGCATTTTTTGTCCTCCGCATTTTTGATCATCAATCATTTGCTATATTTCTTTTTGTTCTCTATGAAGATTTCAATATCATGTGTCCATTATTCTTTTTTCCTTTTATATCTTACCTAGAGCATCATTTGCTGCTTTATGAATTGCGTTTATTATTTTTATTAGCTAATTCTGTTTTACCTCTTTAGTAAGCTTTATAGCTGCAGGTGTCGATTAAGCCTTCGCTGGTAAAGATCTTTTTTATCATCTTGTAAGAGGAATAATTTATGTCGAGGCTATTATTCTTTTCTTGGTTGGCTAAGATTCTTAACTGCGGAGATTGTTCTAGCGGGGAAGTGTATAACTTACCACCGCGTAGTGGTCCAATCTAATTTAATCTTCGTTTTATTCTGGGGTTTTATATTTTAAATGCTGTTTTTTGTCTAATTATAATATAATCAATAATAGATTTTTGGCTCAGCGAAGGTTTTTCCCATATATATCTGTGCATATTTTTATGTTCGAAGAAAGTATTACAGATTTCCAAATCATGTTGTTTGCATAAATTAATAGTCTCTACAATCATTTACCATGGTTTCACCAAATCTTTCCACTATTTCGTCCTGATTTCTAATCTCCACTTTGATTTAGATCTTCTACTAATATAAGTTGCTGTCAATACTTCAATTAATCTAATTGTTGATTCAATATTTGATAAAACACCTCTTTCATATAGTCGTAAAATCGGCAGTAAAGTCGTTGATTGGTACACTGCGAAAAATATAATATTTCTGCCGTAAATTCTTAGATCTAATCTTAGACATTTTTCGTTGATATACTGTACATCCTGAATGTTTTTAAATAAATTTTTTATGAGTATGATGATGTCTGTCCTTAGTATATATTACTAAGTATTAAGTATATACTAAATATATACTAGTATATATTAGTACATTAGTATTTAACATATATTTATATTTTGAAAAAGGTAAATTTTTACAGATATCAGTTTTTTCTAATATATATATGTAGTATAAACGGAAAAGAACCGTTGGTGATGACATATGTATGGGGTATGTTCTGGCATATGAGTGGTATCAAGTGCGGTCAGGATTTATGGTCAAAGATGCCAATGCGAGCGGGCATGTGTTTAGAAAGTTGCGTCTAGGACAAAGGGCAATTGCGAGGAAAACCCTTGGCACGCGGGACGATATGATTCGTCCGGACCGAATAATCATATGTGACGATTGGCCGGCAACCTTGAAGTCGGACGCTGCTTTCTAGTATATAAGAGACAGACTACGAGACTACAGACACACGTACAAACGAATAGACGCTACATAGTCAATCGGCCTATCGATAAGAACTGTATCGGTAAAAGCAGAATAAAGATCTTGTTACTTGTTGTTCCATCAACCTGGCGTCGAAGACCCATTCATTTAACATTCAATATCATGTTAAGGATATATAAATCCCGCTCCATTCCCTACATATCTGGGCAATCGTCCGGGATCACTTATATCAATCCTACATATATATACATATAATTAGTATTTTTATCGAAGTAAGCAGAAAATATTTTATGTTCTACATGACTGCATATATGTAGCGTATCTTTTGATAATATACAAATCCGACAATTTTTATTATAATCGATTTCAATAAAATTGTATATGTATATTATATTCAGTTACATTTATATTAAATTTACAAAACGAGTTTCTTGAGAAAAATGCATAGGATTTATAACATTATACAACAATTAATATTTTTATGAGATTAATATTCTTATGAAATTAACTATGTAACAATGCTGATTCAAATCATAGCTTGTAATTCGATCTACGGTTATCTTTTCCTTGTTTCATTTATTTTTAAATTTTACATTTGAAATACTTTTAAGTTGTATATAAATAAGTACATATAATACACCATGTTTTTTGATAGAAATGGAAGAAAATTACTTTTAAAAATTAAATTTTTTTATTTTTTCTCTTTTTCTCAGATTGTATCCGGTTGTGAATGGGGCAATATTTTATTATGGGAAGAAGGTTTGATCGCTCTTGAAATATGTCAGAAAAATCGTCAACCGTGTCATACGAAGCCAATCACACAATTTGAATATATAAATGGAGAACTTATATCAGTTGGTAAATATTTATCAGATATAAGGTTTATTAATTTTGAAAAAATGTATACAATGCCATTTATATTAATATATTAATACATTTATACAATGCTGATTGTATAAATGTATTAATATTATACAATGCCATTTATTAATATATTTATACAGGTTGAAGGACGTAATTCGCTAATGAGGTACTTCGTCCATATATATCGCATCTCTATACATATTAGTAATAAATAAAAAATATATCCAAATGCCAGCCTGACTAATGATGTAAAGATCTTAGTCAATATTCGATATTTGTTAAAAAGTTATTAAAAGTCATAATTAATTAAATGAATGATTAAATGCTTTCTTCAAATAATGTCAAATATGTACATATTATGTAATTGAAGATATATATGAACACATACACGCGCACACGCGCGCGCGCACACACATATTCAATTATTATTAATTTAACATCATAATTCAAGATATTTCGTGAAATAAATATTGAACAGTTAAACTAACGAACTAATTTTTGATGTATTTTATTATATGTTATTGTTCATGTCTATAATTCATGTCATATATATTGTATATTTTCAATACTTGCAATAAATATTGAAACAACATTTTAATAAAATATTTTTAATAAATAAAATAAATTTTATGTATTTTTTGCGAAGAAATAATAATTTACAAGCGTTATATATCATAAAATTTCATAAATAATTATAAATCGACAAGATTGAAATAAAATATGATGAAAATCGTATTAATGAAATATTTTTTGATGTACAGTTGTAAATTGTATCTTAAAATATTTAATTTTTCTATTGTCTAATTGTAATTTTATATTAATAATTTTATATGAATAAAGTAAAAAAAATTAAAAGGGACATCATCTTATAACTTTGAAAAAATTGAAAATAATATTTTTATTTATTCGTATGAAGTCTTGAATCAATTTTTGACAAAGTGGATTGGAATACATTATTCATTTTAAATAAACAAGAAAATATAAAATGTTTAAATCGGATAAAATATGCAGATTAGATTTTTTAAATGATTGCTCGAAACAATGTAGATGCAATCATTAAAATATATAAATTTTATATCTTAATCTTCATTTAAATTCAACATCCGTGCATACAAAATAATAAGTAATGATGTTTACTTTACTTTTAGGATTATGATTAAACAGTTATTATTTTTATCATTTTTGTATTTTACATAATTGCTATTGGTACGCTATAATTCAGCTAAGAAAATAATAAATAATAATAAGAAAATAACTGTCTATGGAGATTAATGTGGATAATATTAGGTATTGCGGACTAAAATCACAAGATGCCATTGTGATAGCGTTTTAGATAGTGTGATAGAGTTAGTTAATTGATTTCATCGCGACAATAAAACATTATGCATCTTAATAAATGAAGTTAAACATTACTAATATCATTATTTCATATCTTCTTTATGGCCACTAGAGACTACCGAAATTCCAACAACTAGTGCGGTAGTGAACTTGTAATCTGTAATTCTGTAAAGTATACAATCATATACAATTATACAATCATACAAAAAATAGCCAAGAACACAAAGCAAATCAGTGTCTTTATGGCAATTGTATTCTTTTGAAAACTGACTGTTTTCGATTAATTTTAGTGAAAATTACAATAGACAATTGATTTTATTGTTTTAATAATTAAAAATATTAACATTCAACTCCATAATTTGTGGATAATAAACGATATTTTTATTTGAAGCTCTACTTCTCCTTCTTATAGTGCCATATGTAGTATGGAAGCGTTCACGTATTTATTGCATAATATGAATTGTGCTCTTCTTCTTCACGTCTTAATAAAGTAGCAGAATAAAGTTTTTGAACATATGATTGTCCTGAGGAATAAGAGTTTCTTTGTAGTCATCAGGTTCTCGTTACTTTCGATAACATTAAGAGAAGGCCTACGATGGTTGGAAAAATTGCGAAAACTTTTTCAATAAAATGAATGATCATTGATATGATAATTAATATAGTATCACTCTTTTTCACAGTGGTTCTATATCTTCCTTTATATTTTTGAAATTGCAAGATGTCATCATCGTGTAAGATGACATATATGTTTGAATATTCGCAGTCTGTGAGAATATCTTTGGACAATAATATAAAAGAAAAATATTCACAATTTAGATTGTATGCATATGGAGAAGTTATTTCACAGAAAAATTGAAAAAAATGTACTTTTTTGGGATCAGTATTTTTTATATCTAGCTGGCTCTCATTCCATTGCTTCAGTAAATTTAAGAAAAAGCATAAAGAAAATTCTCTATCATTTTGATTTCTTTATCATTTCAACAAAGATTGTCTGTACTATATGGCATGCATATGGAACAAATCACGTCTAGCATTGTATAAAGGCAATATTATTACTACAAATATTAATATTTGATACAAAAATAAAATAAATAGTGTTGTATCGATTGATTATTCCATGAGCATGGTATCATAGCAAAGAGAACTCTTTTTCTAAAACAGGATGGGCAAGCAAATGTATAATCGTCAAACATAAATGTCTTCCAAACTGGATGTTTGGAAATTATAACCGATTATTTGAGGATTATATAGTACAAGTAATTGATGTTTGCAATTGTACACTTGCTTTTCGATTCGTGAATTATTCGAAGAAGATACTTAATGAAATACATGTCTCAAAAAAATCACGTCAAATCCCGATTTAAGAATGCAGTCCTTATCTCTTTCAGCAATATACATACATCCAGGAAAGAGATTGAATTAGTATAAAAAACAGATTCAGTTTAAAACTGATAACAAAAGAATGAATATCTATAGTTAATCATTAACAGCTTTTTCTATAGTATTTCTGACAACAATACAATTAGATCTAAAAAACTATCTATGATATATTTACCAATAGAATTGTTTCGTGAAACGAACACTTTATAGTTTCATAGTTTCATAGTCCATAGTTATGATGGTGTTCATCACCACAGCAAAGTGTGCTTTTCGTGACATGCGATATACTATAAATGTTCAATTAAAGGTTATATTGAGAAAATATGCCGCTCAAATATGGAACAATTAAAATCTGTCATTGAATTAAAGAATGTCAAAATTCTCCGTGATCAGTAAACACAGATGATGATATATCATAATATTTATTTCGAGAAATGAATAAATTGCAATAAACGATTAGATCAGATTTTGTATTTTGATAAAAAACAGGGTATTCCTATCGATTCACCCAAATTCATCGTGACATTTGAATTTGATGATTGAACTTGCTGGTGAGAATGAATTAAACTTATCGGTAGATTTTATTGTTATAATTTAAATTCTCAATACTGAAGACGAAATTGATATAAATGTTGCCTCACGGGAAGCCATTCGATTTAAATATTATGGATAAGCGTAATTTACGATCTATATTACTAAGTTACATGAAAGCAACTCTATACGAAATTTACAACACATCAGTACTTAAATATTGTCAATAATCGCTGCAGATGCGCTCCAATCGAAATTTCCAATCGAAATATACTGTAAAAATGTTATTGAAATTACATTAGAACAGAATATTTATCTCCTAAATATTTTTCATTGTTTCCTAATCTTATCCACCCGAATATTAGGCATAGGACGTAATTTTAAAACAAAATTAAATCTCACAAATGATGTTCATTTCGAACAGATTCCATGTAGCATGAAAAGTTAAACATCGAATGCGTAGAACTTAACTTTAACTGGACATCACCTATCGTTATTGCAAAAAGGCAAAATGGTAAACTATGCTTGTAAGTTACTCAACACGAATCCATAGCGCGTTAACGGATAACAAGCATCCATTGCCCTATAAAAACATTTCGAATGTATTATTTCAAAATTAAAGTTTTAAGTTTCTTTTTCAGGTTGCCAAATCTGAGTTATTTTTCCAGCTGAAAATTAACGATGATTTCACGATCATTGATCGTTGTTACGGATTCGGATAGACGATTGTTCTCTTGGAAGGCTTTCGAACGTTCTCGATGCTATGTTGTGGATTGTGAGAGACGATTATTCTCTCGTAAGATTCTCGAACGTTCTCGATGCGGAAGACTCCTACCTAAGTACGAGCATGTAAGCATAGATATAAGCCGAAGACAAAAGCTCGGGAATGTTATTGTCGTTTATTTTTGCAATACGGCAAATCCTGGTACCTAGTTTACTTGGGATGATGAGAAATCAAACAGAGTGAGTGTTACGCGAGAAGATCGAAGCAACGGACGCACTGGTTAGCTAAGCAAGTATTCTTAATATTAAAAACTGTTCACTTGAGTGGTGTATTCAACTTTAAAGATTAAAGGGATGTTAGTCCGTTGGCTAGAACTCTTGTCTTTACTTATCACCCTATCCCGGAACCAGCAATAAATAAATATATAAATAGTGTGGAGCGAATTTTATCGAAGGCATTCTAACAATCGTGAGATTGCAATTATTACAACACCAAAAAGACTTTTTGTATTCAAAAGCCTATTTTGGGCCTATCCAGACTGAACTAGTTATTTTTCAACGGGTTATGAGTGCTATATTTTCAAATCTTGTAGAAGTGTAGGCAAATCTAGAAGATATTATACTGCTAGATTTTATACGCGAGGAATACGATGACTTGCGCAAGATTTTTCAATTCGCATGATCAAAAATTGAAATTAAAAATTGAAAAATGTCATTTCACTTTGAAAGAAATTAAATATCTGACTGTGATCATAAACGCTCAAGATATATATGCCGATCCTACTGATCACAAAGATATTGTTCCTTTTGTGCATGCTAAAATTCACTTTCGTATCAGAAGTACAAAGTTTTCTAAACATGTTGAATCATTATACGAAATTCATCTCTCATCTGTACTAGATGAAAAGACCGCTAAAGAATTAACGCATAAAAACCGTCTATGAAATTAGATTTTGTTGTTGAGCAAATCAAGAAAATTATCTTTAGCCTTTTTTTTACAAAGCATTAGAACATTACGAACCCTCGAAGATACTGGTAGTAGCAATACACGCAGACTCTACCACGAAGGAATTACGAGACATTTTCTGCAAAATAAAAATCAAGCTGAGATTCAAAGTTATCTATCACAGTATCTCGGTTGAAATGTTAAGCATTATGATTTCTATGAATTTTAGACCAAATACATATATATAAAATTTTGGTCATATAAACGCTACTATTGTAACTGATTGACGAATCCTGATGTAGTAATGCAAGAAATGTGCTAATTAATATCTATACTACAAAATCGGAACTTCTACAGATGGAAAATTTGTCTATCTTTTCGTAGAAGAATTAAAAAATAAACTTATAGAAGACTTAAAGATAAAGAAAAACCTCTCCCTACGCGCAGTTTTGAAAGCTATCAAAGAAAATTGGAATATAAAGCTAAATCTAGATTTAAAATAACAGGCATTCGGAGGAATTCAGCATTATTGATGACACGTTACTCTTCGGGGATGAAACGATCATCTTAGAGAAATTCAAATCAATAATCTCAGCAGCTTCACAAAGACCATAGTATTAGAAAAATAAAACAGTCTGGGAATACATATATGCCAGTATGACTTTGCGGCCAGCATGCTAAAATAAAAACTTTCAGTAAAAGTATCGGTAAATCCATGCCCTACTTTATTATCAATGGAAAGCGTACATATCGATAATAATCATTTCTATGATTTCAGCAGGGTGCATCCTTGATCTTTATCGCGTGTTTTTTTTTTAGGTATGAAATTTTCAGATATACGGACCACAGTTCTTTTCAGAACTATTAAGGAAATATTAGATCTGTCACTAAACAATTAATTATTTGCGATCGAACGGCCAAGCTAGAAAGATGAAATAAAAAAATAAATAAAATAAAAAACGTCATTGAAAAGATTCGACTAACTGATAAAAGAAAACCATTCGACTTTCTTTATAGCTGTACATTATATACTTAGAAGCGTCAGAACAAATACTGACAGAGCTTTTATACAAATGCTACTCGATCATCAAGTAGTTCCCGTAATTTTCGAAATCTTGAACTACATCAGAATTGGAATATTTAGAGATAAATTATTCTTCTATGAAACCATGATGAAACTATGGTGACACTATGGTGTCAACCACGCGATACCTAATAGTAATAAATTGCACAATGGTCTTAACTCTTAAAGATAACTCTTGAAAAACAGGAAACAGCTGTTGAAAAACTTGAAAAACAGGACACACACATTGAGACAGCTTTCTCCAAAACTTAATACTTTATGCTTATCTTTGATGAATTATCAATCATATCTAGAAAAGGGCTTTCACTCAATCGACTTCTAGAAGTTAAGATTAAGGATGAAAATCCTATCAACTTAACATGTAATAGTTCCATGGCAGAAGTCTTCATCCATCCAAAATACAAAACGTCAATCAATATATGCCTTGCAGACCAGCTAATCCCAGCTAACTGCGAACTAGAGTACTCTGCAAAGTGCAACAACTAGTTAGGATCGTCGAATTACTCCGAAGAGATTGATATCGGACCCATCCGTCAAAGACTACACGCAGCAATAGACAAGAATTGGGTCAGAAGCGATAAAGGAAAAACCGAAACTTTCGCTACACCTTTCCAAGATCTTCGAACCTGCGGGCGATTAGTTTAGAGGAGGCAAACAAGTTTACTTTTGGATGCCATTATCTAGATATAACCTATCTACAACCATATCTCTATCGATATTCCTACTACCGCCTTTTACCGTAAATGAAGTGCGAGCCATAATCAGAAACTTGAATCCAAAGAGAGCGTCGGGTTACGATCTCATAACTAATCGTATCCTACAAATGCTGCCAGAAATAAGAATAAGATTTATCATCCATCTCTGTAGTCCTCAGATAGAGCTTTTTTCCATCTCAATGGAAGCAAATTATCATGATCCTGAAGCCTGGCAAAGAACTTGCTGAATCGTATAGACCGATTAACTGTCGTATCGAAATTATTTGAGAAATTTTTATTCCATAATAATAGAGAGGCATAGGTTGATTCCCGATCATCAGTTTGGTTTCCTATAAGCATGCAACATGTACAGCATATAGAATAGATATACAGAATTGTCAAAAGAATAAATAATGATATAGAAGCAGATACTGTACGATCGTCTTCCTCGATGTGTTTTCGACAATATCTGATATGAAGAATTATTTTACAAAATTAAAAACAACTTATCTGATCTATATGCCATCATAGAATCCTATTTACTATATAGAACTTTTATAATGAAATATGGAGAAGCAATGACATAATTCAAAGAGATTAATTTAATATTCTATCTTTTTCAAAATAGTATATTAGGACCGGTACTTTATCTGCTATATATCGCAAATCTCACAGTCGCTTTTGATTCTATAAATGAAATACAGATGATACAGTTACAGTCATTTTTATAAAATAGAAAAAGAGAGATCTTGAGATT
Source organism: Eciton burchellii (assembly GCA_020341155.1). Taxonomy (NCBI): domain Eukaryota; kingdom Metazoa; phylum Arthropoda; class Insecta; order Hymenoptera; family Formicidae; genus Eciton; species Eciton burchellii. Next base: position 493,847 of record JAHMML010000091.1, on the reverse strand, counting down.
CTTTGCGTCAAAGTGCACGCATCAAAAGTCTATAAATCGGTTTAAGCGTTATGTATGTGTGCGTATATATGCGTGGACGCGTCGCGTCGAGAATAAACGGTAACCGTAGAAAAAGCTATTGACACTTAAAGGCTACGGGATGATGTAATTAATCCGGATTAGATAGAGATATGCAGCGATTGGCCGATACAAGTATTTCAGGGATTGTTTCCATGCAATCACATGAAACATTCCAAAGTTGAGCATGTCACGCGCGAGAGAGTTGCGTTAGAAGAATCAAAAGGCGTGTAAATCGCACCAAGACAAGTGAATTGTGAAGACTGCGAGCTGAGAGCTGCGAGGAGCTACGAGCTAAGAATAATTGGGAGCTAGAAGCTACGAATAATTAAGAGTTGAGTTGAACGCAGAGTACAGCAGAGTTGAGTTGTTGAGAAGAGAGTTTAGCGAGCGAAGCTAGTAGAGTCTAGCGAACGATTGATTGTGCGATATAGTCTGAAAAAATGAACCGTACCTAAATGATTTTAGTTCCTATTATATATTTATATTTCATACAATAAATATGTATATTATATGTTCCTAAAAATATATATATATTACATTTATACACTCTTGTAGCTTATAATCATCCTATAAAAGTGTCTCTGCGTTTCCAAGAAAATATCTTCTATGTTCAAAGATGGCTAAAGACATGGAGAATTAAAGCTAATGGTACAAAGTTAGTGCATGTAACATTTATTATCCATAAAGAAATGTGCTCACAAGCAACTCTGAAAGATATAAGAGTTTCTCAAACTGTAGATACCAAATATTCAGAAGTATATCTTGACCGTACTAAATTGGAAAGAACATATATTCATCAGCGAAAACAATTTAGATTTCAATTGGATAAAATATACTGCTATTCGATATTAAATCACAACTGTCAGCTGATAATAAATTGCTATTATACAAGGTAATTTTCAAACTTATTTGGGCCTGCAATTGTGGGATTTGTGCAATTGTGGGACTTCCAACTGAAGAATAGAAATATTATAATGATTCCAAAATAAATACCTTAAAATTATTATCAATGTTTCATGATCCATCATCAACGACAGATTACATTATGATTTTAACGTGCTATGTATTATAGATGAGATAAGAAGACTCAGTCACATATATTGATAGGATAGAAGAATATCCTAATATAGTCACTAATCTCTAAGGACGCAGATCATTACGCAGATTAAAAAGAAGATTTTCTTAAGATCTATGTATCTAACTGGATTATAATTTTATAGGGCATATGTCATTGGACATATACTCTTCAAGATTTTCTCATATCTAACTACTACAATATTACTAAATCTCATGTTATGACAGCTTGTAATAATTTCTAGGATGATAATAAAAAAAGAAAAAAAATGTATTTGTATCTTTCAATAATTCCTCTATTTTACGTATATAACCATCTTCACATATTACATTTTTTTTATTCTAAAGATGATATTCGGATTTTCTCTTAAATTTTTTTATTGTATATGGACAAGGATAACATTTTGTTATTATTGGCTTTTGATGGATAAGATCATTGTTAAAAGATTATACGACTTCTGTATCGCAATTTACTACTTGAAATTTACAATTTGTTGAGAAATTTATATATATTCTTCTTTATTTATTTAATGAATTCTATTGTAGTCTTTTGCTATTACTATTGGTGATTGGAAACGAAAGGATTCTTGTAGCTATAGAAATCTTTGAAGATCTTTTCCTAAGATAAAGACTGAAAAAAGTATTACTATTTTTATTTCAATGCCTTTCTTGAGAAATCTCCATTTCGTGCGAAGAAAATCCAAATTCATTTTACATGAGATAAAACTAGACATATGCGATAATTCGTTCTTCTAAAATATCACATGAAGAATATTTTAAAGAATTTTCTATGGGATTTTCTTAGGGATTTCTACGGCATTTGTCTTTTGACGGCACCATGCTTTTTAATGTTTGTTGTGATATTATAATAATATTTGATAAATATTGATAAATATTTGAAAATATCCGAATTTGATCTTGCGGTTTTGCAGAAATCAATTAAATTTCACATTTAATCTGTTATTCTCATTTGTATGAAAGTGACAAAAAAATTTTTTTCTGTCTGATTTCGAAAATATTCCATATACAGAATGAGAGTGAATATTTGATGTTACGTAAAAGTAATTTTCTATGATCTAATGATCTAAACTGCCTATATTTGATTCTTAATCAAATTATAAGAAACTGAAGTCTGCGATAGTTGTTTTGATAGATTTGTAATAGTGAAGATCTGTATTGGATTAATATAAGATATTCTTATAGATCATAAGGATTCCGTCTTTTTCCCGTCTTTTGTGCTTTTGACAAATATACACATATATATAATAAAATATTAACTTAATTTTATTTCTGGTAATCATTGCACAATAAGTTTTGATTAACTTTTTGTCAATTTTCTTCGTAATTAAACAGATAGTGAAAAAAACTAATAAATTTTAACATCCACCTATTTGTACATTAACTTTAAATATATAAATCCCTAAATGCAAAATAGAAAGAGAAATAAGGCTTGAAAATATGAACAATAAGAATAAATTATATTGTATTATATAATACATGTTAGAGCGTCTTCGATAAAATTCGCTCTTCATCGTTTATATATTTATTTATTGTTCCGGTTCCGGGATAGTATGATAAGTAAAGATAAGAGTTGTAGCCAACAGACCAACGTCTCTTTAATCTTTAACAATTGAGTACACCACTCAAGTAGACGGTTTACAATATTAAGAATACTTGCTTAACTAACCAGTGCGTCCGTTGCCTCTCGCCTCTCGCGTAACACTCACTCTATTCGATTTCTCTGCGTCCCAAGTAAACTAAGTTCCGGGTTTTGCCGTATTGCAAAAACAGGCAACAATATCATTCCCGGGCCATTGTCTTCGGCTTATATTTATACTTACATGCTCGTACCTAGGTAGGAGCCTTCCACATCGAAAACGTTCGAGAATCTTACAAGAGAATAATTGTCTATCAGAATCCGTAACATATCGCCCGCCTCGTATCCGAGACGGAGACGAAATTATGATACACTTACAATGATGATTTAATTCGCAGTATACAATTACAGCAGAACACGTCTCCAACGAAGCAACGGATAAAAGGAAAGATCGCTGACTAAGCTAGAAAGAGCGTAATCTAATACGCCCTTATGCTACGGAGCCTTACTTTCCAGCGCGTCGTTACCAGTCGGCACCAGTAGTTTACAGATCTGGGCTATTGGTAGCTTATATTGAATATTTGCAGTGTGTACGGTCACCACGCGGACGTGCTCATCGGCTTCGGGATGCACTTGCACTACACGAGCTAACTCCCATCGCGATGGAGGAAGCTGCGGATTTCTTACTATGACTAAATCGTTGACCTTAAGGTCCGGATGCTTGGACCACTTATTTCGAACTTGTAAAGAGTGCAAGTAGTCCTTCGACCAAGAGCGCCAAATCTGCTCCTATATGGCTTGCACGAGCTGCCATCGGGACAGCCGATTTGCATTGATCTCAAGGACGGAGTCTTCGGATGCAGCAACAAGCGGCCGGCCAATCAAAAAATGGCCCGGCGTTAGAGCGGACAAGTCGCTCGGATCATCGATAAGGGCCGCCATTGGTCGAGAATTCAAACAGGCCTCGATCTGACAGAGTAGTGTTGCGAATTCAGCCTTGGAGAGCGTGCGAGAATCCATGACTCGCCGTAGATGAAACTTAAGACTTTTGACTCCCGCTTCCCAGAGTCCTCCAAAATGGGGCGCTGCCGGAGGAATAAAATGCCATTGCACGCCATCATTCGCTAAGCTAGCTTGTAGGGTCCAATCCGTCCTTATTGCCTGGAAGCTGGTCTGAACTTCGCGATCGGCACCATGGAAATTCGGTCCATTATCGCATCGTACATGTGAGCCGGTAAACCGCGTCGGCTCACAAATCTACGGAAGGCTGCCAGGAATCCAGCGGTAGTGTAGTCTTCCACGATTTCTAAATGAATCGTCTTGGTAGCAAGGCAGATGAATAATGCGATGTAGTGTTTTCTCTGGCCCCGTCCTACGAAAGGTAGGATGCCGAATGGCCCTGCGTAGTATCGACGTCGGTATGAAAAAACAGTGGGGAGGGATTTACGCATGGTTCCGGTAGGTTTTCCATTAATTGCGTTGGCGAGCTTAGCGGTTTAACGGGCGCAAATCACGCATCGACGGATATGCTTCTTGACGAGGCCTCGACCGCCGATGACCCAATATTCCTCCCTTAGGTTGCGCAGCGTAAGCTGTGGGCCACCATGAAGAGTGGCTCGATGCGCATGGTCTATGAGAAACTCAGATATGCAGTGCTTCGGCAATATAATCGGATGTTTTTCACCGTATTCAAGGGCGGCGTTATGCAACCGTCCGTCAAGGCGGAGTAGCGAATTGAGTCCCCTAGCATGGGTCTCAAGGCCTTCAGGGCGCTGGAAGGCGGAATCGGTTCGTTCTTATTCAGCGCGCTCCACTCCTTCGAAAAATGGGCTTTCTGTACGAGTCGGCACCAGCGACGTACGGCTTCGCGCAACTCGGAAACTTCTATCGGGGATTTCCCCCCAGGTTGCGAATTCTTCTTTCGCTTCGAGTGTCTAATAAATCTTAGAATGTAGGCTGTTATCCGGACTAACCGAGTCCAGCTGAAATATCATTGGGGCAATGCCCATTTACGCGTACAATTCACATGATGTGCGATGACTTTTCGCGCTTCCGTGGAAATCTTTTTCGCAGTCGTTTCGTCGACTGACATTGCTAGATCACGTCTTGGCCACGTGGTGGAGGAGCGCTTCAAYCAAGTAGGGCCGTTCCACCACAAATCATGCGACAATAGCATTGATGCCGATAGCCCACGGGAAGTGCAATCGGCAGGGTTTTCCTTTGAAGAGATATGATGCCACGTAGCGCTCGATAGCGATGTTTGGACTTCGCAACATAAGTGGTCCACTTTGATGGGTGCTGTTTGAACTACGCTAGGATTATTGTGGAGTCTGTCCATCTATAAATTGGGGCGCTCGACAAGGAGAGTGCTTGTTTTGTTCATACAAACAGGCGGCTCAGCAGCATAACGGCGTTTAACTCAAGACGAGGTATACTGATTACCGACGCGACCTTCGTCTTGGCACAAATCAGGCTAACTTGAAAGTTAGATTTAGAATGAATGACTCTTAAATACACAACAGCGGCATAGGCGCGGCTTGATGACTCATCAGCAAAGCCGTGCACTTCCAACGATAAACTCTCTTTGCTCTGGCCGGTCCAGTGCGGCACGCGAGCGCGTGTCAAGTGTGGCAAGTCATCAACATAATCCTTCCACCATTGCACCAGTTCTTCCAGGATTGGGGCATTCCAATCGTTCTTAAGCAGCCAGAGCTCTTGGAGCAGGATCTTAGCGGTAATGACGACGGGTGCGGCCCATCCCAATGAGTCGTAGAGTTTGGCGACGAATGATAATATTGAACGCCGCGTAGAAGTGGTCGTCATCGACTGGGCTATCACGAAACAGAAGACGTCTGCTTGCGGTAGCCAGGAGAGTCCAAGAATTTTCAGCGTGTCGTCTTTGGCTAGGAAATGGTTGGTGAGCTCGTGTTGGTTGTTGGGAATGTCGTCCAGAAGCCTCGGGACGTTGGCTGTCTATTTGCGCAGCTGAAATTCTCCTCCTCTCATCAGGTCAATGAGTTGATACCTTGCTTCATGCAGTTCGTGAAGGCTGTCCTCACCGAAAAGGGTGTCATCAACGTAGATCGAGTTTTCGATGATCGAAAATCGGTGTCCGTCGTCGATCGCGAGCTGCTGGAGTACGCGTATCGCAAGGTACGAGCGGGAGCTAGCTCGTATGTGACAGTACGGAGTTAATAGGCTCGCGGCGGCGATTCGGGACTTGATCGCCAAATTATCCGTTGGAAGTTCGCATCAATGGAGTAGACCAAAATCTGACGGAACATTTTTGCGATGTCCGCGGTGTACACATAACGCAATTGGCGCCATTGGGCAATTATGGCCAGCAGATCTTGCTATAGCTTTGGCCCGACTAACAAATGGTCGTTAATCGAGGTACCGTTGCGGGTTTTGCAAGAGGCGTTAAATACTACCCGTAACTTCGTGGTACTGCTTGATTCCCGAATCACTGCGTGATGCGGTATGTAGATTGGTTCGAACGCCGGGGTTACCTCCTCCGTTACAGGCTCCATGTGGCCCAGCTCAAGGTATTCACAAAAAAAGTCATGGTATGGCTGGCTACTCTCCGGGCGAGATTGCAGCCTGCCCTCCATCCGGGCATATAAAGCGGCATATCTGCAGTAAGTCACCAATATCGATTGGTGGACCTGTTTTGAAAGGCAGTCTACCGTGTATCTACCCCCCGCCGTGCGGAAGTGGGTGGAGACGAAGTATTGCTCACACCGCTCGTTTTCCTTGTTGAGAGGTAACTTCTGGGAAATCTCCTCATCTTCCCAAAATTTCCGCAGCAACGAATCTGCGTTGCATGCGGAGACGTAATGCAACATATGAGCCTCAAACTCAGTGCACGAACCTACATCTACTGGACCAGATATGACTCAGCCAGGTTCGGTTTTTTTGGGCCGCGTGTGTGCCCAACGGACTTTGACGGCGATCGCTCAACAACAGCAATCTATATAAATCAGCTCTGATTATCAAATGAATCGGCGCTCTACTCGCTGCGTGCGGATCCTTCAGTGGAGGACCGAGCAAGTGTGGCCACCATTCGGGAGGCCGAACTACTGAAGCAGTATATGACGCAAGGTTTTTAGCCGTACGCCGTTAATGGGAACATCGGTTTCGATTTGTTACAAGGAATTAAACCGAGCACAACCTTTGACCTCGGATGGCCAGTATAATTTTTTCCAAAGCTGCGTATTTGGAGATCGGCACATTGTCGTGTCGGTCGCAAAGTCCTACAAAGGAACTTGGAAATAAAACTGAGTGTCAATCTTTGATCGAGTAACGCGCGGGCTTCAATGTAGCTGCCTTCCGCGATATGAAGATTTACCTACGCAGTAGCGCGAAGTATGTCAGACGCACGCGAAACGTCCGTCCGCGTGGCTTGAACATCAGCGATCTTGCTTACTGCGAGATGTAGTAGTGAATGATGCATGCGACAATGCATGCATCGCGTTTTATTTGGGCATTTCGGTGCGAAATGACCCGACCGTAGACAATTGAAGCAAATTTGCATTTCTCTAGCAAGAGTACTGCGCTGCTCAACTGATAATAACAAAAATTTCTCACAATTTTCTAAGCTATGTAAACCGGTACAATAAACACATTTTGGAACCGATACATTATTAACGAAGGAACGACTTTTATTTCGCGCATTATCGGTAACAGTATCAGGCGTACCCGCAAAATCGCAAAATGTAGAGTCAGTACTAGGATCGCAGTTTTGAACCGACACATTATTAACAAAGGAACTACCTTTATTTCGCGAATTATCGGTAACAGCATCAAGCATACCCGCAAGATCGCAAAATGTAGAGTCTGTATTAGGGTCGCATACAGGACCTTCCGGTTTTACAAAGCTACTTATAGCTTCCTGAAGATTCGTCTTAGGTCCGCAGCTTCGTTGTAGGCGTTCTCGGCGGCGAGGAATTCATCTTGAAGGAAGAAAGGCAGCTTCTTTCGGTCTTCAGCCGTCGCCGCACGATTGATTCTAGCGTGTAAGCTTTGAACCTTCTCCCAATACTTCTGTAAATCAGTCAGGCGTGATCTCGCTTTTGTAAGCGTGACGTTTGCCTTCGAAAGTTTCTTGTAGTTAATGATGACACGCTTGATCGCGTCGCAACGTTCTGATACTCATGGAAGTAACGCAGATCTTCAGCCATGGTTATTACATGTGAACTTGAAGATTTGTTCTAGAACTGGACAGTAATCCACTGAATCCCAAATAGATTAGCAAACTCGTGGGTATGTGACATCACGAGGAAGTGCCGCGACACGCGAGCTCAGCGCAAGAAATGCTGGACTTTCGACAGCGTTCCTTAGACCGAGCACTTCAGCTCGGTTGCATTCAAGGTGCGAATCAGCGCGATGCACTTGTGGCATCGGCGTTACGTTTTCTATCGTGTATATGCAACACAGCTACAAGACATCGTGACACAGTTCGACGACGCTGAATGTTCTTTCTCGTGAACTCGGTACTACTCTGTACTAGGCTCTGGGCTCCGTCTTCTCCAAGAGCATGTATCGTGTCACGTGTCACTCACGTGAGTTCCGAGTTTGAGAAAGAAAGCGATAGCGGCACGAGCGTGGCTTCTAATCCAGCTCGTGATGATCCTTATAACGGACACTTGGTGCCTATCGCACCAGAGAAGATCCTTTATATCTAACTGTCCGTTTCACCAACGCACTGATACACTCGAATATCAACCATCCACAGATCCGGCTCGAAGGAAAACAATGTTAGAAAAACAATGTTAGAACACCTTCGATAAAATTCGCTCTACACCGTTTATATATTTATTTATTGTTCCGGTTCCGGGATAGTGTGATAAGTAAAGATAAGAGTTGTAGCCAACAGACCAACGTCTCTTTAATCTTTAACAATTGAATACACCACTCAAGTGAACAGTTTATAATATTAAAAATATTTGCTTAATTAACCAGTGCGTTCAGTTGCCTCGATCCTCTCGCGTAACACTCACTGCATTCGATTTCTCTGCGTCCCAAATAAACTAAGTTCCAGGTTTTGCCATATTGCAAAAACAGACAACAATAACATTCCCGGGCCCTTATCTTTGGCTTATATTTATACTTACATGCTCGTACCTAGGTAGGAGCCTTCCATTCGAGAATGTTCGAGAATCTTACAAGAGAATAATCGTCTATCAGAATCCGTAACAATACATATCATTTAAAAATGATTGAAAATTATATATATATTAAATATGCATTATATATATATTATATACATATATTAAAATAAAAAAACGATTTTTTAACAATTAAATATTGAAATATTTAAATCAGTTAGTATATTATTTATCGATATTTTATATGTATAATCAGATTTTCATTTAAATATCAAATTCAATCGCCTAGATTGCATAATGCAATAAATATTGGGAAGAAAGATATAAAAGCTTTAAAATGTTTTCATCAAAGAATAGTGGTTTTAAATTAAACTTATATTGCAATTCATGACATCTTGATGCTACAAATTAAAGCACTGTAAATGCAAATGTAAATTTCTTGATCTTCTGGTTGGTTAATCGAACGTTTCGAAGTATCTACAATGAACATTGCAGCTATAATTGATTGATTTAGCTTAAGCGGATATTCAAGAGACTTTTAAATTCAGGAAATGAAAGATTAAACGACGAATTATAATATAATAAAAAATATATGATTAAAATAAATATTATATAGTCTTCCCTCTTATTTATTAAATACTTTTAATAATATATGTGAAGAATAACAATATTTATAATTTGAATTTATTTTTAATTTATAAATTATTTAATCGTTGACAAATAATTATTTAATATTAATAAATATGAAAAATTAATATTGTTATTGATAATTAATAACGATAATACAATTTCAGTTATTATAAAATAATACATTTTTACAAATTAAGCTGTAAATTAATGAGATATGTATATCTAAACGGATTAAGAGCATGAATTCTTTTAACTTTTACATATTTAACTTTTACAAAGTATTATATTCTAAGGGTGTCTGAATTCTAATCAATTTACCGAAAAGAAAGAAGGGTTAGAAAAGTTAGGTGAAATTATAATTACATAGATTTGAACGTGCTGAACGCGATCAACGCACTTGCGACAGTTTAGGATTGTTCAAGTTCATGCAGATCGAAGAAGACTTTTTTATTCTCTCTATACTATATTCTCTATATCTAATAGCATGCTTCAAAGTTGTATTTAAAAACACAAATAATTAGATTCTTGTTTAGACAAAATTGAATGTTCGGATTTCTGTCGCATATCGAGCCAAGTTTAGAAATCGAGAACAAAAACTGAGCATAGCCGTATTATGCAACATTCAACTCGAGATTACTGACATTCGGAATAGAAAGAGATAATAGCTACAATGTGAGCAATCCTGGCAACAAGCGATAATATCAATCAAAAGAACAATACGAGCGTGTTGAACATTGCCTATACTTGTTTTCTATTTACAGCGGCTGTCGCGAATAAGGATCTCGGCTGCTACTAGAACTTCAGTTCAAATTTGAAACTAGTAAGTGACGAATGTTAAATACTGCTGTTTTATATCGCGGATCTCAAGTATGGTGGAATAATGTCCAAGGAACGTGCATTCTTTTGTATATAGTGAGAACAATGTACAGATTAAAAACTGAGTAAAGCTTAACTTGAAGATATTCTTTATTATTGATATCCATATCCAATCTGTGTAGAGTGAATTTGGTTAACTTTAGCCGGCGCTAATCGACCGCCAAGTACTCCAACGATGAGAAAGTCGAAACATAAACAACGAAACTAAGTTATCATCAGAATCAGAAAAGTTTAGAAAAGTTTTAGAATTTATTGTATATTATAAAATATCTTAAAATTAAGATTTAAAAATACTATCAAAAAATTCAATATCGTGTTAAGTACGAAGTAGGAAATCTGCCAAAAAATTTAAATTGATGAATTGTATCATATTAGTATAAGAAAGTAATTTAAATTTCATAGTATTATAGTTATTCCTATGTGTTTCCTGTTGTTTCTAAAATATATGATGAACTTTAAGCTTTAATCAATATCTTGAGATTTCAGTTTCAGAAATCTTAATATATTAAACACTTGTTATATACATCATGCAATTATGTGCAATATATATATATAATTTCATCGTTACGTATATTGTTCTTAGTTACGCATATTGTCCCATGTTTAATGAAAATATACGTACATTGAATACTACTATAAATATTTCAAGCAATGTAAATATAAGTCCGAATGTACCTGCATATATTATTGCAGAAGGATCGTATATTTCGGAAAAAATTGCACACACTACACATACACTGCACATACAAGGAAGAAAAAGATATATTGCCAATAATATCAAAGCAATTATTTGACAGAGGATTTTGTTTTAAAAATAGATGATAGTATAAATATTAAAAAATCTTTATTTTGTAGTGTAAACTGATATATAATTTTAAATACATTTTTCATAAACGTGGTTTTTAGAATGCACTATAAAAATCGATCGATTTGTAATTTCATATATCTTTTTTATATGCTATTTGACATATTTTACCATATATAGTTCTTGACATAGTATGCTTTTATCAAACATAGTTTTTTAACTATTTAACAAAATTTTTTCAAAAATAAATGAAATTTATAGTGATATCTGTTATCTTAATTTTGATAAGCTGCCACTTAATTCAAACACAATATTTCGAAAATATTTCGACTATCTTAAATGTAGGATGTATATTTAATAATATACATATATTATTAAATTCATCATCATATCATTTAATTTTTATAAAATTAAAATAGAGAAGATATGAAAAATATTATCTTTGTAATAAGTATAACTTCTTTATCTGTTTATATATATATATATAAAAGCAGATTAGAACAGATTTTATGAACTTTTATAAAAAAGCGTGATCATTATTAATATATATATATGTATGTATGTATAATATATATATGTATATATATGTATATATGTATTCTTTTATTAAAATTTGCATATATATATATATATATATAAGTAAATTTTGGGAACTTTATATATATATGTGTGTATATATATATCTCATTAACTAAACTAAATTTAATTTGCAACTAAATTAAATATAAATATATTTTATATTTATCTAAACTGTAACTATAATCAATAACTATATTCAGTATAATTATTTATATAGATATGAATTTTTACTTAATACATAGATGTTAATACATAGATGACTAAATATCTTGCGTAAATATTAAATAGATATGAATAGCATGTATCTAATGGACTTAGTGATTGCTTAATGGATATGAATATATAACAGGATATTAATATTTAATAAATATTTTTGGTGTTTATTTGGAAGATATAGATATTTTGAAATATTCTAGTATATTTTTATAAATATCTATTAGACATTTACTAGTTATCTAGATATGATGTTAATAGATATAATATTATGAAAATAATAGATATCTACAGAACCATATTTCAAAACTATCATTAAAGGAAATACAAGGTAAATGATTAGAGTAATTGGAATTAATTGAAAAAATTGTAAAATTATGAAACAGATTGAATAAATAAATATTTTTTCTACGAAAAAATATTTTAAAATATAACTAGGTATGTATTATATATTTTGTTTTGTATATTGTTATATATTGTATATTGTTGACAGCATGACATAAATTTGTCTTATCTGCTGGATATATACATATATATATATTGTTATTCACGTATTGTTTCATGATATACTCGTATAATTATTGAAATATAAACATACAAGTTGTTATCATCAATGATAAATTTGAATGACATTTTGTTTAGATACTTTTGATTATCTTTTTTGGTATAACAAGAGTGTTATATTTTTCCTTGTTAATAAAACTTTCTTGTTAATAATTTTTTTAATAAACAATGATTGTCAAAACGTGATAATTATAATAATATGTATTAAAATTACCAAAATCGGGGAATCTCTTTCTACATAATTATCTAAATAACAAGAGATTATATGTATGTTTCATGTGTTAAGATTTCATATGAAGGAACATCATTTTTATAGGTATGGATGGATGGATTCGATTTTGGTTTTATGAAACAATAGATCAAGCAAATTTCTACGATAATGAACGTATTCTAGAAATCCAACCAATTTACGAATATCATATTAAGGAAGATAACAAAATGGATAATTCAATGCTTATGTGTATACGTAAACGAGAAGCAGATAATCCAGAAAGTACATTTTGGTACGCTCAGGTAAATAATAAGTTCTTATTACAATTAAAGTGATCAATAATTTAATTATCAGAAATATATTAATAGCATCTAATTTCTTATTTTGACTTTTCAAAATCGATCAAAATCCATATTTACAATAACTAAGATTCATATTTATAATTTATTATAAAGATAATATTTTATTATAAAAAATATTCTAGATTAAAATGGATTTATATTTTAAGATGCGAATGCACTTTTCGATTAACAGATAAGGAAATAATCAGAAAAATCTCTTGCTATTTTAATGAATCTTGAGATGATATAATAATCTATAATAATCTAAAAATTGTATAGTATTATTAGAAAAAAATAAGATATATATATTTTTTCTAACTATGCATATTAAAGACGTAAAATAGGTTTGAATTTGAAAAAGATAATGTTTCAAATGAAGATTTGGCTGGAATCTAGAAATTCGAAACCGATACTTTTTCCCTAATAAATTTAGACAGATTCTGATACGCTTTAAATATGTTAAAAAGGGAAGAATATAGATGCGCTTAATTGTTATATCCTGATCCTATTGTGATTGCAAATTCGAAAGCAATATTCGGACAATGGTACGAATCGCCATCATTATTTTCGGGTGTTAATGAATCATATGATTCTCTTCAAGAATAGTCTATGATTACAGATATTTCGCGATATCGCATAAATTCCATTGTTTCACTTAGCAAATTCAATTGCCAATGCTCACTTCTGAGCATTGTCATCTGGTGCATTCGATTTTGGATTTCGTGATTAGATCGCGATGCGAACTTGTTATTTTACTATTGAAGGTCTTGATGAAATACTCAAAATAATCGGACTGAGAATATTAAAAGAGTAAAACTCAAAAAAAGACTCATCTGCAAAAGAAAAATATTCTAATGTCAGTCTGCAATTCATTCGTTATGAATTTGGATTTGAGACCAGATTGTGAGATCATATTTCATATAAAGTGATTCAAATCAAACTAGATACTAAACTTATTCTTGAAAAAAAAAACTATTATATAACTCAATGAATTTTATTTCAAGCTCAAGACTGGTTTAAATGAATGCTAATTATATGTATTGCTCAAAATAGTAACAATACTCAACGCTGATGAGATAACGCTCATGCTCATCTCATATCTTTTTTGGGGATGAGTTTATGCGAAGTTTGTGCGAAGGAGAATTGTATCCTAAAATTATTTTGAATAATTTGGTCTTTAGAATCCAAGTTTAAATGTGGATTTGTGTTGTTTATCAGGTAGATCATTAAATAAAATATGAAAAAAGATTTCGGAATTTTAAGATTGTATAAATACTGTGACGAACGTTACACAATTATCAGACATTTATAGCATTCAGCTATAATGAATTACTATTTTGGTTGTTAACGCTTGCTGATTATAATAATGTAGAATTGAAATTTCTTAAAAACAGTCGCAAATAAAAGACAAATATATTTTTATAAATGATTAATTTCATATTAAGACTTCGAAACAGTTTCTTGAAAAAATTAATTATTTTTTCAGTAACATTGATAAAAAGTATGAAGTAAAAGTATAAAGTATAATAAAAGTATTTTATTATATTTTTTCAAAAAAAGTCAACAAAAGAGAAAAGCAGCCTCAAGCGAGAATTCAGAAAGAATGGCAACTCTAAGCCCTTACTGTATATTTTGTATGTTATATACCATATAGCAATAGATGAAGGATAAAGTTGAAAAAAACTATGGTATACGAAGTGAAGAAAAAGATCGATTTGTTACATCATGGAGCGAACTTGAAGTTTTTGATTAACAAAATTTATATTATAAGCAATGATTTATATCAATAAAATAATATATCTTTTAAAATATTATTTTATTTTATTTGTTTAGCATCATATATATATATATGTAGACATACACATGTATATAAATCATATTTAAATTATCATACATATACAGTTAAATCGAATTTTAAGGGAAGACAAAAATCCTGTTCGAGTTTCTGCCATCTGTCGAGCGAAATTTGGAGATCGGGAGTATCGCAATATTATGTAACTTTAAGTCAGTGTCTTTAAGCCAGGCTTAGCGTGGCTAGGATCTAACGCTAGCAGGCAAAGTCACCGGTTTCGTTGTTATGATGATATAGCGATTTGTTTGTTTTGAAAAGGAGCGATTAGCGACAGCGATTTTGGTAGTGCATGGGGGGCGAGTAGAACCTTTGTCTCACTTCATTCGCGCAGTAGCATTCATTCGCTCTGTAGCATTCGCTCAGTAGTACTCGCTTATTACTGTATTCAATTGCACTTTAAGTAATAGAACGTAAGCGTAAGCGTGAAAGACGGATATTGATATTGTTATCTGTATCGTGGATATTTATTAGAGTAGGCCAGTGTCCAACAACCATGCATTCATTTTTATATACGGTAAATTATATATACATTAAACAACTCAACTTGAAGATTTCTATTATCCGAATCCGAATATCGTTGAGTAGTATAAAATTAGTTGATTCCAACTAGCGCTGATCGACCGGCGAGTACTCCAACAAATCCTGATGATATTAGAAAAAAATGTTCAGCTCTCTTTTTCTTAATTAGAAAGAACAGATTTTGATACTTTTATGGAAATTGTAACTTATGTTCCGTCTTTATTTTTATTCCGTGTTGCTTTTAACTTGCGATCTAGTAGATTTTTGGGAAAATTGTTGAAGATAGAATAACTAGAAGCAAAAGTGATTAATTGTAATTGGTAGTATATTGGTAGTATATAAATGCGTATTATTTCGTAATAGATTTAATAATAAAAATATACATTTCAAGAATTTGTAGATATGCAATTTTATGTTGAAGTAAATCATAATGCAGAAACTAAACGTATTTATAAGCAATCTGTATTTATATGTAATGCAGGGCAATCATTTTATAAAACAGACTTTTTTCTTGTGGACATTTGGGATGATAATAGCCTGATGTAATTATTTGTGTGAGGAAATTTATGTTATGTCCCAGGCTGTCGCGATTGTTAATATTCGGATTATGGTACAAGACGCGATAATTTTGGATCTAAAAGAATTGTGATCTTCTTCAGGGATAATTCGCGATCATAGATATTTCGCGATGCATCGAGTATGTTTCATTATTTATTAGAATTCAACTATTAGTGCTCTGGAGTCGTCATTTGATAGATTTATTCGATTTTAATCACTGTGATTAATTAATCACGGCGTAAACTCGTTGTTATTTTATTATTAAAAGATTTTAAGGAAGCATTCAAGATAATCGAATCGGAAATATTGAGGGAATAACTAAAAACTATATTGATAAAATAAAAAATAAAATATATTCTAATATAATTCGTACGAAGATTAATACGAATTTATTCCGAAAAAGAAGATATTGTTTTAAAGGTATTACTTATTGAGATATGAAAAAAGAGAGCAAAGAAATGCGTTCTCTTATGTATTCTGTCCGGGTATTGAATATCGTATCACGAGCTATCCTATACAACTTGACTGTTGTTTAGGACCTGCGTTTTAGTATGAATTTGGCCTTGTCGTTTATTAAGAGGATGATAAAATGAGATAAAGAAAAAAATTTCGTAAATTATCTATGAGTATTGTATTAGACGTTATTAGTGCCTTTATCAATATGTCGGTAGCATTATCTTGATTTTTGATACTTTAATTATATCTTCTTTTTTTAAATAGTTTTTTTTATCGAATGATATCGAATGTGTATAAATTTACTTCTTCTTGTCTAAGTGTTCGATGCTACGGCAATGGCAGACTAATTATTTTCTATCAACTTTCAATGTTGAAATTAAAGAATATACATAAAATTTTTATGTATTGTTCTCCGATTGTTTCGGATATATCCTATCTCACATCATAAGGAAATGATTTACAATTTACACGATTATTTACAACTTCCCTATTGAACAATTTTTCTACAAATTATGAAACTGCTTTTCCTATCTTTTTTCTCCCATTATATCTATCTATCTATGCAAATCTTCATTCTTTGATGAATAATAATTTATATTTGAAGTTCGACGGAGATACTTAATAATTGTTTCAGCAAAGTACTCTTCAGTGGGATTGTGATAGAATTTGTTTACGTAATTTATTTTGATACACAGTCGGTTGACATATATATAAAATTCTCAATAAGTTTCTTATTGAAATTAAATGCTCTATTTGTTGATGAATTATCAAGTAAGTTGATATTCGTGTTGAGTTTCATCGAAGTATTCCTTAATTTTACCATTTTTATTCTCTATTTCTAATATAGTTTTGCATTCAATTAATTTCAATTCCAATGAATCTCGAATATTTCTTTTACTTTATAATCCTACTTAATTTTGAATTTGAATTCTTTAATTGCGTGCTTAATAATGATATTATGTGATGATCTATATTAAGTGTTTGCTATTTGGCTTTTTTCTTTGACATATATTTAATACATGTCTAAATCTAAGAATTTATCTTCTTTCATAAATAATTTAAATTCTACAAGTGATACAAGTTAATGATGTCTAAGATCATAAATTGTTTTCTTTAACTTATCTACATGATTTTCCTTCGGAAATTGAATATTATTATATAGATTTTTTTGGATAATGGCTATATATAAATATAAATCCTTGATATCCAGTTTCATTTTAAATTCTTGACATTCTGATAAAGATCTATATCTTCAGCTGCTAAGCTTGGTATTTACTTCTATATTTGTTCTGTTTGCATTTTTTGGTTTTTTTTAATAGGTTTTTCATCTAAATTTAGATCTAAATTTATTTTAAATTTCCATATAGCAGCAATGCGAGTTTGATAATCGTCAAAAATTCTTATATCTGACTGTCTACTTCATCTACTCCATTATTAATTGCATCTTTCCATCTGCTTTTTAGTATTTCATTATATAATAAAAGACCTTCATTTATCTTCTTAATTTTTATCAAATATACATAATAGTCTCCATATCTTACTGCGCATGCTATATTTCATTGGTAATGTTTTTTTCTTCGATTTATTTCGTTTTATCTAGTTTGTCTTTTTATTCATCCTTGTTATTCTTTCCATTATTTTTTTTTCGTACTTATTAATAATTGTCATTGTTTTTATATCATCGTTTTTCTTTCATCTTTTCTAACTGATTCAAATTCCATTCTCATTTTATGTATATGCTTTTCTTCATAGAATTTTATAAATTGTACATCCGATCATGTATACATCTTTCGATTTGAAGAGTCAAAATTTTATATTTATCATATATAGTTTACATGACAATGTATAATCACAGATATGCCTTCGATGCTATATATTTTTTTTATTATCATGGCTCCATTTTAGTTATTGTTTTATTTGTACTCAGTTTAACATCATTTAACATGTATGTGATAACATGATGCTATTTCGAAATTGGCATTTTTAAATGTTTTGTTTATTGTAATTCATGAATTCAGTATCGGTATCTTATCATATTGTTTTAATGTATGTTCAAAATTTACTGCCATATGTTTTATTTTTATTTCAAATTAAATGCACAATGATAAATAATCAATTATAAAAAGGTACTTTATTTTATTTATCGGGCTATATATTGGGTTTATGGGTTTGCAAAGATACAAGATACAACTATCAAATTTTATCATGAATATTAAGAGATTCACACGTTTCATATTTAAATGATTGGAATTCGTAACACGTATATAGTTTTTACAGAGTGTCCGTTCTTTCAAAATAATCTTTCAGTATCTGTATTGCTGTCTTGCACATTCTATTTTTAATTAATTACAAATATTAATCACTAATGATTTGTATAATAACAGCAATTATTATTTTTTTGGAATGTGGCATGTTTTGCAATGTGTGAATTTTAAATAATCATTTATTAAAATTTCATTTATTTGTTTTCCAAATAATGCTTCGATACGAATATATGAACTCTCGAAATCTCTCGAAGTTAGTTTCTTTGGGAAATTTGTTTTTATATTTATGGGATTTGCAGTTCTGAGCATTTTTCTTTTCATAATCTGTTAAATATTCTAGTATTTATATCGATAGAATGAAAGATAAAATACTGCTTACAATATATAATTTAATGTTTAAAATAAAGTGAATGCAAAAAGATTTATAATATGTGAAAAATCAGCTAACGTGCACTAAGAGAAGAAAAGATGGAAAAGAAAGAATAAATCAAATCGAAAACGAATAGAAAACAATAAAAATAAGAGAAACATATATATTATACAGAATGTGATAAAGAGAAACTGAAGTGAAGTATCAATATGCAACATCGCCTGTTAAAATAATAGATCGTTACAAGGAGCGAATAGCGAAGAGACAAGAATGATTGCCTAACAATCGAAAAATCCGAATTCGATTCCCAACGCCACATTAATATCAATCCCCACTCTTCTTGATTTCTACGATCAAACATACTCAGTCTTTCTTTTCTAATATGCAAATCGTATTAGATCAAAAAAGAAATTAAGTCCTTTTGGCTGGAGATTAAGTGCTTGGGTTCAAAAAGAACCGAGTCATAAAAAAGACCGAGTACGAGCGGGTTATAATTCTGATATCGAGAATGAAGGAAATGGCCTCTCTTAATGTCATCGAAAGTAATGCGAACCTATGATGACTGCAAGAAGAAGATTGTATTGACAATCATGTATTCATAAAACTTTTCTATGGCAGAAAAATTCCACAGAATAGCCTTCGATCACGAGCAGATATTAAAAAATCAGCAGGAGCTCATTGGAAAAATTGGAAAAAGAGGACCAGGTCGCAGGCAACATTCACGACTCCGTAATATTAGGAACTGATGCAACATCCCTGCCACTTTATTCAGACCTGCAAAAGAAGGCAATTTGAATTGAATGATGAACATGTGAAGATCTATATTAAGGATATGACACTATAAGAAGAAGAAGAAAAAGAAGAAGATTATTACTAAATATTTATTTTTATACGCGTACATTTATATACATATATGAGTAAACTAAGAGATAGTTAGAAATAAATGAGAAATGAAATTTGCGTAATTCGTATAATTATATACAATAATTTTCTTTCTTATTCTCCTTCTATAGCATAATTTCGATATAATAATAATTTAATATAACTTGCACTTATTGTATCGTCATCTTTTATGTTTAAATTTTTAGCTTACATCTTAGCTATAATAAATAAAATTCATAACAAAAAAAATTAAAAAATAAATCACTAAAAGATTTTTATTACGTACTGTAATGAAAGAGAATAGAAGCAGAAAATAATGAATGAGAGAGAGAGAGAGAGAGAGAGAGAGAGAGAGAGAGAGAGAGAGAAGTGGATGCAAATATGAGAGACTACAACAAATTACTAAAAAAAGAGAACACGAAAAGAGGGGAAATGGCAGAAACACGACAGTGACAAATTTCAATTAATTACAGAACTTGCGTTTAGTAATGTCATGTGATCTTCTCTTTTATGATTTCCACGTGTGTCATTATGCAAAAAGTATCTTGCACGAAATCTCTCTGCTGCTTTTCTCTTTCGAAATTTTATAAGTTTTATAGAACTGGAATTACTTTGTTATTTATATTTGTAATACTATTAATCATATAAACATAGGATTTTTATCTTCATTTTTCATATGTCATGTTTTTATTTATTTTTATCTATATGTTTACTATCTATATCATATAAATATTCTCATAGCGAGTTTATATTTAATCAATAAAATCGATTTTATATGATAATATATGTAGATTTTCTCCAACTTATTTATATACTTCATAACAAGATAGCAAAAAATATGCCAAATAGAATGAGCTTATTCGAAAGAAAGAAGGAGAAGAAGAATTATATATAGTAAAATTATGAAAAAATTTGAATGAACATTTGAATGTTTTTTTCTGGAAGAATTGCATTTAAAGGTGGACAGTTAATTAGCTAATCATTGATCATTGGTCACATGTAGTAGTATCAAACTATAATGATATATAAATCCTTATCTGGTAACAACTGAATATTCACAACCCTGCTTACACAGATAATCTAAACCAGATACTTATTATCATATTACCTATTCTATATGCTATATCTATACCATACGTTGTGACTGTTGTAGAGATTGAAAACGTTTGACAATCGAAATTAAGTTTTCTCGTCGCATCAAGGTGATTTTCTTTTAAGGGGAAAAAATGCTTGGAAAAAGATCAAATGGAGAGTTATAATCTTACTATAGATCAACTTGGAACCTCTATTGAATTTTATTATAATCAGTAGTTCATAACTGACCTATATGTATGTCGAAGATTATCATATGACATGCGCTATTTATACGAATATAAAATTTTAAAATCTATGATTATATTAATTTCAAATATAATTTCAGAACAAAACTTCTACGCAGTTTTATAATTTTCTATTTTTAACTTATATCATCATGTAATATTTTAATAATAGATATTTTTAAACAAAATATTTTGAGAAAGAAATCCTAATATAAAAATATTATAACAACTATTATAATAGTTTTTAAACTATAAACAATTAAAGATAACTAATCATGAAATAAAAATTTCAATCAGATATGATGAACAGCATAAGATTTTGATTAAGACTTGTGTTATATCCCGATATATTACAAGATTTGGAAGCAGTTCTCGGAAAATGATGAGAAACATGATTGCTGTTTTCTGATATTAACAAATTGTGTGATTCCCAGGAATAGCGATCATAGATCCTGATGGAAACGCCAGATAAATTTAATCATTTCATTTATTAAAATATTAGAATGTACTAAATTGAGAATTAAAAATAATTCTTATTATTGAATTGTGTTCATGCGAAATAATGGAAATCAAAGTAAGTTACTTAAAACGCAACTTACGTGATTCGAGAAGACTGGTTATTCGATACTCACTATTCAAGACTACTTCATGATTTTTACTGTTCTTTTTGGCTACTGACCGAAATTCAGTTAATTTAGAGACTGATTTGAGACTGATTTACATATCATCTTATATACTTTTTGAGAGTTTGTGTGTGGAGTTATACTTCATAGTTTATAATTTGACTGCTATCTAGAATCAAAATTCTTGTATAGATTTGGCTTGCATATTATTTGTTGAGTCGTCTTTGTCAAGAAAAAAGACCTTTGAGTTCTGTATAGATATTGCGATGGATAATACTTGATGATTTTTTTAGGTTACATTTATTTTATTACGCATGTACATTTATTTATTTGTACATGTTACAAGATGATTTATTATAACGAATATTATAACAGCAAATATGTATTTTATATCAAAGTAAATAATATTGCCTTATATGATACAACTTTACAAACAAATATTAACAATATTGATCAGTATATGGAATAAACTATTTTTTCTTGTGAAAAAGTTTATCGGGTAATATATATGCATTATAAGACATTAATAAATTAATATTTTTAAAGTATTTTGTATTCAATGTAATTAACAAAGCAGAGCCGATTAAAATAAAAAGATCAGCTCCATTTATAGCTTCTTTCATTTATAATAAAATATCTTAAATATAATAGTCTTAAATATAATATCAAAATAACAGATTTTAACAAATTGTTCCCTCTTAATTGGTTCCTATTTATTAAACTAATGGAATATTAAAATGCAACTTAAGAATAATTTTTCTTCTAGGATGGAAATGGTGGAATTTGGTTAATTGACTTACGCAATACAAATGCGGGATTATCACAAAAAATATTTACATGTCATGGAGGAGCAATAGTCGATATGGATAAAGCGACATGGGGTCCCTTCATAGCTACCCTTGGCAAAGCAGGACAATTACATATTTATAATTATTTAGAGCAAAGATTAATTGTGGCTCATAAGTTTAATGAAGCTGGTAGCCAAATTGTTTGGTTTCCATGCCATGTGAGTTAACTATCTACTTATTATTATTATATTTATTTATTATTATTATATTTTTACTTCTTATTATACTCTGAATTAATTATTTATCTAGCACTGACTATTATTATTTTCCTTATTTTATACTATAGTCTGATTTAATTCAACGAATAAGATATATACCAAAAAATGCTTATTGCTTGAAGAATTATCACATTGAAAAAATAATCGATATAAATTAATATTTTTTTATAAGAATAGTTTATGTTGAAGTTATAATTACAAATTGTTAAAATTATGAACAACATTACAATTACAATTATGAATAATCTTTATGGTTTTAATGAAGTTATCTTAACAATACTTTTTAATATATTATCGGATATTAGTTATGATTAAAAACGCTAAATATTGGTCAAAATAAAAAAATGTATATCTTATAAAAAGTTTGATATTTACCTTCTTTCAAAAAATATCATTGGGACATATTTTCCTTTTTCTTTATGATGTTAGAATTATTACAAGCGGACATTATTATGCTCACTGGCATAATATGCTTTATAGAATTATATTGGTCAGATAAGGAAATCTCCCTCTTAGTCTGCGAGAAATCTTGACGCTTCTCTTGAGATTAGTCATAAGTATGATTCATTCTTCCATGTTATCAGCATATCTCTGGCTGAGTTTTCTTATTTCGTCTCTAACATACAGCACGTTAAGAACATGATGTAATGTATTATTCGTGATATATCACGGAACATTAATAATAATTCTAATTGTCATGGTATTTGTTTCTAAGGTTTTCTAATATTTCTGATTCGACAAACATCCAAATTGAAGACCACCCACAGTTGGAGGCCATAAGCTAGATTTGAGAATTACTATGTATAATAAGCTTGTTTTCAGCCGACAATTGTAATTTCCTATCGAATAGCTAATACATTTTTTCCAGTTGAAGCCCAAGTTATTTACGCTTAGTAAATATGTTTTTTTTGTCAATTTAGTTTGCGATCCAGCTGTAACCCTAAATATTTGGCATCTTTAATTTGAGGAATTCTCAGACCGTTCAGATTTAGTGGTGGATACATCTCTCTACGGGTAGTGATTGTCATCTGCACAGATTTTGCTCCGTTTGATTTTCTATTTTTTAACCATCTCTGAATATAGTAGAGACTTTTCTGTAGTCGCAAGAATGCTTCTGTTGTGATTGTTATTAGCCACAAGCATAGCTATTTCGCATAGATTGCTGTTGTAGAGCCCAGAGCGACCGGAAGATCAGATAGCAGATGATGTATAGCAAATAGAGTAGGCCCTGACACACTATCTTGAGGCACTCCAGAGTTAACCTCTTTTACTTAAGTGACTATTTGTTCATATTTAACTCTAAAAGTTCTATGTAATAGATAAGACCTTATAATGGCATAAAGATCAATTGGAAAGCTGTTTTTAATTTGATAAAATAGTCCTTGATGCCAGATCGAAAGCCTACAAAACATCGAGGAAGACCATCGTGCAGTATTTATCTGCTTCCATATCGTTATTTATTCTTTTAACAATTCCGTATTTGCTCTATGGTTACGTGCTTATGTCGGAAACCAAGTTGATGATCAGGAATTAATTTATGCGTCTTTATTACTGTGGAGAGTCTTGGAAATAGAAGTTTCTGAAATAACTTCGATAGGATGGACAGTAAGCTGAACGATCTATACGATTCTAAAAGTTCCACAGATTTGCTAGATTTCTACATTATAATAATGTGTGTTACCTTCCATTGGGATAGAAAAAAGCCCCGTCTGAGAGCTGCATTATAGAATTGTGTGATAAATCTTATTCCTATTTCCGGCCGCATTTGCAAGGTTTGATTGATTATGAGATGAGATCATAACCCGGCATTTGGATTTTGATATCTTACAGATAATTACAGTTTGCACTTCTTTTACGGTGAAAGACTTTGTAGGATTATCTAGAATAGCATTGATGACATACAAGATTAGCTTGTTCTCCTCCTCTACAGTTATCTTAAAGACCATGAAGATGGTCTTAATTTAACGAATGTTTCGGTCGTTTCTTTATCGCATCTGACTTAACTCGCGTTGCTTTTTAATATGGGGTGGCTTTTGATGGCTTTTCATAGAGTGTAGTTGGTTGCAGCGATAGAACTTAACTTACTTAGAAATTTTGGTATCCTCTGCGATTCCACCAGATTTTTAAATGATAGTTCGATTTAGTTTGATTTTCAATGCTGAGCGTTTGTTGATTTGCTACAACTTACATAGTTTCCTTTTTTTGGTTAGTTTCCTTTGTTAGGTTACTTTTTATTGAGGATAAGCATTCAATATTGTCTAGATTGCTACGCTAGATTGCTACGGGATATCGTTTCAGGCAATCTGTTGTATGGTACAGTTATAATTTTTAATTGCGCAAATAATATCATCGCCGGTTTTTAGAGGGATGGAATTATCAAAAATAGTCGTTAGTAACGCCTGAAAATACGGCCATTTTGTTTCGCCGTTATAGAGTGTGCAAAATTTGCCTTTAGTAATTATTTTACTATTTATTGCAATTGTTATTTACTAGAGAATGGTTTGAGAACAATTCAAAGAAGGATTCAATGCAGTAGTGGTCTTTAGGGATGCCCTTAATAATACTAAATCTAATAATAAGTTCAGTAGATCAGAAATCTTTTGTTGTCAGATGGCCAATAGCAGTAGAGCCGAATTCTTGGCTTCATTCGGTTTGAGAATATCCTGTCCTCTGGATAGGATCAATCTTGATACCGAATGTGTGCATTATAATCCTCTGCAACAATGAAATTACCAAAAAGTTTTTAAAAAAGGTTATATATTTTTCCCTTTTTATGCTTTGGTGGTGAATATACAGTTGAAATAATAATATAATCATTCCAATCTTCAACCACGATTTATTAGTAGCCTGCAAGAATTCTGTTTGAAATTTGCCAATTTCATAATATCTAATACTATTTTTATGATAACAGCAATTCCTCCATGGGCATTGCCATTAGAGTGCGTTGTGTTTATTTAGATATAGCGAAAATAGCTCTTGTTAGTGAAATGTATTTCAGAAACAAGTAAAATGTCCACATTTTGGTTGAAAATAAAAATTTTTATTTCTTACGAGTATTTAGCCAACCAGTTAGCATTCTAAGGTGCTATTTTAAGTGTCCCGTCCATTACGTCATTTTGATGACAAGAGTTGTTAGATTATTTAACATTATGCCCATTTTTTCTATGAACTGTTTCATCATTTTAGCACATAATTGGTTGTCTACTTTCAGTTCTTGTAACTGAAGCATAGGATCTTCCTAGTTGACGAGTTTAGTATGATTATAGATTTAGTTTATGGTTGTGGTTTTTGTGATTGTGGGTATTATTACTTTTTTCCATAATGCAGGGGAAAATCTTTTTTATAGATCTTTATAGACTATACAATGTCTGTAATTGACTGGAAAGTTACAATTAAAAATTGGCTAATCTTTTGCGCACTTGATGCATCTCGCTTTACGGAAGCAAAAACTTTTCGTGTGGCCATATTGCTGGCAATAATTGCATTGAGAAATTTCGCGTTTTGGTGGTTCAAATTTCACTGCAATGAAGAAGTGATCCAACTTTATAAATATCTTTGTAATTACTCTTGGATTTTAACTTGACATGGAACATGGGCAAAGTTTTATCAATGCCTTGCTTCTTAATATTCCATATGTTGGTAACTATATGTTCTTGATCATCAATGCCTTTGCTAATATCATTATATTTACTGTAGATATGTTTAAGGCTTACTTTGTAGCTCTTTTCTTGCTTCGGTTTATATATGTGGAATTCCTCCGTATTCCTGCTTTTGAGTTTTTTCACTATGTTAACATAAGCAATGAGTCTATTTTACGCTGGATTTTAACTTGTTCATTGTTTGTAATTTTTATTTCATAATCATCACAAAAATCGCGATTTTTTGTAACACTTGAGAGAACGAGGAAAAGTGTTCGATCCTAACAAAAATGGGAGAAAGTTTGACTGTCTCCTCCATCCTAGCTTGACGTTTAAACGCTTGTCGAGTACTTTCTCGAGTCCTTCAAAAATATTAGTTGTAAGCGCTGATAAGTTTACACAATGACTATCCATTTTAGATTGTTTACAAGACATTATCTTTTCGGGACTGTTCCGATTTTTTTTACTGTTGACTTTCTTCCACGACTTCCATGACTTCCTCATTTATCTTCTGAGTGTTGTGTGGAATTTCTATTAAGATAACCCTTATATAATTCATAAGACTTTATCTAGAAATTGATTCGCACAATGAATGCGATCTTGTTCTGGTGTAAGCAAAGCTTTATGCAGGGTTTCTTATATCATGGGCTTCTTAGATACACCCTTATTAAGCTGATCTTCTTGTCCATGTATGTCAATTTTTATTTTATTAAGGGTGTTCGTGGATTATATATTAATTTCGCAGTCAGATATCTCCGCTCATGTACGCATATCTATTTTACATTCCGTGAGCATAGAATTCCTATCCCGCAGTATTTTGATTTTATTTTCTACTTCTTTCAATGCATTTCATAGAAACTTTTCATTAGGGGCTTTAGGTTCATATTCGTATATTAATATACCATTTGTAACTGCAAGGTTTCTCAGCCTGGCATCTCGTTGAAAACGCGTAGTCGCTTATTGACCGTCCAGGGGAATCTCGGTTCTCCCATCGATAGGGTTCCGTGCATCGTAGTTTCCTTCATGTTGTGCTCCATGTATCACAACTAATATTAACAACTCGTACACATATGCACGATCACAAACACAATGCTGAGTAGGCGCAAACGCGAGGAAAGCATTCAGTCCCACCCGGCATTAAAGATTAGCTTCGTGCGCATACATATAATATATGATTACAATAACATTCATTCACCAAAATAGAACATAAAAGAAAACAGATGTCTATAATCTTTATAAATATTAAAGTTTATGTATTGAAGATTAGTAAACAGATAGTATTAAGGAAATCGTATATAATATAATCTTAATGTTTTTAAGAATTGCTATTTTTCTCATTTCCGTAACTCGATCTCCTATTGGGCCGATATGTCAGGTTCGCAAGATTGATATTTTTGAGACCGTTAATTTAGATATTCAGCAAATACATCGCAAAAGTAAAAAAATAACCAACAACAAACTGCACAATAGGCACATATAAGCTCCCGCATGCGGTTAATATATTTAGCTTAAATAACATTTGAAGAATATTTGTTATAAGTTTGATCAAATATTTTAATAAT
The DNA here is from genome assembly GCA_020341155.1 of Eciton burchellii. Classification (NCBI taxonomy): domain Eukaryota; kingdom Metazoa; phylum Arthropoda; class Insecta; order Hymenoptera; family Formicidae; genus Eciton; species Eciton burchellii. The sequence continues at coordinate 465,681 of JAHMML010000091.1, read as the reverse complement.
ATCTTAATTAAGAAATTAATAAATGAATAAAAAGTAATTTTAAATAAAAATTCTTTAAAAAACAGATTAAAGTAAATATTTCGTTTAATTCAACGCGCTCTATTTTCATATCATATTGATTAAATTATTATTGCGTACTTTGTAGGTCTATACGCATATCAATATATATCAGCATACATATACCAACTTAAATATAAATAAATTAAATTTATTTGAAAAGTAATGCCCAGGAGTAAAAATAATATTTGAAATTAAATTTGTTAAATTAAAATTTTTTCTTTTACTTTCCTATGTTATTATTAATGCAAAATATAAAAATTCTGTAAAATATCAATTTGTACAAATATCTTTAAAGAAGTTGAATATTTTTATATAAACTTTTAATATTAATTAATTATAACCTAAAATTTCTTTTATATATTTACAAGATCGAAGCAACAGGATCAACACTTGTTTGTGCTTTTGAAAGTGGTATTATTCGTATAATAATTGTAGCAGTATTAGCAGCTAACTTAACTAATATCATTAAAGGAGATTATGTTAGATTAATTCAAGTCATTAAACCACATAAAACAGCAATAACGGTCATGTCTTCAAATCCATCGTACAGGTAAATCAAACAAATATTATTTTTAGTGTTATCTTAGCAACCAATATTTATATCACATATTTCATATCAATATATTTAAGTTTAATGATATTTTAGAAATATTAATACGCTTAATGCCTAAACATATTCTCACGAGTTCTTGCTTAGATCACATGAGTCATTGATGGTCCACGTAACACATCTTATTCTAAGTATATTCAAATTCTATACTCATTTTTTTCCTGTTCTTGCCAGGTCTATTTAATTGAATAATTAAATACTTGTTTCTAGTCCTGCCTGAAGCAAGCCTTTCCATCGATTTTAGGGGCAGTCCTATCTTTTTATCGCAGACAGGCTGCTAATCTCATTCATGAACCTTTTCTTTTTTTATTTGGGCTTCGTTCCGCAAACATAGTTATTAAATCACTCAAGAACTACGCAGACAGAAATAATTGCTATTTCGTTTATCCTAAATATATTTTTTGTCTTTCATTTCATTTTTTTATTTTATTTTATTTTATAGAAATCCAATTAAAAAATATTAAATATTTTGGAAACATTTTTATAATAAGCCAAAAGAATAGCTAAAATAAAAAAAGTCAAGAGAAGAAAGTTATTATTACGGCGCTTCGTTTCATAATATATTTAAAGAGAAATCATATAATAATAAAAAGCTTAAATATAAATTTGAAAGAAATAAATATAAAAATAATTTTTAAAAACATCTTACAATGCAATCATATTTCTCTTGACTTAACATTATATAACTATTTGTTAAGATTTGACAAACATTACAATCTTATAAAATTAAGTTTATAAATCTTTGATTATTTTTATTCATATCTATAATACGCAATCCATATGTATAATATATGATCACAATAATATTCATTCATTAAAATAGAACATAAAAGAAAACAAATGTCTATAATCTTTATAAATATTAAAGTTTATGTATTGAAGATTAGTAAACAGATAGTATTAACGAAATCGATTACACAATCTTAATGTTTTTAAGAATTTAAATATTAATTTTATTGATAAAAAATATGGTGTTCAAAATATCCAATACAATATAATGAATATTTTCTTGATTAATCGGAAATAATCGATTTTGCGATATAGTATGTTAAAACATAATAAATATAAATAAAATGTGTTAAAATAATCAATATAAATTGTTATTATATAGTATGATTTCTTGCATAACTGTAATATTATATATGTAATATTATTTCTTAATGCTGTTTTTGACAAACATCATTCTTCATTCGACAATTAATTTTTTTCTTGAATTGTTTCCTGCTTTTCATTATGTTTTATATATGCGTATCATATTCATTATTATCGTCACTTTCGCATTGTATTAAATATAAAGCTAATTATTTTCTAAATTTCGCTATAGAAATATTATTATTTTTTAAACTATTAAACGTAATCTATGCATTGATTACAAAAGAAATATAATGAGTACTTTTTTATATTTTGCTTTTATAGTATACTGTATATGCAATACTAATTACATAATACAATACTATAATTATTTAGTGTGACATAGTCTTAATTAATGACATTTCTCTTAATTAATTAATTAATTAATATTTTCATCATAAGTGTTTGATTTTGTACTTTACGTTTTTTGCTAACAAATCTTGATTAAATGTTTGATAAATAATAAAAGAATTCGTCGATATTATTATTTCATGATCATGAATTTTATTTTTGTTTTCTTATCCAAAATATTCTTGTTTCAATTCTTTCACAATATCTTTAATTAATTTTTTTAAATAAACGCTTAAATGAAAATTATATCGATTTTTATTATTAAATTTTCTAAAGAGATTGTCTGGAGCGTGATCATTCATAATTAGTTACCAAATCGCAAAAGAGAATCCATCATCTCTTCTTAAAGTCGTAATTTATCTGCTGTCAGGCAGGAATAGTGATAGCAATAATGTCGAATGGCAAGCGATGCTAAGAACTTAATTGACATTCCAAATAAAATTTCTGCCAAAGTAATTCTCCATTAAGGCTTTTCCTTAACTATTAATGAATCTTTTCTTTTAATGAAAATCTTTAAAAGAAACCTTTAACGAATCTTTAAAAGAAATTTTATTACAATAAGGCAACCCAACTTCGGTTGCCAAATATTTTCGATCTAATTTTTTAAGTAGTCATCACTATATGAATATTGCAAGTGCATTTGAAGAAATACGCTCCTATTTCTGTCATAGATTTTATTAATTTCATTATTAATATTTATATTTTTATATCTTTTATTTTTAGTTTATATTTTTAGTAAAAGTTCTTTTTAGTTTAATATTTTAATTAAACGAATGTTCATGGAAATTAATTTTTTCATTATATCTATGATGACCTGATGATGAGTTATTAATGCAAATTGCTTTATACAATATATTTCATTTTTTTATATAAGATTACATTGAAACATTTATAAAAATTCTTTTTTGCAATATTTAATTTCCTGCCATATATTTGAAATTTATATTTATTTATCTTCAGATATATGTATATTCATGTATATTATTTATTTGAATTATATATACAATATATAATTCAAATAATTGTTCAATAATTTGATGTTATATTTGTGTCTATATATGGATGGCGTTACGTATGCACGCATCATGGTCTGTTGTCGGTATTATATTTTAGTTTTGTGATACATTGGCTGAATAATTAGGCCATCAGAGTGGAAGATGTTAAACTTCGTAAACCAGTTGTGATATCCGTCACATTGGCCAAATTGGAGGCCAAGCCGCGGCAATGTGAAAACGCATGTGGCTAACTTTTAAGGCTGGACGGATCTGAGTGCCTCATGTCTAGCGTTAGCGTTGAGCTTGTGACTATGAGTGTGTGAACGAGCTACTAATATCTTCCAGTTGTGGTAAATGAAGCATAACAAGGAAAAAAATATGGTCCAAGGGACTGAATACCCAATACTCGTCGAGGAGAGGAGCGTGCGAGCGGGCCATTCTCAACAGACGATCGTCCAATGTTCTCATCAGCTGAGAAGCTCACTACTAGCATTACTACTAGCCTTACTAATAGCATCTCATTATTATGGGAATTCGAACCTAAAACGCTGAATGAAAGATTCCTATGGAATGGATAGAAATAGGCAGAAAACAGAAATGAAACATTATAGGAAGACAGAAATTCCATGATCACGGGATGTGAAACGGGCACAATGGGACCTAAATACATAACTAATACACAATCGAATACTATTATCCATAATAAAACACAAACTGACATATATGAACAAGAAAAACAGCTTAACAAGGAAGTTACCAAGAAGCCTATGATACGATAAACTCTGCTTCAAAGCTATGCTTATACTAGAAAAAGATCGCTTTCTTTGGCGAATCGATTACTGAACGAGATCTTGTGAAGGATGCAAGGGCCACTAGCACTTTAAAACAAATTACATATAATATACAGAAAACAAACGCGGATGCCTCGTGGAGAGAAGTTAGCGATAAAAAGAAAAATCGGAACAACTCCGAAATGTCAATGCCTCGTAAGCAACCAAAAATGAACAGATACAAGCCAAACAAACTCATGCCTACTATTAACTCCTTCGAGACACTTGAGAAGGAGTTCGACGATGCGAACACCTATGTTAGGGTGGGAAAAAATAACTAAATCCTCACCAATTTTTTAGACTAGAGTCAATAATTTGTCGTCGTTTTCACAACTATTAAGGGAAATCGCCGCTGGCGAATACGAAATAAAGATCATATGAGCAAATTACGATCCAGCCAAAGAGCTCCATCGCATACGTTAACATTGTGAAAGAACTTAGAAGCAAGAACATGAATTCTACATATACAAACCAAGCAATTCCACATATACGAAGCAAGAAGTTTTAGAGTAGTTCTCAAACACATTCGCTACAGCAAATTTAGATGACATCAAAAAATAAATTGAAGATCCAGGACACATGGTTAATGTGGAACATCAATATATGGAACATCAAGAAGCAAGGCACTAAAAAGGCCCTTTACATGTTTTCTGTCAAGCTAAAACCAAAAAGCAATAATATGAACATTTACAACGTTGGTTTACTTCTCCAATGCAGAGTAAAATTTTAACTATCACATCCAATATGAGATTCCTTAATACATTAACTGTTAGCGATATGGCCACACAAAAAGTTTTTGCTTTCCTAAAGCGAGATGCGCAAGACCACCCAATCATTAACTGCCCGCGCAGGAAGAAATGCAAAAACATCAAATGCGTGCTGTACGAAAGTAACTACCCAATCAATTACAAAGACTGTATGGTCTATAAGGATCTATAAAAGAGTTTTTTCCACATTCCGGAAAAAAATGATAACTCCCGAATCACAACCATGAACCAAACCGGCAAGCATACAAACTAGATTAGTCAATCCAGGAAGATTCTATGCTTCAGTCACAAGAATTGAATATAGATCAATGTAGACAATCAATGTAGACAAACTAAAATATTCAGGAAACACAAGAAAAAATGCCACCTCCAAGTCCGGATCATCTTATGGCAGGCGCTATACAGGAATTACAATATATGATGAAGGAATGCATGGAAAAAATGGGCACATGTTTAACAGTCTAGCTACGCTTATCACCAAAATAACATAATGATCAAGCCATTTAAAATAGCAATTTGGAATGCTAACAGGTTGGCTAACATTCGTAAGAAATTAAACCTTTTATTTTCAGTCAAAACATTTTACTTGTTTCTGAAACACATTTCACTAACAAAAGCTATTGCTCTATTCTTGAGTATACATTGTATTGCACAATGTATCCTGACGGTAAAGCTCACGGAGGAACTGTTCTTATCATAAGAAGCGACATTAAACATTATGAAATCGGTAAGTACTAAAGAGAATTCTTGCAGACTACTAGCATCATGGTCGAAGATTGGAATGGTTGTATTACTATTTCAACCGTATATTCATCGTTTAAGTATGCTATAAAAAGGGAACAGTGTCTTTTTTGAAACTCTTAGTAATCGTTTCATCGCCGCAGGAGATTATAATGCTAAACATACGTATTGGGGATCGAAATTGATCCTACCCCAAGTGAACTATTCAAAGCGATTGAAGACATAAACTGAATCTTGTCAATAGGAGAACACCACTGGCAATAAAAAGACTCCTGATCTACTGGACTTCGGTATTATGTCGGTATTATCATATTCCTAAAGATTACTACCGCAGCGAGTCTGTCTCGAATTGTCCTCGTAATTTTCCTGTAATTTTTATAATAATTAGTAAAATAATGGTTAAACGCAAACCTTGTACTCTCTGCAATACCAAAACAAAATGGCCCTATTTCCAGGAGTTACTGAAGACTACTCTTGACAATTCCATACCACAAAAAACCGACGATGACATTACTCGCGCAGTTGAAAGCGTTAATGCTGTACAACAGGCCGCCTGGAATGCAACAGCGATCAGCAACAATTCAGATATCAATATCGAATATTCATCTACAATAAAAGGAAAATTAGGAAAAAGGAAGCTTCGCAAGTTATGGCAAACTAAAAGATGCCCACTTATGACAAAGTTAAAACAAATTAAATCGAGATATCAGAACACTTAAAAATCTGCAAGACTCAGAAAGAAATCAGGAAATACAAGAATATCTAAGTACATTAAGCATTACTTCGGAAACCAACTACTCTTTATGGAAAGTCAAGAGACTGAAACGATTGCACACACAATATCCGCTTGTCAGGAAACAGGACGGGAAAAGCCGAAGAAGAAAAGGCCGAAACATTCGCTTCCAAGATTTTTAAGCCTAACCCGCGTGAGATTTCTCTACAAGAGAAAAATAAGATGCTGTCTGACGACACTACTTCCGCTACTCTGGATACCCTTACAAAGTCCTTTACTATCAAAGAAGTAAGTATTATTAAAGAAGTAATAAAAAATCTGAATCCAAAGAAGGCACCGGATTACGAGCTCATAACCAATCAAATACTGCAGAAGCTGCCAGAATAAAATACATCACCCAACTATATAATGCAGTCCTTTAACTTGCAGAATCCTATAGACCAATCAGCTTACTGCTTGTGCTATCGAAACTATTTGAGACACTTCTACTGCCAAGGATCTCCATAATAATGGAGAGGCATGGACTGATCTCCGATCATTAGTTTGGTTTCTGAAGTAAGCACGTAATCATAGAGCAGATAGTAGAATTGTTAAAAGAATAAACAACGATGGAAGCAAGTAGATACTATACAGCGGTCTTCCTCGATATTTCGCAAGCTTTCGCAAGATCTGACATCAAGGAATATTTTATAAAATTAAAAACAGCTTTCCAAATGATCTCTATGCCATTATAAGATTTTATTTATTAGATAGAACTTTTTGAGTTAAATATGGAAAACTAATCACACAACTAAAAGAGATTAACTTTGAAGTGTCTCGAAGTAATGTATTAGGATCAGTACTCTATCTGCTATATACCGCTGATCTTCCAGTCGCTCTGGGCTCCACAGCAACGTATGCGGACGACACAGCTGAACTTATAGTTCATAACATGTAATGACGTAGAAGCATCCTTGCGATTACAAGAAAGCCTCTATCACATCCAGAGATGGCTAAAAAATGAAGAATCAAAGCTAGCGGAACAAAATCTGTACAGGTGGCATTCAGCCGTAAGTCAATAGACGTATCTATCAATAACTTTGAATGGCCAGAAAATCAGAAGATGCCAAATATTTAGGACTACACCTGGATCGCAGACTAAATTAGAAGAAACATATATCTATTAAGCAAAAACAACTTGGACTTCAACTGAAAAAAATGTACTGGCTATTTTCTTTTTAATTTTAAAAAAGGTTTTAAAACAAATTCCTTAGGATTGCTGTTGATGGCACCTTGATATATTAGTAATGATATCATTTGCATCATGATCTTAACATGCTATACATTAAAACTGAGATAAGGAAACTCAGCCAGAGATATGCTGACAGGATGGAGGAGCATTCTAACATATTCAGGGAAAACCTCATGAAAAGCGTCAAGACTTCATACAGACTAAAAAGAAGACTTCCACAAGATTTAAGCGCCTGATCGATGCAATACTATAGGGCATATGCCAATGAGTATATAGTATATGAGTATATGAGTATATGAGTATATTTACTTCAAGACTTTATATCATCATCTAACTGCTCAACTCAATATCTAACTGCCATAAATATTATTAAATGTCACTAATGACTTGTAATAAATTTTTAGGAAAATAAAAAAAAAATTGTGTGTTCTGCTTTATGTTTTATTTTAATATGACGCAATTAAAAATAGTATTAGTGATTCGGTAATGCAAAAATTTCAGCACCTCCGAAAAGATTTAATCTATGAATAAGTATAAATAAGATTAAATTTTACATGAGTAATCTGATGAATTTTATTTATTTTAAAAATGAGGCATTCGTATTATAAGTTGAAAGCATATTATAAGTAGAATATACCAAACTTTCTGTTGTTCTGAATATTTCTTTTGAGTGAGATAAATTCTGTAATTTCATCAATTCAATTCAATAAATAAATTTAAAAACTTGTTTGATTTTCTTCTTAGTAATGTTTATTTATTCAATCGTTCTAATTTTTTGAACAATATTTGCATAAGTTAGTTTATTCTGATTTTCTAATTTCAAATAATTTTACTGAAACGAAAAATAAATGAAAAGTTTTAATTTTATTATAACTTTGAATATCAACGTAGAATAACTTAGAATCAAAATCACCATCAAAAGCTGTCATCTCCAATGAAATCTGACTATTCACTTTTATCAATTTTATTACGAATATTATTTGTATTTTCACTTACTGCACATGCATGTAGAGAAAGATACGAATAGAATAGAAAGAAAAAAAACTTAATTTCTTCTTCATAAATAGATAGAATTCGAGAATATTTAGCGAAAGACTTGACGCCTATTTAATAAATTACTGGACTTTTCTTCAAAAGAAATTTTTGGTATTGTATTTTATATAGCAAAAATATCTTATAAGAAATATTACTCATCAATTGTCGTTATATTTATTATAAGAATATTATATATACAATCTATGATATAATAAGTTATGGAAACGCAACATAAAGGAGAATGATTGTAATGATGATAATATAATAGTGTGAGATAATAAATATCACTAAAGTTWAMAAATAAAGTTTKTWAWMAWWATATCGCTACGTTTCGTGGATCATTGATAATTAACCTGATATAAAGGCATCAAATATAATGATCATTCTAAATKAATGATAATGTAAAATATTTCATAATTATAAAAATTTTAATAATCATTATTTTAATACTGACTCATGAACGAAAAATTTGACTATGTAGCACAGAATATATTAATATGTTTTATGATAATAAATAATTAAAATTATTATCATAAAATATTTTATGATAGTAAATATCATTAGATTTATATGTATGTTATAGATTTACATCCATATGTTATATTTATAGATTTAACATTTTTATGTAAAATATTTTTCAGCTTACTAGTAACTGGTAGTGAAGATTCGACTATATTTAGTTTCGCCATTACAGTAACCGAAACTTATCCCGTTATTGTACCAATCGGTTTCATCAGAGTACCTTCCGGAATCACATGTCTCACATGGAAACCAGAATATGTAAATAATTTATTACAATTATGTTTTTCATATAAAAATTTTAACTATGATTTTAATTTTTATAATCAATAATTTCATAATCAATAATTTTAGTAACGTAATTTTGGTATGAGGCAAGTAAAGTAACATAACTTTAAATATCAATGTTATTCATAATGGATATAACCAAATAGCATTTTCGATATTCGTTCACATAGCACTTTATCTTCTAAGAAAAACTACTGCTGAAGCAATTGAAATGATTTATATTATATAATAAATATGATAACGCTGTAAATTACATATATAATATATAAAAATTGTTATCAAAAATTTCAAGGCTTTTAACTTAAAATAATCGATTATATTATTCACATATCATTATTAAGCTTGAATCGAATGAGCTGAAAACACTATTAAATTAAAGCAAACTTACAGCAAACTTACAGCACTATTAAATTAAAGCAAACTTACAGCAAACTTACAGCAAAGTCAGAAAAAATTTGTGATACAGCTGAAAATCAGCCAAAAAACTATTTCTGATTGTTTAAATAAAAAAATTTGCAAAAAAAGAAAATGGCAAGTCAAGAAAATAGCATGAATAAAATAAATAAAATAAAACCGGAGTGCGCCGGTAGTATCACTTTATCTTTTCCAAATCAGTTCAAACAAAATTTTTGCACCAAATCATGAGTGATGAAAAATGGATCTTATCAACAATTTTAAACACAAAGAATTACGATTATATTTTAGCTAAGCAATGACATCCGTTGCAGAATATTGGATTTATTTTATTCATTCTGCTCGTTATAATAAATGTTTAATATGTCCTCTTTCCCTTGAATAAATTTTGATCTAAAAACTTTTGACTGAAATTTACAAGAATTACAGACATTACGGAAGTTACGGAAATAGTTTATTCGTATAATTAATTTTCATAGATTAAATGTCTTATACGGAATAATGGAAATACAATTTATATATTATATATACATATATATATATATATATATATATAAAGTGTCTGATAGAATAGCTAGCCGTTCATAAACAAGTAAAAGGGAATAAATTGAATAGAAAAATTATATATCATTTTGTAAACTTTGCAATAATTAAAAAGATTTTGCATGAATGCACATTTCAATCGAATCAATATACTAAATAAATAATCTTTTGTTATAAAAAGATTTATCTGGTAATATATTTCTAACATAAGATATTAATGCGATAAATTAATAACTTTAAGTATTTTATATAAAGTATAAAGTATTTTATATTCAATTATGCACTCAATAATAATTTAAAAAATCTAAATCTAAATTTAAACTGATACAGATGATCAATTATTCTTTCTTCTTTTATGAAACATGGAAAAATAAAGCAATTTAAAAAAACTTTCTATTATATTTGTTTCTAAAAAATCAATAAGTACTAAATAGTTTTTTTCATCTTATTTTAAAAAATACATATGCATATATACAAATATGTATGAGAAATTTAATGTAACAAATATAAAAATGGAGTATATTACGCATAAATATTATGACATATTAATTTTGTGTGTTCAATGCAGTCAAAACGCAATTCTTAATGCAGAAAAATATGCTGTTTCCAGAATTTCAAAGAATAAATTTCCTCATTTAATATTTTTGCGATTGTCTTGTCCACGTGATTGTCTATAAAAAAATTCACATTACATACAATTGATGAATACAGTACTATCATATTCATAAAGAAGTTCACGTTATACATAAATATATTATTTCTAAATGTTTAGCTTTTGCTCAACATTAATTTGCTGTAATATAGATGCCCGAATATTATAATGTAAATATGTCTGCAAGTTCTTGAATATATAATACATTTTGATTATTAAATTCGCAATACGAAATTTAGTTCATTTTCAGTGATTACTTTTAAAAACATACCGAATCACGAAGAAAAGCGAAAAGGTGAAATAAAATCGTCGCTTTGCTCTCAATCGCTTATGTATTGTCAGTTTTATTTTTACTTACTTTACTTTATTAATGTATCTCTTTTTTTCGTGATCAAATTTATTTTTGATAATAATTGCGAAAGGTAACATAGATTGAAATCTGTATAGAAAGTACATGATAAACGATTTCAATTTTTTATTCAGTTTATAGTGTATGAAAATTACAATAATTTCATCACTCCGAATTTATACGTTTAATATATTTAAAAATTAAGATGAATTGAATTATATAAATAATTTATGTAATACAAATCAAATTCTATAGAAATTATATTATATTGTGTCTTTTGAGATAATTGTAATAACATTATTTAACAATATATAGCATGTGATAGAACGTTTTGTATTAAGTCATCTCATATAATGTGTATCAGGATTCTTTGACATTGCTATTCTTAATGTTTACATTATACAATAAATTGTAATACTTTGTATTTCTTACATATTTAATGATTTTCTTTAGAGCATTTCAATATATATATATAAGAATCCATCGATTATGATGCAAACATTATCAAAGGAAAGATTTATTATTGATAAATAAATCAAAGAACCAAGAACTTCTATAAATTAAATATTTCTTTTCTTGCTGAAATTATATATATATATATATATATATATATATCCTGATCAGCTATTTATTATTTTAATATATTTTAAATTAAATTTCTTTATAATTTATTCTATGTGTGTTTCTCAATAAATAAAAATATTTTCGTTTTCTAAATTTTTTCTATTTGCAAGCTAATATAATTTATAGAATTTATATTAAAATTATTTTATGTTAAATTTATGTTATAAAAATTTATATTAAAATTATTGCATAAGTTCTTAATCATGACAAGTAAAGAATTTTTGTCTTCTGATATTATTGCATAATATCTATCATTCACAGAATTAGTTATTAAACATCAATATAGAGTTAAAACCACGAAAACACACAATATAAAACCTGCAATTATTTCTATACCAACGTAATAAATTTATGAGTTAATGAGTTAGTAGAAGATAGAATGAATAAAAAATCTTTCGATCTAAAATTCTGGGACTATTTCTCTTAGAGATATTTGAAAAATAAGATCCATAAAACGAAACTTACAAACACAGATGAAATAAAAGAAAGAATATTAACTGTTCCAAATTTAACTTCATAGAAATTTTGAAATATTCAGCTCATTTAACATATCGTTTTTTCAAAGATTTAACACATTTTACATTTGTTTTTGACATCGTCAAATAGAAGGATACCAGATATACATGAATACAGTTAGTATATTGCTTTTTTGATATTTGTTTTAAATGCATACTCATAACATATAATATAGTATTATCTTAAACGAATTAAAAAGAACAATGATTGCTCTTACTTGATATTCACTCATTTCAAATAACGGCAATAATTATACCGCTGATTCAGAAACTCGATGGAATTGATATCGCATGCATTGTTGCGAATAGTTATCGTCAAAACAATCACTTGCAAAAGAATTATGCATATGTTTATTTGGTCTGTTATCTCTATAGCTATTTATTCCTCATCTTCTCAACTTTTCCATTTCATCTTTTTTCTTTTCACAATATTTCACTTGTGACATTATTATTGAACCTTCCTTTAATAAACGGATTACAATTAATAATATAAAGTTTATAAAATATAACATTTCTTTTCATAAATGAATGTTTGCTTATTTTTCATGCAATAAATGAAGGGGAACATTTTTTACAATTATGTCTTGCACTTCCGCAGTTAAAAGTCGTGTATATATATATATATATATATATATATATATCACTGTATGTTATATATATAACTGTATATATATACAATTTCTGGTTAGAAAACTCTGCGCCGTTGTCCGAATCTTTGCCATTCTTGTCTGCTATTCCATTGCCCGTCTGCCAAATTTCTCTCACTTATCGACTTCCGTCCTCTCATCTCCCACGTTCTTCTTGATCTCTCACTCTTTCGTCTTCCAGGAGGTATCCATTCCGTTACTTGTTTCGGGAGTCGATTTCTGTCCATTCTTTGCACATGTCCATACCAGGCTAGTTGTTTCCATTCTACGTCATCTATTATCGAACGTACTATCCTCATTCATTGTTCTTCATTCCTGACCTTTTTTTCTTCGTGAAATCCTCACAGACCGAATAGCGTCTATTTCCCTAGCTTTTAAGCCTCTTACTTCTAATGATTAATCTCCATGTCTCGTAGTCGTATAACATTACACTTTTTACTATGGTCTTGTAGATGTTGAATTTCCTCTTTTTCGTGATACATTTACTCCACAGAATATCATTCAAATATGCGATTATCCTTCTCGTTTTTGTTATTCTATTGTTTATTTTTTGGTCTTTTGACCTTTTCCGATTTAATGATATTCCCAGATATCTATACACCTTCCTTCACAAAGTTTTAACTTCTTTCATGCCTTCCATTGCTAGATTTTCTGCCTTCGCTCCAATGCATATTTCGTTTTTTGAGTATTTATTATTAACCCACATTTCTCATACTCTTTCATTAATTTCCTTACTACGTGCGGTTAAATACGGGGCTGTAAGTAGTACCCTGGTGTAAATGGCCAGAGTACTACTATGTCCATTAGACTATGCGGTCATAGTCAATAAACGCATTAGCGATCTCGATGGAGGAACGAAGTACTGTCATCGAGATCGTGATCAAGTCTTTGCCTCTAATATCAAGCTTGCTGAGATTCTCCACGGTGCTCCTTGGCATCGCATCTCGGCAGCCCACTATAATGAGGAGAACCTCTGCCTTCGAACAGCCCAACTTCTGTTTAATGTATTCGGCCGTCTGCTTGTACTTCCTGGCCTTCTCCCGATGGGCATCTGCCAGGCTGGTCCTGTTCTCGTACCTGACTGTGACGTCAACGACCATGAGCCTATCATGGTCTTTGATAACCAGATCCGGCTTCTTCAGATCGCCGCCAACGTTCACAGCCGGCTCGATAAAGATGAAGAATCTCCGAGGCAGTCTTTCAGCGATGAAGTACTTGATCTCATATACTACTCAATATTTCCCCTATCACTTGCTATTACCGTCTGGTCGTCCGCAAATTGGAGGCATAGGCATCATTCTTGTCCTATTCCCATTCCATGACATTTCCGCATCCATAGGTGCAAGGATTTAGATACATAGATCCCAAACAATACTGGAAATGCACAGCATCCCTAGCATAGTTCTTTTGATACTGGGAAGTATATTCGTAAGCTATTGTTCTGTTTTATTCCTGACCTTGAACCCTCATAGATTTTTTAAGGCTTTTATTAGGGTACAGTTAATATTTGAACATTGTAGGACTTCCCTTGTAGGCTTCGTAATACCATATCATAGATATCTTTTGAAGATCTATAAATGCTATGAATCTCTTGATTTCTTCCTGTCTTTTTCCTAATTATCTGTTTCAGAATATGTTATTTGTACAGAATCTTTCGCTCTTCCTCTTTCAGATTGCTATACCCCTTCTCAATTAGACCGTTCAGAATTCTTCCGTATAGCCGGCTCATTGTACTCGACACCAAAATTCCTTGATAGTTACTTGAATCCTTTTTCTATTCTTTTTTGTATTGAGAAAATATATGAACACTTTCCGTTGGTCTGATACAGGATGTCCGTTTAAACATTGGTTGATTATGTTGCTCAACATCCGGCATCCATATAATACTATCTCGGTTCCATCTTTCAGGCGCTCAACGCATATATTTTCTGGTCCACGTATTACCATTTTTGAGAGATCTTATCGCTCTTTCCACATCCTTTATTCCAATGTTGACTTCTTCTTTTCTTATATGAATGTGTGCTCGCGCACTTGCTTTGTATTCTGGTCTTTCCTCCGTTAATAATTTCCTGGATGAAGACCTAGTAGTCTACCCATTGTTTATATGATATTGTTGGAATTGGCATTCTCTCCCTTTTCTCTGTTGTTATATTTTTTATGAATTTCCATGCCTTTGTATTTCGTCTTCTTCCGATATAAATATTTATCTCTATGCATTTCCTGCCTCATATCTCATTTTTCTTGGCATTTACGATTCTTTTGACTTCGTATTTTTTTCCTGATGTAATTTCTTTCGTCTTCTTCTAATTTGGAGTTCAGCCATTTCAGATGTAGAGCCTTTTTTTCTTTCATCAATTGGTCAATTTCGCCAGTTGTTCACCATAACGTGTTCTTCTTCCTTTTCTCTTGGTATTCCTTGGTACTTTCTTTGCGGCTCCATGAATACTCTCTATTATATTTCCATATATATCCTCAAATGTTTYCAATTTTTCCTTTAATTTTTCGTTCAATCTTTTCTGATGTAGATACTTTACGCTATCCTACATTCTGCATCTCTACTTCGTATTTTACATTCCCAATCCTTTCAATGTCCTGTCCTCCATCCTCTTCATCATTGCGGATACTATGTCTGCATAGTAAGAAAATTTTCAAACAGCAGATTTTTATCTGAGTAGGTACTAGTCCGAATGACATCTCATAAAAGCTCTCACATAATTTATTTTCATCTTATTGCTTTGTTTAATAATGATATAGTCTATAATTAATTTCTAATTCCGGTTTGATTGTACCCATATAGGCTTATGAATTTGTTTGTACTTGAAAACTTCGTTTTTATAATTGAGTTATTGTATCTACAGATGTCAATTAAACGAGTTATCGTTCACTCGTTCCTCTCCATGTGGCTTCACTATTTTGCTATTAATCTCTTTTCCTATTCTATTGAAGTCGCCGAGCAGGAACAACTCTCTTGTCTTTCCGATCTTTGCGATCACTCCGTTGAACTTGGTGAAGAATTGGTATTTAACTTAGTATTTAACTCTTCATCTTCAGATGGCTTCTTCGTATACCTCTATAATTGTTATCTTTTTTTGCATCCAGTTTAAATTCATTCCGATAAAGTTTCCATCAATACTTTCACAATCTAATATTTCTATTGAGTAATATTTCTACTGAGTTTCCTCTTTAMGATTATAGAAACTCCTCTTTTTGCTCGCTTTTCTTTAGTGACTYCACTAAAAATAAACTAAAAATAAAAATAAATTAATCCACCAATCGTTTCCAGTCCACTGTTCTTCTTTTTGGTTTTCGTAAAAGTTAACTTAACTTCAAGTCTAACTTCAGTTCTTCTCCTTGATAATTATTTCACGTTTATTTTATAGTCCTTGTACGATCCATGTTCGTAACTTCGTTATGCATTTTTATTGCCCTTTTCGTTTATCTGTATATATATATTTTGTTCCGAGGTATTGGTTNATTGCCCTTTTCGTTTATCTGTATATATATATTTTGTTCCGAGGTATTGGTTCAGGATTTTTAATTTGATAATTTTTATAATTTTATAAAATTTATAATTTGTAAAATATTATTTTTAATATAATATGTTTTTTGTATAGTTTGTTAATGAAGGAAAATCTGTTCTGTTATTCTGTCTATTATAAACTTTCTGTTATTAATCATAATTCTGTTATCGAATGAAGTCTCAATAATAGTGTCACAAGTAAAATAATGTGAAAAGGAAAAAGAAGAACTGTCTAAGAATTTGAAAAACTAAAGGATAAATATCAGTAAAGATAACAGACCATATAAACGAATGCATAATTCTTTTACAGATAATTGTCTCGACTATAATTAGTCGCCACAATGTACGTAATATCGGCATTAATCGAATATTAATAAATATGCAGAAAGTAATAAAAATATAATTAGAATGCTTGGAAATATTAAATGGATATTGATATGCTTTGATGTAGCACTAAATAGATTTCGTATCAAAATATATATAAAATTTTATATACATAAAAATATATAGAAAAAATATAAAAGTATGATGATTGAATTCAATTTTGCAGGAAACGACATTATTAATTGGCTGTCTTCAAGGATATTGTGTAGAAGTTACTTTACCAAATATGCCTCCTCCATATATTATCGCTTCATATGAACTTGTTCAATGTCGATCGAGAGGATTTAAATTCACTTCTGTAAAATCCGTCATTCGAAGAGAATTAATACGTTTAAGTCGAGAAAAAGAAAGAAAGGAAAAACTAATTAAAAAACGAGAAGAAGCAATGCAATTAGCTGAAGTTTCTGAAATGGAAATCGACAAAGAATTGATTTTTGGTAGTTATATCAGTTATTATTTTGTTTGAAATAATGTATGCACACAATTTTATGTTGAATAAACATTTTCCCTTTTTGGAAATGTTTGTTTTAATTCACTATTTTATTTTTAAAGCAATTAATGAAACATGAAATATTTAATAAATGATAGATGTGGAAGAGGACGAAGAACTATTGCCACAAATATATATACCAGAAATACCTAACAGGATATTAATAGCGCAATACATTAATCATAATACTTTATGGTTATCAATGGCAGGATACGACGCAGGATATATATATGAATATCCAACTCCAGAAATGACTGAAATCATTGGAATGGAACCTGTTAGGAGTACTTTAATACATGATGCAGATGATACAGAAATACGAAGCTGTCTGTTCTAGTAAGTTATAATAAATCATCTAATAAGAGAATTATTAAAATAATTATAGAGCATATATCATGAAAAGTTTTTATCTTTATATAGTATGATATATTATATTTATTTAGTAGATACTAAATTTCTTAATTTAATCATTATTAATATAATATTTAATATATTATTATCTATAATAATTTCCTCATTATTATTTGTTAGCGTTAATGAGAATAGAAAGTATTTGTTTCTGGGAATGGAATATGGACAAATACGAATTTGCAGATGGAAACCCGAAAATTATACAGATCTTTCAGATTATTGGATTCTTTCAATGCATGACAATTATAACGGTTGTATTCCAAAAATGCTTCTTAGCCATAATCGAAAGATGCTATTCACATGTGGATACGACGGAAATTTATTTTCTTTTACAATAAAAAGTGATGTACCCATAAAAGCGATTGAATACGAAATAATAGAAAAAAAACTAACTTTGGTATGTATGCCTTTTTTATGTTTATTTCTTCATTTTTATTTCAGTTTCAGTTTGAAATTTTAATCATTGATTGATTTGATATTTGAGGTATTGATAATAATTATTTTCACAGTTTAGATGCAATAATAATTAATTTATTTGCTTTTATTTAGAGTTTCATTGTTTTAATTATTTCAAATGTTATATGAATATTCTGATTTATTCTTCAAGGAAAAAAGCAAGTTAATATGAAAGATTAATGATTTATAAAATTTATTGATATCAGATTTTCTAATTTTATACTTTTCTAATAATGTACTTAATGATTATCGGTGACTAGCGTTGTCAATTAGTAATGCAATAAATGCATATCATATCATGTGTACATGCATGCACTCTTATAAAATTTATAAGTCCAAAAATATTTATAAAAACAGAAAGAGAGGTTTATTTTGAAAGTGGAATACATTCGCATATAAGGTATAATGATAACAGATTAATTTTAAACAATTAAACAAGAATATTTGGCAACTAAAGCTGAAATGAAAATCCAATAGTAATACAAGAAAGTCTTGGATAATGGAAAATTATTTTGATAAGATTTGCATCCAGAATCTTAATATCAGCGTTTTAGCATCGGCTGTTACTCACAGATTATACTGTTAGAGGATAATTTTTTTTGTCATCCCAGAAATTATTACAAACTGTCACAGCATGACATTTTGTAATACTTGTGGCAGTTAGATGTGAAAGAAATTGACTCTTGAAGAGTATATGCGAAATATATCCTATAGAACTACAATCAGGTATATAGGTCTTGAGAAAGTCTTCTTTTTAATCCGCGTGATGTCTTAGTATTTCTCATTAGTCGTGAGTATATTAAGATATTTTTCTAGCATATTTCTGAGTCCTCTTATCTCGTCTTTAAGATGATGATGTATCGTTAGTGATGTACCAAAGAGTATTGAGTATAATTCGAAGATATTTATTTTGAAATCTTTATAGTATTTCTTTATTTATATTGGAGACTGCGCCAAATAAATAACGCCCAAATAAATTTGAGAATTGCCTTATATAATAGCAACTTATTTTCAACCAACATTTGTGATTTATTGTCTGGTAACTAATACATTACAAGTCTAAGTTGTTTTCACTTCGCGGATATGTATTTTTTCCAATTTAGTCTATGATCGAAATGTAGTTCTAAATATTTGGCATTTTCAGCTTGAAGAATTCTCAGATTCTTGATGCTTTTTGGCATGTCTCTTTAGTAGCAAACGTGATATGCACTGATTTTGTTCCATTAGTTTTGATCCGACATTTTTTTGCCATCTCCGAATGTAGGAAAGATTCTCTTCTAGACGCAGAGCTTTGATTGTTATAAGCCATAAGAGTAGGTGTATCATTCGCATTCGATTGTAGTTGTACCTCCTAGCGCCTGGAGGATCTGCATTGTATATCAGATACAAAGCACCGGTCCTATAATATTATCTTGAGAAAGTCTAGAGTTGATTTCTTTTAATTGTATGACCGCTTCTCCATATTTCACTATAAAAGTTCTATGTAGCAGACAGGATTTTATGACAGCATGGAGGCCAGGTGGAAAGCTGTTTTTAATTTTGTACAATAGTTCACCATGCCAGACCTTGTCAAAAGCCTGTGAAACATTGAGGAAGACTATTGTATCTTCTTGCTTCCATATCTTTATTTATTCTTTTGATAATTCTGTGTATCTATTCTACGATTGTGTTCTTACGTCGGAAATCAAACTGATGAAACTGAAATTAATTTATGCTTTTCTATTATTATGCAGAGCCTTGGAAATAGAAGTTTCTCAACTACTTTCGATAAAGTAGGCAGTAAACTGATCGGTCTATACGATTCAGCATTCGTCTACATTTCTACAGTTTTGCCAGACTTCTGCATAATAATTTAGCCTTAAGTATCTTCTATTGGGATGCAAACATGTCCAGTCTGAGGATCGCATTGCAAAACTGGGTGATAAATTTTAAATTTCTGGCATTTGCAGAGCTTCACTGGTTATAAAATCGTAAAATGACGTCTTCTTTGGATTCAAATTTTTTATTATGGCCCTCACTTCTTTAATAGTGAAAAACTTTGAAGGGATATCTAGAGTAGCGACAGTAATAACATCCAATTGTAACTTGCTTTCTTCCTCTAAAGTAATCTCCCACAGATTAGGCTTAAAGATCTTGGAAAGATATAACGAATGTTTTGGCATTTTCTTTATTATCGCTTCTGACCCAACTCCTGCCTTGTTTTCTAATGGGCAAGTATTGTGAATGCGGATGTTTCAGTCTCTTAGTAGCTTTTCATAGAGGATAGTTTATTGTAGGAGTAGGACTTAAATTACTTAGATTTTTGTATCTGTTGGTTTCCTTCCAAATCCAGCAGTTTTTTAAGTGCATTGATAGCTTGACTTAATGTAATTTTCAATGCTGGGCATCTATTGGTTCGCCACAGTTTACGTAATTTCCTTTTTTCTGCTTGTTTGTCTTTTATTGAAGACGAATATTCAATATTGGTGTCTTGCTACTTGTTGGAGTTGCAGGCGGCCTGTTGTACGGCATAGTTAAAACTTCTAACTGTGCAAACGATATCGTCGTGAGTTTTTAGAGGGATAGAATTGTCATCAGTATCTCCTGAGAGTAGTTTGTTTCGGTATTATGGAGCATGCAAAGTTTGCTTTTAATTATTACATTACTTCTTACTGTAATAATTATTATAAAATAGTCTTAGAACAGTTCAACACAGGAATTAGTGCGGCAGTAGTCATCAGCAATGTCCTTGATAATGCCGAAGTCCAGTAGATCAGACGTCTTTTTTTCGTCAGATAAATTCCCCTGTTGACAAGATTGCCAAGTTCATGGCTTCATTCGCTTTGAGAATATCATGTCCTTTGGTTAGAATCAATCTCAATCTCCAATATGCGTGTTTAGTATCATAATTCCCTGCATAAAATGGTTATTTAACGTATTAAAAAAGGTTAAAGACTTATTATAACATGCTTAAGTAGTGATATATGGAAAAAGTGGTAATAGAATGAATTTCGCAGAGAGTTATATCCTCTAATATAGCCATATTTATTTCGCATTCTGTGAGCATGAAATTCTTGCTGCAGTATTTTAGTCTTGACGTTCCATAGGAGCTTTTCATTCGGTGTTTTAATTTATATATACCAATAGCATGGTTATGTTTTTCAGCCTGACACTGAGGACGTTAAGCAATTGCGTACTAACTATCAATGGGAGTTTGCTCGCTCACTTCTCTCATCGATAGGCACTGGGTATTCGATTTCTTGCAGCGTTCCATGTAACAGTGTCTTCCATGTTATACTTCATATTCTTTAACTAAACAGAAAAATTCTATAATTCTAAAAGAAAAAAATAACTAAAGAGTAATGGCTCACATACGTACACAAATACAATGCTGAGGTACGATCTCGAGGCAAGTATTGATCCTACTCAGCTTTGGATGTTTCAGCTTTGGTTAGTTTCGTACGATACATTTTCTTATCTTCGTAACTTAAGATCTGATTGAATTGACGTGTCAGATATTACAATGCATTCGCGATATTGGCATTTCCGGCAGTGATTAAGATATGCAGCAACCGCATTATAAAATGCAAAATATACCGGCACTAAATTGCGTGATGCGCAAGTCACAGGTTCCTCCCTCAAATACTATATTCTATTATAAATTTTATTCAAAGCCAAAGTAATTCGCAGAGAAAGAATATTTATTTTAACTGAGCCTGATGACATGCAAATTAAAAACAAAATCTTTTACTATTCTAAACAATTTGATGGAATATAGCAGAAATTAGTTCTTATCATGAAATCTCATGGACGCTATAAAAGTACGACAAGAATGTTTCAGCTACATTTATGAAATCACATTTATCGGTAAATCAAACTAATTTTAAGTAGAAATAAAAGTCTTCATAATTTTCCCTGTCTTTAATCAATCTTTTCTCTTTTATGAAATTTAGTTATTGAACAATATTATATTTTAAGTTGATGCCTTTAAATTTTTTTCGGAAACTATATAGAATTTGCATTGTTTTTTATCAAATATAATCTTGCTATTTACAAAAGAAGTTAATTTCCATACTTATATTTCCCTAGCAGAAAGTCTTGCGATTTCATTCTTGATTTCACTTTTTTTACATAAAACTAAATCTTTATATCATTATTTAAGTCTTATTTAAATCTTAAGCATAAAATCAAATCTTTTTTCTATATTTTCTAATATCCTTAATACAACTCGGTAATCGCCTTGCTGGATTTATATTTTATAGTCAAAATTACATCATATGAGACATTAAAAGTTATTTGAAATAAAAAATTGAAACTTTATATGTTATTAATTTCGGCTACTATGATATCGCGCGAAATAAGTGAATTGGTTAATTAAGCAGGTATTATTTATATAATCTTTAATTTCCTATTATATTTATATTTTCCTCCTATTTTTAACAAAAAAACTTTACTCCTCTGATTTTTAAAAGCTCTAAAAAGTTTTTTTTATATTTTAATAAAATTATCACTAAAAGCAAAAAGTCGAATTTCTTCTTCATCTAACATATATAAAATACGTAACACAAACAACAAAGAAAGTTGATTATTATTCATTATTATTAAAGCAAAATTTCTTTAGATTCAATTTCAGTGATTTTGCTTTTTGTGAATGAAGTTTTGTTCCGAATATATCGATTATAGTCTTTGATCAAAATATAGAAAAACAATTGACTTGTTTATTGTTCACAAAAAAATTTAAATTTTACTCTTCTTTGTAAATTAAAGGAGGATTAAAGTTGGCAAAGGATCCTAAACATTGTGGAGGATTTTGATACCAATATGGTAATACTCTGAACAAAATCTACTATTCTTTACTGACAAAGAAGTCATGTTTGAAGTCAAGTCAGTTCTTCCAATAGACGCTTGCCTCTCATAAAGGCACGATGCCGCGTAATGCTTGAAAGAATAGTGCACTAGAAGTGCACTAGAAGTGCGGTACGTACGAGAGAAGGATACAAGCAAGTTCTGGACGCTTTACAAATTCAGAAATATCAGCAAAGATTAAACCTTAACAGAAATAATTCTCCAGGTAGGGAATTGGAGAAATGAACTAATAATTCATGACTCAGAACGAATAACTCATACTAAAAACCCTATAAACCAATACCTCGGAACAAAATATATATATACAGATAAACGAAAAGGGCAATAAAAATGCATAACGAAGTTACGAACATGGATCGTACAAGGACTATAAAATAAACGTGAAATAATTATCAAGGAGAAGAACTGAAGTTAGACTTGAAGTTAAGTTAACTTTTACGAAAACCAAAAAGAAGAACAGTGGAYTGGAAACGATTGGTGGATTAATTTATTTTTATTTTTAGTTTATTTTTAGTGRAGTCACTAAAGAAAAGCGAGCAAAAAGAGGAGTTTCTATAATCKTAAAGAGGAAACTCAGTAGAAATATTACTCAATAGAAATATTAGATTGTGAAAGTATTGATGGAAACTTTATCGGAATGAATTTAAACTGGATGCAAAAAAAGATAACAATTATAGAGGTATACGAAGAAGCCATCTGAAGATGAAGAGTTAAATACTAAGTTAAATACCAATTCTTCACCAAGTTCAACGGAGTGATCGCAAAGATCGGAAAGACAAGAGAGTTGTTCCTGCTCGGCGACTTCAATAGAATAGGAAAAGAGATTAATAGCAAAATAGTGAAGCCACATGGAGAGGAACGAGTGAACGATAACTCGTTTAATTGACATCTGTAGATACAATAACTCAATTATAAAAACGAAGTTTTCAAGTACAAACAAATTCATAAGCCTATATGGGTACAATCAAACCGGAATTAGAAATTAATTATAGACTATATCATTATTAAACAAAGCAATAAGATGAAAATAAATTATGTGAGAGCTTTTATGAGATGTCATTCGGACTAGTACCTACTCAGATAAAAATCTGCTGTTTGAAAATTTTCTTACTATGCAGACATAGTATCCGCAATGATGAAGAGGATGGAGGACAGGACATTGAAAGGATTGGGAATGTAAAATACGAAGTAGAGATGCAGAATGTAGGATAGCGTAAAGTATCTACATCAGAAAAGATTGAACGAAAAATTAAAGGAAAAATTGRAAACATTTGAGGATATATATGGAAATATAATAGAGAGTATTCATGGAGCCGCAAAGAAAGTACCAAGGAATACCAAGAGAAAAGGAAGAAGAACACGTTATGGTGAACAACTGGCGAAATTGACCAATTGATGAAAGAAAAAAAGGCTCTACATCTGAAATGGCTGAACTCCAAATTAGAAGAAGACGAAAGAAATTACATCAGGAAAAAAATACGAAGTCAAAAGAATCGTAAATGCCAAGAAAAATGAGATATGAGGCAGGAAATGCATAGAGATAAATATTTATATCGGAAGAAGACGAAATACAAAGGCATGGAAATTCATAAAAAATATAACAACAGAGAAAAGGGAGAGAATGCCAATTCCAACAATATCATATAAACAATGGGTAGACTACTAGGTCTTCATCCAGGAAATTATTAACGGAGGAAAGACCAGAATACAAAGCAAGTGCGCGAGCACACATTCATATAAGAAAAGAAGAAGTCAACATTGGAATAAAGGATGTGGAAAGAGCGATAAGATCTCTCAAAAATGGTAATACGTGGACCAGAAAATATATGCGTTGAGCGCCTGAAAGATGGAACCGAGATAGTATTATATGGATGCCGGATGTTGAGCAACATAATCAACCAATGTTTAAACGGACATCCTGTATCAGACCAACGGAAAGTGTTCATATATTTTCTCAATACAAAAAAGAATAGAAAAAGGATTCAAGTAACTATCAAGGAATTTTGGTGTCGAGTACAATGAGCCGGCTATACGGAAGAATTCTGAACGGTCTAATTGAGAAGGGGTATAGCAATCTGAAAGAGGAAGAGCGAAAGATTCTGTACAAATAACATATTCTGAAACAGATAATTAGGAAAAAGACAGGAAGAAATCAAGAGATTCATAGCATTTATAGATCTTCAAAAGATATCTATGATATGGTATTACGAAGCCTACAAGGGAAGTCCTACAATGTTCAAATATTAACTGTACCCTAATAAAAGCCTTAAAAAATCTATGAGGGTTCAAGGTCAGGAATAAAACAGAACAATAGCTTACGAATATACTTCCCAGTATCAAAAGAACTATGCTAGGGATGCTGTGCATTTCCAGTATTGTTTGGGATCTATGTATCTAAATCCTTGCACCTATGGATGCGGAAATGTCATGGAATGGGAATAGGACAAGAATGATGCCTATGCCTCCAATTTGCGGACGACCAGACGGTAATAGCAAGTGATAGGGGAAATATTGAGTAGTATATGAGATCAAGTACTTCATCGCTGAAAGACTGCCTCGGAGATTCTTCATCTTTATCGAGCCGGCTGTGAACGTTGGCGGCGATCTGAAGAAGCCGGATCTGGTTATCAAAGACCATGATAGGCTCATGGTCGTTGACGTCACAGTCAGGTACGAGAACAGGACCAGCCTGGCAGATGCCCATCGGGAGAAGGCCAGGAAGTACAAGCAGACGGCCGAATACATTAAACAGAAGTTGGGCTGTTCGAAGGCAGAGGTTCTCCTCATTATAGTGGGCTGCCGAGATGCGATGCCAAGGAGCACCGTGGAGAATCTCAGCAAGCTTGATATTAGAGGCAAAGACTTGATCACGATCTCGATGACAGTACTTCGTTCCTCCATCGAGATCGCTAATGCGTTTATTGACTATGACCGCATAGTCTAATGGACATAGTAGTACTCTGGCCATTTACACCAGGGTACTACTTACAGCCCCGTATTTAACCGCACGTAAGGAAATTAATGAAAGAGTATGAGAAATGTGGGTTAATAATAAATACTCAAAAAACGAAATATGCATTGGAGCGAAGGCAGAAAATCTAGCAATGGAAGGCATGAAAGAAGTTAAAACTTTGTGAAGGAAGGTGTATAGATATCTGGGAATATCATTAAATCGGAAAAGGTCAAAAGACCAAAAAATAAACAATAGAATAACAAAAACGAGAAGGATAATCGCATATTTGAATGATATTCTGTGGAGTAAATGTATCACGAAAAAGAGGAAATTCAACATCTACAAGACCATAGTAAAAAGTGTAATGTTATACGACTACGAGACATGGAGATTAATCATTAGAAGTAAGAGGCTTAAAAGCTAGGGAAATAGACGCTATTCGGTCTGTGAGGATTTCACGAAGAAAAAAAGGTCAGGAATGAAGAACAATGAATGAGGATAGTACGTTCGATAATAGATGACGTAGAATGGAAACAACTAGCCTGGTATGGACATGTGCAAAGAATGGACAGAAATCGACTCCCGAAACAAGTAACGGAATGGATACCTCCTGGAAGACGAAAGAGTGAGAGATCAAGAAGAACGTGGGAGATGAGAGGACGGAAGTCGATAAGTGAGAGAAATTTGGCAGACGGGCAATGGAATAGCAGACAAGAATGGCAAAGATTCGGACAACGGCGCAGGACATACTAACTTGAGACTAAATATATTTTATAAATACTTTCTTTATTAAGTTCAACTCATTCTTTAGAATAGTTCGAAAATTTTTGTTTTTAAAAGTTTCCAGATTTAGATTTTCCTTTATGTTCTTTTGCTGTAATATTGTTTCATCATAAATCATGGCTTTATAGGCTGGCTTTAATTTTGTGTCAATATTAGAAGAGGAAAGGAATGATACTATAGAAAGAGCTCCTTTTTATAATATCCGATATTAATACATATATATGCGTGCAAGAAGAGGAAAGAAATTTATCTAATATATCAAAATTGAAGTCATATTATTTTTGCAGAATCATATTATAATAATGTATATTATTATATATTATGATATTATATATTATTATGATATTATTATATTATTTTATATTATGATTATTATATATTATGATTATATAGTCATATAGTGATATATACTACATCGACAGTACATATATACTGTATATGCATTGATCTTAAATAATGTACATAGTAATATCAGCATATTATCAATTAATATTGTTGGAGCATCACATATTTTTCAACAAAGTATGTGAAATAGTTGAAGCACGAGCACAGTATATAACACATAATTGCTTAAATATAATATCCAATAACATTAAATAATTAATTATTTTAAATTTTATCTGTTATTAGTATTTCATAATATTTCTATTTTTAACAATACTTTAATTTTTTATATATATAAATGCAAAAATGCAAAATATAAATGGTAATTCAAAATTTTAAATACTTATCATATTCATATAGATTAATTTTATCAAATTTTTGCTCTTTTTTCTTTTTTATTTATTTAAATCTCTGTAAAAATAAATTTAATTAATCAGTGCTTAATTATTATTATAGCCAACTGCTGATGTTGAAGATATCGAAGAAATTGATCATGCAACTCTAGAAGAAACAATTCAACAAGCTGAACAAAATAAAATAGCATTGGCAGCAAAACAAAGTAAACATCAGACTTTAGGAATGTTATCTCAATTAAGCGAAGAATATAACAAGATTATGGAAAGGTTGAAGCAATGTCCCATATATTATTATTATGTTATTATTATATTATTAATAATAATAATAATTTGTAATAATTTTCATTATAATAAATAAGTAATAAATATTATTAAGTTGTCCTAAAAATTCATTTCGCAATTAGATATTTAACATGTAATTGATAAACAATAAGAAAATAAATGTGCTATCTCCAGCTGTTCTTGATATTTTGATGTTTCATGTACTTGCTTTTTAAGTTATATTTGTTATCTTCGAAAATATTCTTTTCCTGTGTATTTTAAAACATGATGAAGATATATGTAGGACATATTGTTAAGTTCAAGAAAGAATTATCGGTATTATGATTTGAGCATATGAAATTATATAATTCGTAACTGTTTCAGAAAATTTAGAACTGAGGAAATTAGTCAAAAAGATTAAGAATGCATTGACAAGTCATTCATTATAGATATGGATCAAAATCAATGAAAGTTATTGACATATTATTTAAAAAATCGATATTTAAAGATTCTGAAGAACATTTTATAATCATGTGTTCAAATCATCTGAAGTTCGAATACGTGAAAAGCACGTATTCTTCATAATATGATGGATATTTTGAACTATATTTTTACTTGCAATTTGTTTCTTCAATATTACAAAAAGAAATTTTTTGAAGAAATTGATCCGTAATGATGAAAATTGAATTCTTTATAGTAACATAAAATGCAAACGATCCTAATTCAATCGAGATAAATCTTTTATCTATCACTATTTTTCATTTGAAGAAAATTATGCTATTCATGTAGTAAAATTGAAAAGATGTGTTGTAAATTGTTTCTATAATATGGCTTAATTAATTCTGAAAAATATTTCTCTTAGCTTAATGAATTTAAAACGGCAATTCTTAGAAATAATCGAAATGAATTAATAGGCTAAGTATTGTTGTGTTCACAACATATTCATTCATTGGCACATTCTTAAGATACTAATGCTTGATAGGGATGTTCTATTTCATTTCTTTTATTCTTTATATCCTGTCTTTTTTAACTGTTGCTTTTGGTTACCTTCTCTAAAAAAAATTTTGCAATACGATATTCAATTCTTTTAAAATTATCAAAACTTATCTGAATCAGTATTTTTTCAATCAGAAAATTTTTAAATAATGATGATTAAGATAAGAAAGATTCATTTAAAAGAATAAAAGGAGAAATAAAGCAGAATATTTCATATTTTAATAAATTATGTCATTTATGAAATTTTACGTGTTTATGTAGTTTTTAATCAAAAAGCAAAAAGAATTAAAGGGACAATCTAATATATATTATATTTATATATAATATAATAATAATAATATAATAATATCTGATCTTAAATGTATCAATCGTAGTATACAGATATGACTAATTAAATTGAATAAAGAAGTTTTTTATTATTTTACAGATAGTCATTTTACACATACATTTTATATATAATTTTGAGATATTAAAAAATAACAAATGAATGTGCATCTCAAATAATAAGTAGAATATCGCTGCTAAGTAGCTGAGCATAAATAAAATGATTTAAACATTGGCTATATTTAATATAATCACATATGGTATAAAGACACGGTGAAACGTAAAATAATGTATTTCGTTAATATTCCTTTCTAATATTTTTTGACATGTTGCTATATTTAGAGTGGTATCATTTTGGCATGTGACACATGTAGTTATATATCAATTTTCTTCATGCTTTAAAGCTGTGATTGCAAAATCGTAAAGAATTTTCTAACTCAGTTTAATCTCAGTTCTATATATACTAATATATACTAAGATTGATATATTCTTTATCAGACATTATATCTGTTAACTATTTTTATAATACACTGTATCGATACAATGTATTACATATACTACTATGTATTACAAATACTATTTTTATAATACACTGTATCGATACAATGTATTACATATTATTAATATTATGTTATTAACGTATTATATGATTTTATTATTTATTATAAGATGCTTATTTTTTATTTATTATATTATCAACTAAGATAACTATGTACTTTTACTTACATACATTTTATCAACTATACTTTTACTTAGGAATAATGCTTTACCAAAGTTTCATCAAATAACATATGATGAATTGGAATTGGATCTTAGAATTATGGCTGATTTAAATAAAGAACTGGAAATGGAAATGATGGCAGTACGAAGTAAATTGGCTTTTAAAGTGGAAAAGAGTGAGCTTGAATTGCAGAAACTCTTGGAACATTTTATTCATCCAATTACATGTTTACCATTTACTGTTTGCAAAATATCGTAAGTGGAAATCATTCATTTCGACATATATTTTTTTTGTTATTTCATATATATGATTTATATAATATTTATATATACCACTGTATTAAATACTGCATTAAAAAAATATCGGAACTTTTTAAAATATAAACAGTTTAGTTATTTATCACTATTTATTATAGTCGCTTTCAAAGTAATCTTCAACTTCATTAGAAAACATTTATGTCAAATACATTTATGTTTTTTCTAATTTTCAAAATAATGTTGGCATTCTGATATAGTCTACAAAATACAGATTTTATTTTATTTTATATCATCTCGAAATGATGATTTCGAAGTGGCAATTTTAATTTCGAAAACAGAAAAAATCATATTATGCATTATCAAATGAATATATTAAACTTATTGATATATTTGTATATGTGAAATTATATATTGGTCCAAGAAATTGCATATAAGTATCAGCAGAAGTATTATTCTGATGCAAATTACAATGCATCAGATAATTAGTATTATCTGATTCATTATACCAAGAAATATTTTGCCATAATTTCAGTCGTTTTTTTTACGATTTACTTCAAATAAGGTTATGGAACATCTAAATAATACTCTTTATTAACTTTTTAAAATGAAAAGAATTTTTGATATGTAATATCATAATAATCGAAAACAACACAGAGTATAATTTTGACTTTTGATTGGTTTTGACGCCCTTTGTTAGATTGGTTTATCGCATCTAATAAAAGTATTAAATTATTATATAAATATAATATTATATAAATATAAATATAAATTGTAAAATATAAATTAATAATAAATTTGATATAAATTAGATATGAATTAAATATATATAAAATAAATTAGTATATGTATTTTCCTATTAAGCACTACATCTCTTACGTATATAAAAAAAGTTTCAAAGTTAGAAGTTCCAAATCAATATGTTATCCATTGCATAAGATGTCTACAATACATGATAGTGATTAGTAAATCTTGTATTAGTTGGAACAAAGAAATGAATATGTAATAATGCAAAAGCTATGTCCATCATATCTATGTTTGCAATAGAATATGTATAATTGGAATTATTATTAATATGTTTAAGTATCAAAGATATGTAGAATGAATTGTATTGAATGCATAAATGGAAATCCATCACATAATTTTCTATTCATCCAAACATCTTACGAATATCGCATGTTGTTGAAAACTGATTATTTTGATATTGATTGTTTAGTTTCAGTTCTTGTGACTGAAGGATCTTTCTGATGGACGTAATATGCTTATAGATTTAGTTTATGGTTATCATTTGGATATTATTATTTTTCTCCGTGCAAGGAAAAATCTTTTGTATAGATCTTTATAAACATGCAACCTCTATAATTAGCTGAGTTACAATTAGAGGTTGAATGATTTACGCATCTCACTTTACGGAAGCAAAAACTTTTTGTGTGGCGATATCGCTGGCAATTATTGCATTGAGGAATTTCGCGTTTTGGCTATGGCGTTCAAATTTCATTATACAATGAAAAAGTGATCTAATCTTGTATATATATAATTATAATTGCTCTCGCATTTTAGTTCATTATAGAATAGAGCCTTGAATAGAGCCATGGATAGAGCCTTACCAATGTCTTTTTCATGTTCCATATATTGATCAACTATATATTCTTGATCATCAATTTCTTTTGTAATATTATTCACATTCGCTGTAGCGTAGATGTGTTTAAGGTCTAACCTTAAAGTTAAGGCCTTGTAGTTCCTTTTTTGTTTCGGTTTATATATAGAATTTCGTATTCCTGCTTTTGAGCTCTTTCGCTATGTTAACATAAGTAATGGACCTTAGTTTTAACTTACTCATTATTTGAAATTTTTATTTCATAATCATCAATGGCGATATCTTGTAACAGTTGAGAGAACAGTTTTCGACACTAGCAACAAAAATGGGAGAGGATTTGACTATCTTTTTTTATTATGTCGATATCTTAACGTTGACATTTAAATCGTCGAGCACTTTCTCGAATCCTTCAAAGATGTTAGTTGTCAGCACTGATTTACTTAGCCAATAATTGTCCGTTTTAAATACTTTACGAAATACTTATTAGTTCGAGATTGTTTTGGTTTTTCTTTTGCCATTGACTACCTTCCACGGCCCTTCCTCATTTTTGAGTGTTGAATTGAGTGTTGAGTGTGGAATTTGTATTAAAATATCAGCACCCTTGGCGTCGTATGTAAAATCGTTCAGCATTTTATTCTTATGAAGTATGCTGTCTTGTTAGCAAAGTTTTGATGCAGGATTTGTTATACCATGGACTTTCTAAGTACAGCCTTGTTAATTATGCTTCCCTTCTTGTCCATGTAACTGTCCTGTCCTGTCCATATAGTTCGCATTTTATCAAAGATAGTGATTGTTTGAATAAGTATTGATCTCGCGGACAGTTGCATCCAGTCATATCTGTTTCGCATTTCATGAGCATGGAAATTCTATCCTGCTACAACGTTTTGATTTTAGTTTCTGTCTCGATGCGCTCGACAGAACTCTTCATTCATTGATTTAAGTTCATCATAACTAAGATACCAGTAACATAGCTATATTCCTTAGCTTGGCACTCCACTGAGGATATTGGGCGGTTGTTTACTGATCGTAAAAAGCTTGCCCCCGTTGACAGCTACTGGATGTCTAATCGGCTACATTGTAATTTCTTCCATATTATGCTCCATGTACCACAACTAAAGAAAATTAACAATTTACACATACATACACACATAAATACAATGCTGAGTAGGTGCGAACGCGAAGAAAGCATTTGATCTTACTCGGCTTTGACTACTTGGCTTTGGAGTTTAATTTCGTGCAACGCATTTTTTCATCTTCGTCTCAACATCTAATCAAACCGATGTATCAGATGTTACAATGTGGGAGTTGGCGCTGTGATCGCACGTGTTACGCATCGAGAATCTTCGCCGTTAGTAAAAATTTCGCTTCTATTAATTTCTAGGAAGTGTTTGCTAAATCACCGAACTATAGAGGTTGAGAGAGCGGTCTCGCGAAACCGTTGTGATATCAATCTGAAGGAGGAATTGAACAGCAGAGATGTTAAACAGCAAGGTACGTTGCGTGAACCTAACCTCTTAGCGAACGCCAGACCTCTACCGAGGAAACCCGACACTCTCCTCCGGTAAACATGAAGGGGAGAGTGCAAAAGAGAAAGAGAAGAGAGAAAGAAAAAGAAGAAGAATGTATTGCGCCTAGCGATACGAATCAAATGTTTTGTTCTCCAGAAACTCACTTGAGAGTGATTTGCAAATGGCTGAATGAGCTAAAACAAGCCATAGCTGACGATGCGAGGGTTGCGAAGACTTCAAAAACATATGCAAATAAAAAAACGGAAGATATCATGCAACAAGCCATTCGGATGCAAAATAAAATGCAAAACAAACTGACCAAAGAAGAAAGCAATAGCGCGGGGCTGCAAAGCGCCTTGCTAGTGCGCTAAAGGAAGACATCAGGAGCACTCCAACATATGCAAGCGTGGCAAAGAGCTCCTAGCAAGCGCAGCGCATACAACGCACATACAACACACCAAAAAAACATATCCTCTTTGTACAAAGCAACAATAAAGAGAAGTCATCAAAGGACATAAAAGAAGAACTGATAAATAAGATAAACCCGAGGACGAACAAAATAAAGATAAAAGAAATCAGGAAAACGAGAACAAACTCAGTAGTAATGGAGTTTGACACACGCAGTGATCTACAAAAGTTTAAGGATCACCCGAAACTTGTCTCACTGAAAATAGAGGAACCAAGAAAGAGGAACCTTCTTACTGTATGATGTGAATAGTTCGCTAACAGTAAGCGAACTAAAAGAGAACATTATACAACAAAATCTACATGAACACTCTGTAGAGGAAGAGGATATAGTTCCAAGATTTAAGAGCAGACCCAGGGACAAACCAACGGTTCACTGAGTCATACAGATGGCTCCAAGAGTACGGAAACACGTACTACAACAAGGGAATCGACTATACAGCATTGCTCCGGTGAGGAGCGCTATGGAAGATGCGATGCAACCGACAAAAAGCCTGACTGTAAGTCAGAAAATCAAGTCTGCATACCGTGCAGCAAAAGGAGACTGAAATGCAACACAAAACGTGAGGACTGTCCCTCCTACAGAATATTCTATCAAAGACAACAGGAAAACACCGACTATGGCGACTAAGGAAGCAGCACCCTATCTCAGAGTAGTCCAAATCAATGTAGGAAGAAGTCTAACAGCAATGATAGAACTAAGAGAATACTGCAACAGACACAAGGTGGATATAGCATGTATTCAGGAACCTGTAATAAGGTATGGCAAACTGGTAAGCGTGCCAGCAGCAAGCACTAGCATCTTCCATAGCAAAGATTCAATGGCTGCAATCATAATATTTAACAGAAACCTGATAGTCACGAAAATGAGTCAAAAAATTGACTCGCATCTAGTCATTGTCGAAATCCAGCTAAACCGGAAAAGTTTCTACGTCATCAATCAATATTGCCAATTCAGCGATCCAATAGAGGATCATATGTCCAAATTAAGCAACATGAGTCTGCTAGCGCAGCAACGTAGTGTACTGCGCAGACGTAAACACGAAGTCGAGCTTATGGTTCTCCTCAGTCACGGACCAGAAGGGAGAAATCGTCGAGGAGATACTGTGGAATTTCGGACTCCAAGTAGCAAATGAGCCCGGACAACTGTCAACGTATCGGGAGTACACAGACAACGAATCCAACATGGACATCACAGCACTAAAGGGAACGCTCCAAAACAAAAAGATAAGCTGGAAAGTAGTGCCGAATGAGATCAGTAGTGATCATAACATCATAGAACTCGACCTCGATGTAAGCAGTAACAGACGACAAGCGAAACTAAAAAGAGAATCATACAACCTAGGGAAAGCAGATTGGGAAAAGCTCCGTGAGGAACTAACTAGAACAGAACCATCAAGTTTCTCAAGCAATCCGAAAGAAGCTACGATGGAATTCACAAATTGGGTAACCAAGGCCTGTGACAAGACAATTCCGAAAACGTATATAAATGGATGGCGGGAGATAACGTGGTGGACTTCCGATCTCACAAAAATGGAAAAACAAACAAATCTGTATAGAAGGAGATTAAATAAAATATTCGACTTAGAAGCAAGAGGGAGGGCACAACGTGCCTTCAGAAACTGCCTTCGAAAGTTTTACAAGGCATCAATACGGACCGCCAAAGAAAATACCTGAAAAAAATATGTCGAGGACAACATGAGCAGAGATCCATGGTCCATCACGTACAGAATAGTAGCGAACAAACTAAAAACCGGAAACATCATGTCTATCATTAAGAAGGCAGACGGATCCATGAGTACAGGCTTGTAAGAAACTGCGAAGGAGATAATAAAATGCCTATTCTTAAAAGACGACGAAGCATTGGAAGGCGATAGACTGTTTACAGAGGAAGAGGATGTCGTGGAGGTGAGCGAAATAAGAGAATACATCCATACACTAAAACCAAACAAAGTCGGTATAAACGGGATCAAAGCCGAGATATATGAAAAAACCTCTGATATAACGGCGCCGTTTCTGATCCAAATAATAAATGACTGCTTCAAAAAGGGATATTTCCCTACACAGCACAAGAAAGCAGAGTTGTCTCTCATATACAAAAGTGAAGATAAAGATCCACAAGATACAAAGTCGTATCGATCTATATGTCTATTGAACATCCAGCGAAAAATTATAGAGAAAGCGATACACGCACGCCTGCATTTCTAGAGCAACAACAAAAACCTCATCCTAAACAATATGGCTATAAGAGGAGGAAATACCCGGTGAATGCAATAGTGGATGCTACATAATAGATAAAATAAAAACTAGGAATATAACTTATGTACTGGGCTTGTTCGTTGACTTCTCCGGTGCTTTCGATCGCATGTCTTGGCCAAGACTCTTCTCCCTCTTAAGGGACCTCCAAATATCCCCTCACGTATACAATCTGCTCCGATCTTACTTCGAAGACCGAGAGGTCCAAATAAGGACACCAGAATGCATTGCAAGGAAAAAGATCAACCGTGGATGTTCGCAGGGCTCCATACTGGGACCCATATTGTGGAACACGTACTTAGAAAACCTGCTAGGTCTCCTCGATAACGAACAAAGTATAACAGATTTTGCAGCGTACGCCGATGACTTGTGCATCCTTATAAGCGGTAATAGCCGCAAGGAACTAAAGATCAAAGCAAACACAACAGTAAGAACAATCCACAACTGGTGCCAAAGATACAAGATGACGATGTCGCCTACTAAGACACTGGCAATAGTATTTGGAAAGACACTAAAAAGAAAGCCAATAATAAAGCTGGGGACAAACACCCTTTCAGTAAAAGAAGACACAAGATATCTAGGCATTATTTTGGATCAAAAACTTAACTTCTCCAAACACATCAACGTATCCTTGGAGAAAGCGAGGACACAATTCAACAAGATCCTAACACTAACAAATAGAAAATACAACATCCATCCAAGAAAGTTCAAAGTATACTACAACGCTATTTTTCTAAGCATAGCAACATATACAATTCAAATATTCGCAGATGAATATAAGAAAGTCCGAAATCGAAGAAAAGCTCTAACTGTCCAGAGAGCAGTCTTCCGGAGGATATACAAGGCTGTATTCAGGGATGTACTCAACAACACCAGTGGAAAGCTTGCAGATAGTCACTGACACGCCACCACTAGATTTGCAAATTGCAATAAAGGCAATGAAAATACAGCAAGACACAGTTCCTAACAGATATGACGAGATATTATAGGGAAGAAAACTGGAAGAGTTCCTAAATGACACATGGAATGGTCACAACAGATGGTTCGAGACAGAAAAAGGCCAATGGAGACTCGAAATATATCCAGACCTTCGCAGCAGAAAAGAGGTGGACCACAGTCCAACGCCTGAAATGATCCACTTCCTAACGGAACATGGACTATTCGCAGCAAAGCTAGCACAGATGAACCTGAAAGAAAGCGATAAATGTTCATGCGGTAGCGCACAAACAACAAAGCATCTTTGAGAATCATGCACAAAGAATGAACTAAAACATCTGCACGATACAGAACCAAATTTGACAAAAATACTACAAGACAAAGACAAACGCAAAGAATTCCAACTTCTTGTAAAGGAGATGGAAAAGAGACTAAAGGACGAAGAGTATCAGTCCAAAACCAAAAACGCGGGCAACTGATCCGCACGATGCAAAACAGGTTTTTAATTGGTTGAAATCCAACACTACCCAAAGGCGCTCGASTTGGACTGCCGGTCGACACCTAGTAGGCGAACGCGAGCGCATAGAGTGCCTACACCGGACATTTTAGATGTTGAAAGACTGTAAAGGCAGAAATGCAACACAGCAACCTTCCTGGGAAACCAGCGGCAGAGATTTTCCTGCAAGGCAAACGCCAACTCCACAAACAATCCAGAACAACAACAACGAGCATGACAAGCCTGGATAGAGAAACACAAAAGATTCAAAAACGTCTCGCAAAACCAC
This sequence comes from Eciton burchellii, assembly GCA_020341155.1. Classification (NCBI taxonomy): domain Eukaryota; kingdom Metazoa; phylum Arthropoda; class Insecta; order Hymenoptera; family Formicidae; genus Eciton; species Eciton burchellii. The sequence goes on along the minus strand of JAHMML010000091.1, from coordinate 427,961 downwards.
AGGTAGCGAGACTGAAGCACAAATAGAGTAAAAAAAAATTGTTACAATGGGTTCGCGAGATCGACCAAGTTGAGATATCTGGCATAATTGAGATATGCAGCAAACGCATCACAAAACTCAAAATAGGAACCTGCACGATGCGCAATATCGCTTCCAAATCGGTGCTCTCAAATTGCCATTAAAAAACAGTTGATAACGGTTTAGAAATCCATCCAAGTCATGCATCTTGATATTTGCAGACTACTATCCGATGAAATATGAGTGAGTTGTACTCACATTTATAGTGCGGCATCAGAAGATATACAGAAAAATATTTCTCATATATCTTTTTCTTGTTTAACGTCTGATGCAATTATTCTATCTTTGCGTTTTAATGTTATAAAATTATTTTTGACTTTCACTTCAAATCTCTTTTTTATACATATTGAAAAAATAAGTTCTTTTTCATTTAAAATATATGTAATACATTTTTTATTCAAGCTTCGTATAAATCTATATAAGTCTATATAATTCTATATAAGTCTTAGTGCACACAGTTTCTTCATTGATAATTGGAAAAGCGAGATATATTCTGATGTTTAAGGTTAACGCAATCCGCTATTGCCATAAATATTTTCTGAAACACAAAGCTAATGTTCTTAAAATATGATAAATTCGGATAAATTTAGATCATGTGGTCAAATAATTGTAACAAATAAATCAATATTTTGATGTACAAGGAATCAAGAAGGAAAATATACCGCCATTCAATATATAGTAAAATAGGAAGACACAATGAGATAATTATATTATCATAGAAAGTGCACGCATAATGTTGCTAAAGAACTTCCCCTATATTCGTCAGCGAAAATAATTAAACGATTTATATTCAGGTTATTTTATTTTAATTGATACAATAGATTATTGTTCATCACGAGATCTGTTTAGAAATTTCTATACCTATTTTTTCTTTAATCGGACAGGATGGTCTAGATGTACGACTTCCTCACTTATACGTAAATTCCTTCTCAAGTAAAAGATGAATCATAAATTGAGTAAATTTGTTTAGTTCGAATTCAGTTGAAGTTCGTCTTCAATTAGAGTTTAGCTCAGTTGCGAGTCAATTTGCGAGTAAAGTATAGTTCAAACTCAATATAAGACGAAGTAAACCGTACGCCTTCTCGGTTAAATTCTCCGCTCTTTGTTCGATCTATCGTATACTTGCCTGCGATAGAATTCTATCGGACCAATCTAACCAAGACCAATTTATAGTCAAATATATTCTCATTCAGTGTTTCCCATTCCTTGAATTCTACTTCTTGCAATACTCACACTTCAGAATAGAATATCAATAATTCAAGCACTAACATATGTCATTCGAGAACTTTTAAAATATAATATGCCGCGATAAATTAATCAACCTTGAGTTAGTATCGGATTTAGATAATCGCTTCTTACGAAGTAAGAAGCAGTAACCAAATTCCTAGTAAGTGAAGCAGATGATTTTTTTCAAAAATCATCTACCATCACGAAATACGTTAAATTGCGGGCTATCCCTAAAAAAATCACATTGATTTGTTAACCGAAAATGGCGATCATATTTCGTGCCATTATCCGAGTGCTTTCAAATCTAACACATCTAGACGTAACGCTATTTTGAAAACAAAGGAATTTCGCGAAAAATGTTTTATAAGAGAATTATGATTATAACAAACGGATATTCTACTTCGTGCGTTTTAGAAAATTATACAAAATTCTTTCTAATATATATTTATATTAATTTATATTTATATTAATTCTAATATATATTTAATTTATATCGCTCAAACAGTGATGGTATTGAATAGATTAATCGCCTATATAAAAGGTTCATATAAAAACATTATAATATATATTCTGTTAAGCATTATATATCTCATGTATATATGTATATATATATATATATATATTTATATATATATTATATAGATGACATTTTCCTTCTTCCTTCTATTCCTTTCTTAAAACGATAAAGAAGAAAAATGTATATTGTTCAATGAAATTATTTTTGGAAAGTAAGTATTTTCTAAAAAATTCAATTCTACTATTTTAATCCATTATGTTGTTTTTCTAATATATAGTTTTATCTTTGAAGCCTCACTTTCACTTTCTGATTGTTTAGCTGTTTTTGTATCATGCAAAAGATAAAATTTTTATGTGTATTGATAAAAGAAATTGCATTCGAAATATGGAGTTCAATATAAATTCTTTGCTCAAAAACTCAAAAAATTTAACATAGTAAAAATCATAAATACTTATTAACATATAACGTATATAAAAATTGAATTTCTTAGTTACTATTTTACATAATTATATAAAATTTGAGAAATATCAATGGACATCGATTGTTGCCAATATGATTATAAAAAAATTTATCAAAATTTTGTTTTAAAATAAGACAATTCCGATACTTTTTGAATGCAGTAATGTATATATATACAGGAAGAAAAAGAGAAAGAGAAAGAATATATTTACATATGTATATATATATATATATATATATTGTGTGTGCATGTGATGAAGGAAACCGGATGATATAGTGCATTCTTTGCGCCAACATATCTTAGATACAGATATTATGCTGCCACATAACGACATAGGAAAATATGTAACCGATGATCGAATATTCAGAAATAGGTAATTAATAATACAAATGAGATTAAATGTTAGACTATTAATTAGAAATTAATTTTTTCAGTTCTATTTTTAATTTTAAAATCATTTAAAATTTAAATATTTCTTTTATCTTTCCGAATTTATAATAATAATATCATAAAATATTTACTGTGACATTAAAACTGAAGTTGTTTTATATTTTTTATAAATATTCTTTTATATTTCATGAAATTGTATTAATTGTAAAATATATAAACTTAAAATTTATCAAATATGTTATGAGTAAATATTTATTTGTTTATAAAAAATAAATACTTATAAATAAATATTTATTAAGTCATATATAATATAATACTTTTATCATTTTTGTCATTTATTTAACTAGCGTAGTGGAAAATAACAGACTACATGAGAAAGAAGAACGAAAAATAGAAGAAAAAATGAAAGAAAAATTGGAGACAGCAAGAATGAAAGAGCAACCAATTGCGGATTTTTTAGAAAGCATAAATTATAAAAGCGTTGATAGTGGTTTAGGCATCCAATTAAAACAAATGTTGCATAAATATACTCTGCGGAAAATGAGATTGGAAGAACGCGAAAAGGAAGTTAGTATTTCTACAATTTTATAGGTACTAAGTATTATTCAATTCTTCGTAATAAAATTATTGTTATTATAAATAAAGATTTATCTAATTTTGTGTTTACATCTTTAGTGGAAAATTATATATAGTGAAAAACCAGATATGTCTATACATCATGCGCAGGATATATTAGTCATGGAGGAAGCGGAAAAAGCTATTGGTGACTACAAATTGAAAACATCATCAACTTTTAATTTATTAGAAGAACGCGGTACTCTTTTTTCAAAATATGAGGAATTATTAAACTGTCGAAAAAAGGTTTGTACTAATATTAATAATATTTATGAAGGATAGCAAAGATTCTTTTTAATTTCGCTGGCCTTTAAACATATTATACTTTCCTCTCACTAATCTATATCGTTAAAATGATTTGATGCAATTTTGAAGCATTTGTAAATATGAGTTTGAAATGTTTGTATTAATTATATTTGAATTTACTGATACTTATTGAATTTAGAGATATCAAATGGGCGACACAATGAAATACGATATGACTTGTGATATTATAAATTATGATGAAACATTATATACTACAAGTTTATATTATATTTTCTTGTTTCTAAATGTATAAAACGAAGAAATTGTCACGTAATATATTTTGACAAACAAATTCATATTTTTAATATTTTTATAATATATATTTTATACATAATTAAAGATTGTGGAATTGAGAAACAAATAATAAGAAAATTATAAAATTATTTATCATTGTAAATATAAAGATTTATATTTACTTTGTTGAGATTTATTTCTCAAACTTTTGTGATTTATTATATTAACTAATTTATTATTTTTTGTTTAATAGTTTATTATATATTAACAAATAGCATTAGAAGGCAAGAATCGCGCGTGAAATTATACCCATTCCTTTTTTCTTTTTTTCTTTGTCTTCTATTTTTCATTTTTTGCTAACTTATTATTATTGCTACTGTTGTGTTTAGACGTATCCTTTTTAGAATCACTTTTTAGAATCGCAAAGCACTCACATAGAAAAATCAGAATATATCACTTTGCATTTTTATTTATATATTTTGTGATATTTTTTTTGTACATATTGATTGAATCTTTATAATTCTGTTTCATAATAAACTTTGTTATATATACTGCATGTTATCATAATTTCTCGTCATTTTCCCAAGATATTGTATTATATGATTATATGATTAACAACAGATTACGATAAACAACACTTTTTTTCATAATATAAGGATCCATTATTATGTAATATTATATCGCATTCTTTCGTAACTACAAATCTTAAAAAGTTTTTGAACGGTGACACAAGACATGATCGTTATTTTTGCTACTATAATAATGATAATCGCATAATTCTAATGGCAGGTTCGATTCGCAAAATATTGAATCGAAGTAGCATAATAGAATCTTGCTATTATTTGCTGTTATAAAGTTGAGCTTTTCACCTCGCACATTTCTAGACTGGGAATATGAATAATGAAGAAAGATGGCGCACTCAAGAATTTAAGAACAGAAATATTATGAATAAAAATTGAATATATATTCAAGTATTCAAAATTTAATTATTTACAATTCTTTGTGTTGCAATTTAGTCTTTATTTTAAGCAGCTAGAAAATCGAGTTCAAACAAACAACAAGAACTTTGCTTGAAGCAAAGTCTGATAAAGAATAAAATTTCGATTAAAAATGGATTTAGAATATTTCGGCAGCAAAACGAGGAGGAGGATTGAAATTAAGTCCGAAATAAAATTCATGAATGATATTAAAAGTCGAATTAAATATTAAAAGCTAGAACTTACTATAAGAAAAAAATCCACGAGTTATTGAGTTTAAAATATGAATCGACTGATTCTAAACAAGAGTAACTTTTGTACAAGACTGACTAAATAATCTTGAAGTACGATTAGTACGATATGATATGACAACGCTTCATGCGTCGTCTTACATACTTCTCGGGAATAAGCTTGTATATGAGAGGAAATAGATTTATATTACTGATTTATGTATGCTTATAGTATGGTGCTTATAATATAGTGCTTATATGTAATGTCAGAACGCTGAGAACTAAGACCGTACTATCGGAGTTCAGTAGTACAAGTTGTGTGGGCTTACATGTTATTTGTTGAGGAGGAACTAAAACTTTTGTACTACCACTAGTTAAATCAGTCAAAAAAATTTTTTTTATTTCCTGGATCTGAATATTATAGTAATCATATCGGTTATAAACTTGTCATCACGTGATTGAATATTAGAATATTAAATAAATTAATTCGAATCAGATAGCAGTTACAAAACAAATATCAGATTTATATTATAAAATATGTTCATTGCAGAAAATAGTATGGTTGTAGTAATATATATAATAAATATATAAGCATATAATGAATAAATATATAAGCATATAATGAATCTAAATACATATACACATATATATATTTACATATACATATATATGCATTTTGAGAACGAAAACTAAAATATTTTTTTTTCAAATATCAATAATATTATAGAATTTTCTTAGTAATACTTTCTTCGTTTCCTTCTTCGAAAATTTTTAATTCTACATTCTGGCATGAGATAAAAATGAAATTTCTTTTATTTAGAATTTATTAAATAATGATGTCCCTGTATGTATATTAAGACAAAAAATTCATAAAAGAAAAAAGGCTTGAATATAACGTACAATGTAGTCGCCTAATTCATCTAATTTATTTACTTACATTATTAAGCTCGGAGAACGTCAATACTGATAGAGTACCGAATTAATCAGATACATGATTATCAATTAATGATTTATTTTTAAACAATATTCAACAAGAGTTTGATAAAGATGCAATACAAAAAAATAAATGAAAAAGAAAGTATAACTTAATCAGAATTTATAAAACTCTGTTCTCACTTGTAGATTCTCACTGTTATCTCTTAATAACCGTCGATTCATGGGTAATACTAGATGAAAATAGCCAGATATAGGATAATCTAACTCAGAACAGCAATGCTATGTTGAGGCAAAAAACATTGGTGCAGCCTAACTATCTCTAGAGTTGACAATAACAAATCAATAGAATCATCAGAAAGATCAGAACACTACATAAAACAAAGAAAAACTATTACAGAACTTCTTCTTAGAAAAATCTTCATGGCTGGAAAACTTAACACAAGGATCTTCAATCCTGGATAAACTTTAAATGCTCAAAGAATGCTAAGAATCTTCCGGTCGATCACGAAAATAAATTTTTGGAATGCCAATAATATGTTCGAAACAGAAAAAATCAATATTATTGTTGAGAAACTGAAGAGATTGAAGATGGACAATGAAATGAGATGATCTGGAATTGGCGATAGTCAAATTGATAGTCAATTTGACAGTCAATTTGAACATTTTATTTATCATTTGGCTGATAAAGATTATCATTATCAGTAAGGAGTATCATATTTCATAACAACATCAAACGATCTATAATTATATAGCATCTCTAATAGAATTATTATACTTAAAATAAAAGACGATCCATTGAATATCAAATTAAGTATAAATCCTTGAAAATGATGATGAAATGGAGAGTTTTCATGCCAAGAAAATGCTTGATCATAGCAAAAAGTATGAAGTCATATTTATAATCAAAGATTTCAATGCAAAAGTTGAGGGGAAAAATTATTGTAAAATTATTTAAAATAAAGAATAAAGAACCTATTAGAACTTAAACACGATATTCAATTCGACATGATATATAATTTATGATAATGGAATTATTTTAGAAGATTGATTTATTTTTATTATTTTTCTGAGGAAAAATAATGCCGGATAATCAATTGCGGCGTTTATTAACATACAAAAGCTTTCATTAACAACAATTAACAACACTTTAACAATGTATATAAAAGTATGTATACAAATTTCGACTGCTATATATGCCAATATAGGAAACATTGGTAAGTTTCCTATATTTTATCTTTATAATCTTTAAAAAACATTAGAGTAAAAATATTAGATTCATTAGGAATCTGGCGGCAAGACGCAATTGAGATAGAGAACTCGAAGCCAGTTGAGATTGGCAAAGATATGAGACAGAGCTGTATATTATCTTCGTTCTTATTTATATTCCTAGGATAGTTCAGATAGTTTTTCACTAGAATGAAGCCCTTTCTATGCTGCTAAGATTTACGCATGAGTTTATGGAAAAAGATTGTTAGATACTATATGTTTTCAATATTCTTGTATGGAGCCGAAACGTGGACTTTCTCACAAGTCATTGAAAATAGGATCTAGATCTTCGAAAAATGGATATATCGTTGAATTTTAAAAGTTGGACCCAATATGTAACTAATAAAATTGAACGCAGAATTGACAATCTCAACTTATCTATATGATCAAGCATAAGTCGAATGTAAAATTGAATGGGCCACATTCTTTGAAACTATAAATATAATATACTGCAGATTGTCTTATAGAAGAAGATTGAAGGAAAAAGAAATCCTGGAAGAAGAAAAAGATCGTGATTGGCCAATTTGAAGAAATAGTATGAAGTTTCCACTAGAACTCTTCAGAGCCATCTACAGCAAATAGATATTTAATGATAATTAATGTTTGTAGCAAATAAGGCTCAAGAAGAAAAAAAAGAATAAGATTTTATTATAATACTTAATGATACTATATCTGAATATATTATGTTATCTTGCTTATGAAAACGATTATATTTTAATTATTCTCTATATTAATTTCGTCATGCGATGCTACTCAATATCTCAGATACAATCTTATTAGAATTGAAGGTATTTAGTGTTACATTTCTGTCTCTCTTTTAATTTCATATCTCTTTCATAAAATTATAGTAAAATATATTTAAAATTTTGGTTTGTTTCATTAATAAGTCTCTTAACTTTTTAAACTTCGCCAATCCTAGTAATAATTTGATTTCGTCTATTATAATATTTTCTTTCTACTTTATATTCTTTGTATTTATATATTTTTTTCTTTACAAAATGAATGTATAATCAATCAATTTAATATTTCAATTTTAATGCACTTAATTTGACGTTTTAATTATTATATATTTTTATTTTTATAATTTTTCTAATATTTTTTGTATTGCATTTTATATATTGCGCGTAATGTTTTCTTTTATTTTTGGCCAAATTCAAATTTTATGTTCGATATCTTTGTTAATTTGCTACCTTTGTTAATTTTTTTGCTTATAAATTATGGAAAACTAGCCGCATAAATAGATATATCTTTTCTACTTTTAAAAGCACAATTGGTCACAAGCATAATCTGCATCACCATCATAAAAGAAATATCTAAAGTATTTTTCTTATGTATTGCAATAAATATTATAATTTTCTAAGTTTCTATAGAACTTTATAGACATTCTTCTAAATATTCTTTTTCATAGATGTTCAACAGGTTTTCATCTACTGTCATAAATTATTATTATAACTTAAATTAGATTTTGTTTTAATAAAAAGATACATAAAATATTATATATATTTATAATTTCTTTAAAAAAAGAATGTTTATATTTTTTATCAATGTTATGTTATAATTTACTAAAATTGATACATCGATTAACTTCGCATTTTCTATTTCGTCTCTAGAATCAATCATTATCATCATCGCCTTCACAATTTAGATTCAGATGGTCTATTTGATTTTCATATGCTATTTTCTTCGCGAATGTTTCATGTCTCTTCTTTTTCTTGAACTGCATTTATGAGCTAGTATCGGGAATCAATGTTCATTTATCCTTTTCATATCGTCTCTCTATTTTGTTTTACAATAAATTATTTTATCTTTAGTTGCGTAAATGTCCAGTTCTCCTCTGATTATGTCGTTTGTTATCCATTCTTATATATCTCTTTAATGGTCTGAAAAATTTTATTACGGCTAACTGGATTTTTATAAGTTTTTTTAATGCATTATTCAAGTTTCACTTTCATATAGGAATCGGTATTGGCATTATTTTACAAGACCTCATTTACATATTTTTTCCAGGTATGTTTGCATGCGATCATTTGGAAAAATATCAGTTTCTGGTCAATGTCACGTTCTCTTTGATACTATATTCTGTATTTTATGTACTTGATTTTTTATTATTATTTTTTATCTTATTTTTGACCTTTTTTATAAATATCATAACTTTTATTTTCTTTTCAAAATTTCGCTATTATATATTCTAAACCTATTAAGTTTATGTAAATCATGCTCAGAAACTGCTTAATTGTTGGTAAATAGGATTATATTTATCAATATCGTTTTTTCTTCTTATACCATATCATCTATTTTCTTCAATATGCCTGTTCTTTTGTAAAGTTGAAAGTATCTAACTTTCGTATCAATATTTTGGAGGCCGTCTAAGTGGCCTGGGAATGTTTGGTTTTCTATTTTTCGCGATTTTTATAAGCCGGTTATCATCCATCCTATTTACATGGTCTCTCCATGCTGATATCTTCAATCTTGCAAATGTTTTTGTTGCAAATTCTATCCCGCAGAGTGTTACCACTGAGTGTTATCACTGTAAAGTTCTCATTTCCATCATTCTTAGTAGATGTTTTGATGATAGTTGTTTCCACTCTTGTTTCAATAGCATAGATCATTACAGATCTCACATAAGTTTTATATATCTTTATGTTACTTCTTCAGCTCATATAGTTATTTCTCCAAATTATATCATGTAGATAGCTGAACATCATGGTCCTTTATATTTGTTTCCGTTATATTCGTTTCTTTTTTCTCAGATTTCTATTACTTGTAATGTTTGTCCCAAGATATTAGAAAGTCATAACCTTTTATCAACACTTTTATTGTATACTATCAACTTGCAGTACTTCAATTTCCTGGCGATCATGACTGACTGAGTTTTGGATATATACGGACATGTTATATTTTTCTGCTATCAATTCAGATTTATATAAAAGTTTTTATCTTTGAGAGATTATCTTCATTCTCGGATATTATTACTACGGATATCATCAGTGTAGCAGATCATTTTCACTTCTTTGTTCCCTATTCTTCCCTCTTCATTACCCACTATCCACTATCCACCATCAGCATTATTTCACTTCCTTGATAATCTTGTCCATAATAACGAATAATGAGCTAAGGCTAATTGCCTTGTCTAATTCTGGCTGAAACTGGTATTTTCTTTATAAAGTCCTTACTTTTATAAAGATGCTATTGTCACTTCATCAGTGATTGTTATAATACAAAAATTGTTAGAATATGAATTCAGTTTCCGGTTTTTTAGCAAGTTGATTGACATATGTGAATCTAACTCTGTTAAATGCTTGCGTCAGATCAATGAAATACATAAAAGCACTTTGGAATTTAATAGCTTTTTCGGTTATTTGGAGTATAAATATTGTGTGAACTTGTCATATCATTCAAATACAAGTTAAAAAGTATTGGTGGAAGATAATATTCCTGCCTAACTTAGTTTATTATTATTCCTTACTTGATATCATCCGGCTGGTTAATTATTATCTTAATATCTTGGTACAGGCTTTAAATGTCGATGAAATATTGTGGTATTTCCTTGTGCGCTAAAATCTTCCATAGTTTCTCTATCAAACATTTTTGTTAAATCTATAATCATAATATGCGTCTTTATATTTTCCTCTCTTCTTTTTCCTACAATTAATTACAGCATGAATATTATATTTATTGTTGATCTTTCTTTTTTGCTAAATCTATTTTGCTCTTCTGTTAAAATTACCTGTATCAATGATTACATACTACTAGTTACTATCCGAAAATACATTTTATAACAGGCATTAAACAAACTTATCCTTCGATCTTCTTCTTTCTATAATGCTATATGCTTAATGTAGCATTAGCGCATTCACACGTTCATCGCACAATGCGAATCATGCTCTTTTTTGCACATCTGGATAAAGTGGCAATGTTTGGGATGCTGTATTCGTTCTTAATGTTGCGGAGCCATGAATGTTGTCTATGACCCGGTTCTCTTTTTTCAATCTTTCCGGTGAATTCGTAGTAATGTAACATTTGCACGGGATTGGAGGCCATTTTTTTGGATTTTCCTACCATAGCAAAGTTTTGTGATTGGCCCACATAATTGGCCTAGATTTTTTTTGCAGTTATCATTCCCGTTATTTCTGATGATGCTAAGAGGTGCCATTTCCTTCACCCTCGATATTAGAATATCGTTTATACTCGGTCTTTTTTACAGTGCTAATGAACCCAGCTTAGCACCTAATCTTGTTAGCCAGAAAGACTTAACTTTTTTTATTCAATATAATTTGTATATTAGAAGAGAGAGACGAAGAGAGATACGATTTGTATGTTAGAGTTCAATCGTGAAAGTTGAGGAGAGGGATATTAAGGTTCGTGATAATGTGATATTGGGAATTGAACGCAAATCTTCCAATTGTCAGGCAATTGCTTTCATCTCTCGGCTTTCATCATCCGCTCCTTTCGATAATTATCACAATTCAATTTATCTTTTTTTCAATTTATCTTTTCTAAATATCGATTTTACTTTTACTATATTCTATTGGGATGATTTTGTATTTCCAGTAATTATTAATTATTAATTAAGTCAGAATTTTGGAAGATTATCACTATTCTATTATCACTATCTTTGCGGTTATGTCGAAATCTTATTGTATATTTCATAATATTTATTTCATCTTGTTCTTTTTTTCTCAAATACGGATCTAATCGTCGATTATTAAAAACGCTGAGATAGAGCCACTGGATATATAAATGCATCATTTGGTTAATTGTTTTAATTTATATTTCTTCAAGATGTCTGTAAATTTTCCGTTTCAATTTTGTGAAATTTACCTTAAATCGCATATAACTTTTTATCTGTAAACTTTWAAAGKTTAYA
>JAHMML010000091.1:397251-415853 GCA_020341155.1 Eciton burchellii | reverse complement strand
TTTAAGGTAAATCTCACAAAATTGAAACGAAAAATTTACAGACACCTTGAAGAAATATGAGTTAAAACAATTAACAACCAAATGATGCATTTATATATACAGTGGCTCTATCTCAGCGTTTTTAATAACTTAGGCTGTAGAGTTTCTTATAGTTTATATTGTTTTGCTCGTATTTTACATTTTTCGTATTATGAACCTAGTTTTTAATTTTCCATCTTTTTTATTCTAAATATATAATATATTCTAAATATATAATTATTCATGAGATCTTCTTTTCATGTTTTTTTCCTGCAGCTTTCTTAATTAATTTCTACATGTCATCCTTTTAATATCTCTTCTCCTTTCCGATTATTCTTTTCCATTTTTTATCCGCTGATTATTTCATTATTTGTCAAAAACCTATAATCGTTATTTCACAGAATTTAATTTTTATGTTTCTCTTGGCATTTGTTTTAATGGATAACTATAAGATCATAAGAGGAATTCAAGATTAAATAAGATGGCTGTAAAGTGAGATAGCTGTAAAGAACCTAAATTTCTTCTTATAGTGAAGAAAACTCAAGATAATCCTAACTTTATCTCCATAGATCAGGAAGAAAATTCCATGTGGAATAAATATTTTAATATTATATGTATATTTAAAACTCCCATTAGTTGCCTTTCATCAACACTTGATGCAGAGGAATATATTTTTATGATGCTCCATGGCATTTTCTGTTCTGCCGAAGTATTCATCATCATCGATTATTTTGATACTGAGGAAGAAAATTTTGGTCTTCTTTATGGAAACAGTCATTTTAGAGAGAAACGAGACATAACTGCCTTGTTGAATCACAGCGTGAAATTCCTGTTTCTGATTCCAATAGAGGGATGACATATGCATGAATCTATGCTACAAGATCTCTTTATTTCTATTATTTCCGCGTGCCTTCAAGTATGACATCCTATGTAAGGTCCCGATATGTTTCATCATTCCCGAATATCATTGCCTTTGCAGAAAAGCCATTTTGAATGGAAATGTTCTCTTTCATCTCGTTCATGACATGACATGACGGATATAACTAGAAAAAGGCGACCAACTTCCAGGACTTTTCGCTTGTCAGCATTGCTTTAAAGAAGCGACAGGTTATTTTTTATCTCGTCGAATATTGTATTCCTCGCTTTATAGGAAAATGATTCTAATTTAATTTAACATAATGTAACCTAATTTAGAAATGATTGCCAAATCGATTTCTAAAAAAAACGGTTTGCGGAAGTTGAATCGAGAATTCCACTAAACGATAATTGTATCAATTATACTATTCATATTTTACCAACGGACTTTAATATTGTATAATATAAAAATTAGTTGACAATTATGCAGGACTAAAAGATTAACAAAGATGTGATCCACAGTTCGAGCGAAGTAAATCAAAGAGAAATTCCGTTTATCGGAATTAATGTCTATATGATTATTATTCATTAATGAAACTCTTTCTATCTATTAAATCATCGATCGTTTTTGTCGTAAGAAGAGCCATTGTCTCTTAATATCGTCGAAATAGTATATAAACTTAAATTATCGCATTTGCACTTTTTATCCTTAGAGTCAGATGAATCAGAGTCGATCGTTCCGAGTAAATCGGGCTTGAGTTATACACAGTCCGTTTGCGTGATTCGTCCGTCGTACCGTGCAAAATCCTTTATTATATTAAATCATATTTCTTTAATTGAGCTTAGTGTTCGCTTTACTTTCTTTCCTCTCGTAAAAAGATTTCTCTACAATTATAGTTAATTAATATATATTATATAAAATAGAATTATAATATAAGGAATTATAATATGAGCAATGGCAAAAATAATACAATGTATAATAAAATAATATTTATCTTTTTGGAATTACAAATTAAATATTTTTATTATTTTCTGTAATGTACAATGTTTCAAATGTTTTTCACATCATAAAGTATTGTTAACAATTTGTCTGTATAGTTAGTGTGTCGTTTTGATTTTCAAATAAAATAGGCAAAAAATAATTTGCAATTTCTGACATTTCTCACGTATATCAGAACTTCATCATTTTATTAAAATTCATGATGATTTATAATCAATTAGAAAACACGAGATTTTCCGAATTTTGTAAGAAGTATAATGCTATATAGATCTCGTAAAAATACAATGTTAAAGAGCATTTTAACATTATTATGTCTTTCATTCATGTCTCTCTAATGACAAATTTTTACAAATCTACAAACATTGATATCGAAATATCTTTGTATAATTTAGTTACTAAACAATTAATCTTCATCCATGAAACACTTGAAGTTTTATATGTTCGATTTTGATATCTTTTTATTCACTTTATGCAAAATAATTGCTTAATAGATTGTATTCAATCACGTGATCATATGTGATGAAAAACTAGACAGTCATATTCGCATGTACATTCTTCTTGCACTCAAATTTCATTTTCATATCTACGGTAACGCTTTTGATGATTTCATTTTAATATGAACAATTAATGGCCACAAAATAACATAAAAAATAAGTTCAGTGATGTCAAACAGGACGCTATCAACATTATATTTATAAGATAATTTGCGCAAATATATATATATATATCATACAAAACAATCTTAATGACTTATCTAATGAAGTGCAATAAAGAAAGAGACAGAGATTGAAAAACGTTGAAGATCATCCACTCTTAGTATAATAGGCAACCATCATCTCATGATGTGCCGTTTTAGGCGATCATACTCTCCGCAAGCAGCCAGTGAGTAGTGTCATAAGCATAAATGGACTCATCGGAAGGACAAAGGGACTCCTTGTACTACATCTTAATTTCAGGGATTTAAAATTGACTACCAACACTTCACTTAATTTCTCAATTTGCGTAGCTTTTGAACAAATCGTTAAGATGAGAAAAGGCTAAATCCATACGCAAAAAACATACTTTTTCTTCTTCTTTTTCTTCTTCTTCTTCTAGTACTATATGCTCAATAGCATTCATGTTTGTTACACAATGCGAATCGCACATATAAATTCTGCATATGATTTCATTTTCATTGGACAACTGCAATCCACTGTAACACGTGATTGATCCATTTTCCCTGAGAAAGAGCGGCATCAGGGTTCGAAAATATCTCAAAAATGCAATGTTCACTTCATTAAGTTTTTTTGTTACAGATGTCTTGTATATTAATTGTTTTTTTTATAAGATTATCTGATCTACTTCGATCAGCACAAGCATTTCATAACAAACAAGAAATATTCATCGTTGTACGTATAATCTGATAGTAAGCTCCTCTCCACGAAAATCAATTAATTGTCCATTTTGAATTACAGTAGTATGATTATATGCGTATGATAATGACCTGTGCAATAGTCAACACTTGTTTGCAATATTTTATTCCAAATGGTATATTGAGCAAAAATGCATAAGTTATAAGTGTACTTAGATTATTTGTACTTATACCTATACTAGATCGCCAGCTATATTCTATGTAATTATATAATATAATAATTAGATAATTATATTTAATTATATAATAATAATTACATTAAATATAATAATTATATTTATGGGATTCATCCAATAGCTGACTGACGTCTTACTTATTTATACTCGATTGTCTTTATTATAACATATGAAAGATCAGTAAATCAAAAGAGCGAAGCAATCTGAAGCAAACATTACAAAATCTTATGGCATACAGTTGGCCTGACGCCAACATTGCGAGCTTCAAGATATTCATATTCAACTATTAAAAGTCAATCTACCCATTTAACAAACTACATTTAGCAGCAGACAAGCTCGTCTGGAAAGGTTTTCAGAATTTATTTAAAGTCCATATCGACGAACCCATTCAAACGCTGCAGTATTTTAAGCGTAGTCTTATAGAAGAGACCACTGCATCAATTTCAAAGCTCGATATGACTTTCGCAAATTACGCGATGTCATAAGACAAACTATTGACGCGATAATGAATTAATGTTGTTGGCGTATGTGTCTGTTATTCCCATTTCTTTCGTTGCTTAATAAATCAAGCGCTTGATCAATACAGTCAACTTAGCCGCATACTCATTCAAAGCTCTGGACAGACCTGGGGAGATTGGTTGGTATATATCTTGGTAAAAAAACTTGAGCTTGAAAAAAGTTCATTTGCTCTAAGAGTTATCACGCGAATTATCGCAATCAGGAGTTTGCTATAACGAGCTGAAAACTCAGGCTCACGTCCTAGAGACTGCTTAGCCGCAAGTGTCTCAATTACAAGCGTCAAATTATACAAACTTCCACGAACTTTATGAGCAAAAGACCTCCGTTATGCAAGATGCCCGTTCGTTGCGATCATGGTAAGTTTAGAACTTCTCCGCTAAGTAATGATATGAACAAGCAAGGACGAAAACTTGCTTCAATTGCTTCAATCATAGTCGGCAATAATCTGCTCGTCAGTTAATAGGTATCGACTCTACCAAAAGAAACATCATACACTCTTGTATCATACACTCTTGTATCTTATTACATCCAAATCCGCGGTTCCTCAATCTAGATTGGATAAACCTGCTCCATTGCCGAAAAATTCAAATATGATCGAAAATATGACGTAAATCATTACATTGACCAGTTCTGTATATGACATGGCGCTTTACGATCGCCGTAGTTAATGTCTGATTCTAGCCGTTCAATTCGGGTGCTTCTGGATTTGGATTCCAAAGCATCTTTCATATTAGAGCCTACCATTCGGAAGCTCCTCCTGCCGCGTCAAACATCACGCTCTCGAGTCCATAAAGAATAACTCTAGATCTATAGATTCATGCTGATTCATGCTCATAACTGACGATGAGATTTTATCAATCATGAAAATAATTTTACACACAGCGTTAGTCATGATGAAACTTGTTCGAGCAAGAGGAGTTCATCTGAAATCCCGATTTGCGGATTCCAACTACGATTATTCGTCAACAATCGTTGCTATTTTAGGAGCGGATATCTATGACTCGCTGATAGAAAATAGAATCAAATATGGCCTTCTGGAATCGATCATTCATCATACGATCTTTAGTTTAATGTTAATGAGTACTCATAGTAACCGATGATTTCCCATCAAATCACATCATATCACATACAATATCATCACACAATATTGGAGACTGATTCCCAACAAAACAGTCCTTGGTAAAGAGATCTCCGAGGAGCGAATATGCACTCCAAATGAGCCTTATGATAAGAATTTTTTCTATAATACTCGCACACACTGGATGACTATGGCTATTTGGTACATTTCACCTTAAAGAAAAAAGCATTGGCAGATCTATAGGAATTTTGCCGCGATGCACTATGATTGTATCTAAAACTCAGTTCCAGCAGATCGTTGATATTACGTGGTGACATCTAGAAACTCAGCCAATCTTGTCACATGAGATATTTTAGTCGGTGAGATCAAAAATAAACTAGCATGGTAGCACAGAGCATCATAGTGAGAGGTACTTTTCGACATTTGGGTTCCGATCATTCTGAGAGTCTAGCTAATTTGGACGTGATCAAAGAATGCCACGTGAATGTTTAATCGATCATATCAACAATAACAAGATACTAACTTACGAAAAATTATCGATGCTTCTCAAATAAAAGCGGGCTTTAACTTAAGGCCGTTGTATCTTCTTGACACGATTCCTCCGATCTTTTTGTAATCACTTATTTTTTGATCAGCGAGTATTTGATAAACTTCTCAAAGTTTTCTAAATCTCTAATTGGATCTTTGTGGATATGTATCACTTCTTAATCTAATAGTTATATGTGATTATTATTGATATAACTGATTGCAGAAATATATTATTTTCTATTATCTTCTATTATCTTTAGCAACTCAATAAATAATATACCCACTTCACAGAGATTGGAAATCTAGTATTATAAAAAATGATCTGTTTCTGATCTTCAAGCAAATTGTTGGTGAACTCGCCGGTCAATCATTGCCGATTGGAATCAGTCAATTCTCCATATACATCAGAAGTGGATTCAAGTAACAAATAATATCCTCTATTGAAGACGCGGCTTTAATTTATATGTACGTTTACGGAATACATAAGTGCTTGTTCATGGAGCATCTGTCTACCGTAGATTAGATTCATTATTCTGAGCAACAATGGTAAACATCCATATTGTAACTGTTCTCTGAGCTAATATGAACTGAGCTCTAACAGCGATTGAGATCCTCGTACTCAATGACTATTATAGACAAAAAATAGAAACAGGCAATGCTCGGTTCGGTCTATTTATTGTTCAGCTGATATTATCGCTTGTTACTGGCCATGGCCGTTATTCTGTGCTCCTCGGTATCTCGGATCTCAGAACTATAGACTTGATTGGCAGCAGAAGTCTATTAGTTCATGAGGAGGATCGTCTAGATATATCTAGGCAACAATGAATTAATGAGTATGGAAACAGTAACGATATTAAACTTTTTTCTTTATCAATTTTCAAGATTTACTCTTTCTATCCGAACTGGTTCTTTCCTATTATTAATGTACAACGATGGTGATATTGTTCAATAAAATCATTTTTTAACATGAAAATTCTGCATTTTAAAATACCAAATTATTTTTCATCCAACCCATTATATGCCTTAATCTCGTCTTGCTAGCATTATGTTTATAATTTCCGTGCAGTTTGCAATTATGTATCTATGCATCTATGCATAATACAATTTGAATAGTAATATTATTCGTCATAAATTATATCTCAATGTATCAAAATAAAATTTGCTTCAATCGCTATCGAAGTAATAAACATGAAAGTCTCTTCTATTCAATGAACTGAATAAACTATCCGATAACTATCGGACTAATGTCGAACCACTATGAAATTACTATAAAATATTTATCGGAGTAATATCTATCTATTCTGCATTGTTATCAATCATCTATCAGACGATTATCAAATCACTATCGAAAAATTATCAAATCAAATATCCTCCTTTTTTATATCATTCTCAAAATTATTACAAGCTGTCATTAACATGACATTTAGTAATATGACAGTAGATGTTATAAAGTATTGAAGAGTATATGCCCATATGTCAATTGCATCGGTCAGGAGTATAGGTCTTTTTTTACTCTGCGTGAAGTTTTGACGCTACTCATGAAGTGTTTTTCGTGAGTATATTAGAATGCTTCTCCATCCTATCAGCAAATCTTTGGCTGAGTCTTCTTATCTCATCTCTAACGTATGGCACATTAAGATCATGATGCAGAGTGTCATTGATAATCGCAACAATTCTACTTGATTATTACAAATTACAAATTCAGCTGTGTCGTCCACACAGGTTATAGAGCGACCGGAAAATCAGCGGTATAGCGGTAAAATAGCAGATATTTCTATATTTCTATATTTCTATATTTTTATATTTACATATTTACATATTTATATATTTATATATTTATCTCTAGTATGATTACTTCTCCATATTTAACTCAAAAAGTTCTGTTTAAATAAGATCTTATGATGGCATAGAGATCATTTGGAAAGCTGTTTCTAATTTTATAAAATATTCCTTGATGTCAGATCTTGCGAAAGCTTGCAAAACATCGAAGAAAAGTGCTATGCAGTATCTACCTGCTTCCATGTCATTGTTTATTCTTTTAACAATTCTATGTATCTGCTCTATGGTTATGTGCTTACTTCGGAAACTAAACTGCTGATTGGGGATCAATCCATGTCTCTCCATTATTATGGAGATGCTTGGGAGTAGAAGTATCTCAAATAGTTTCGATAGTATAGACAGTAAGATAATTGGTATATACGATTGTGCAAGTTAAAGGACTGCATTACATAGTTGAGTGATGTATTCTATTCCCATTTCTGGCAGTTTCTGCAGTATTTGATTGGTTATGAGATCGTAATCCAGCGCTTTCTATGAATTCAGATTTTTCATTATGGATCTTCTTCGATAAATTCGTAAGGATTCGTAAAGGACCTTCTAGAGGTATCCAGAGTGGCGAAAGTAGTGTTGTCAGACAGCATCTTATTTTTCTCCTAGAGTAGTCTCACGCAAGTTAAGCTTAAAAACCTTCTTATAATTAGTAATGAAGGTGGTAAAAGTCAAAATCTTATATTATTTATGCGTGGATATGCTATATCGGGTGTTCCAAATATAAGGGGAAATAAAAAGTTTCCAAATCCCCCGATTATATAAGGTAATGTTGAAAGCGAATGTTTCAGCCTTTTGTTCTTCACTTCTAATCTAGCTTCCTGACAAGCGGATATTGTGTGCGCGATCGTTTCAGTCTCTTCGTGACTTTCTATAGAGAGTAATTGGTTTCAGACGCTTAACTTATTTAGAAGTTGATTTCTTTCCAAGTCCAGCAGGTTTGTATGTACTTTGATAGCTCGATTTAATTTGTTTTTCAAAACTGGGCATCTATTAGTTTGCCATAGCTTGCGGAGCTTTTTTTTTCTGCTAGTTTTTCTTTTGTTATGGATGAATATTCGATATTGATATCTGATTTGCTGCTAACCAGCGTTGCACTTGACATGGCTTGGTGTACAGCATAGTTAAAGCTTAAAACTACATAAATAATGTCATCGTCGGTTTTTGATGGGAGTTGTCGAATGTAGTCTTCAGTCGAATGTAGTCTTCAGCTTCTGGAAATAGAGCTATTTTGTTGCGACATTGTAGATCGTGCAAGGTTTGTTTTTAATTATTATTTTACTATTTATTGCAAAAATTATCGAAGAATGATACGAAGACAATTTGAAACAGTGCGGCAGTAATCTTTAAAAATGCACATGATAATACCGAAATCCGGTAGATCAGGTACCTTTTTATTATCAGATGACCAGTAGAGGGATTCTGCTGTTGACAAGATTGCTAGGTTCATGGCTTTAATCGCTTTGAGTAGTTCAGATCCTTTGAATAGGATCAATCTCGATTCCTAGTATATTTGACATTATAATCTCCTGCGACGATGAAACGATTACCAAGTATTTTAAAGAAGGTTATATGCTCCCTTTTCATAGCATGCTTAAGCGGTGAGTGTACGGCTGAAATAGTAATACAACCATTCCGGTCATCAACCACGATGCTAGCCTGCAGTAACCTGCAAGAATTCTCTTTGATACGTACCCATTTCATAATGTCTATGTCGCTTCTTATGATAAGAATAGTTTCTCCATGAACTTTATCATCACGATGCATTGTACGATACAATGTGTACTCAGGAATACGGCAGTTTGTTAGTGAAATGTGTTTCATAAAGAAGTAAAATGTCTATGTTTTGATTGAAAATAAAACTACTCTAAAACTCCTCTCTTTTTTCGGTATGTATGTATGGAATTCCATGTTCTTGTTTCTAAGTTCTTTCACAATGTTGAGATATGCGATGGAGTTGTTTGGTTGAATCTTAATTTGCTCATTTATGATCTTTATTTCATATTTGCTAGCGGCGATTTTCTTTAATAGTTGTGAGAACGACAAAAAATTATCGTCTCTAATCTGAAAAATGGGTGGGACTTTTGTTATTTTTCCCAATCTAACATTAGTACTCACGTCATCAAGTTCCTCCTCAAGTCTTTCGAAGGAGTTAATAGTAGACATGAGTTTGCTTGGCTCGTATCTGTTCATTTTTGGTTGCTTACGAGGCATTGACATTTCGGAGCTGTTCCGATTTTTCTTTTTACCGCTAACTTCTCTCCACGAGGCATCCACGTTTATCTTATGTGTATTATATATAATTTGTTTTAAGATGCTATTGGCCCTAGCCGTTCACAAGACCTCGTTCAGTAATCGATTTGTCCAGAGAAAGCGATCTTTTTCTAGTATAAGCATAGCTTTGAAACAGGATTTGTTGTATCATAGGCTTCTTAGGAACTCCCTTGTTAAGCTCTTCTTATCCATGTATGTCAGTTTTACTATGGATAATAGTATCCGATTATGTATTAGTTATGCAATCAGACACCAGTGTGCCCGTTTCATGTCCCATGATCATGGAATTCCTGTCCTCTTGTAATGTTTTATTTCTGTTTTCTACCTGTTTCCATGCGTTCCATGGGAATCTTTCATTCAGCGTCTTAAGTTCGAATTTATATAATAATGAGATGCCAGTAGCAAGGCTTCTCAGCGTTCCTCTGAGAACATTTAACGATGTTGTTGACATCGTTGACCATCGAGAATAGTCTGCTCTCACGCTCTTTTCCTAGACCGGTATCCTCGACGAGTGTTCGATCCCCTACACCGTATTTTCCAGCTTGTTTTGTTTCATCTACTATAACTGGAGGATATTAACAACTTGTTCACACACTCACAGTTCACAAGCTCAACGCTGACACTAAATGCAGACGCGAAGAAGGCGCTCAAATCCATTTGGCCTTAGAGATTAGCCAGGTTTTCATATCGCCACAGCCCGGTCTCCGATTTGGCCGATCTGATAGATATCATAACGGGTTTACGAGGTTTAACAGCTTTCATTCCGTTTGTCTAAGTAATCAACCAGTGTTTTATATTTATTTATCAGCAGTGGATAAAGGGGAGAGGAGAAAAGGGAAAAACGCTGAAATGATGATGATGATGATGATGATAATGATAATGAATTTAATCACATTTGCAATTTAATCATATTTTGCAATGACAAAATGATAATGAATTTAATCACATTTTGCAAAGACAATCAATCTCAATTTACAAATAATGATTTTCCAGCTATTAGCTTTTGTTGGAGACTCGCTGGTCGATCAGCGCGGATCTGTCGATCTTACGCTTAACGGAAAAATACTCGGATAGGGATATGGATTAGATGGCAAAGAATAAAAATAAGAATCTTCGATTTAGTGCCGTTTTATTGCGCATTTCATTATACAAGAGGAAACTTCCCTGCACGAAGAATACGTTTATCATCTACAGGACTTTTAATATAATTGTCGGTTGAACAAAAGAAATAAGAATCCAGTAGTAAAAACAATTAAAGTCCAATATAAATATAGGCAGCATATCGATCGTTCCGCTAATATTGATTGTATGATGTCACCACTCATGCTGGGAACTTTCCTCCGAGGTCGGGGAGTTGCTCGCCATATCATGATGGTCTGTATTGAATGCCTATTTACGATTCCGATCCTTTAATGTAACGAACGCAGCTAACAGCTTGAGTATTCTAGTTTCTGCTAATTTTTATTAGCATTCTTTTTAAGTATCTATATATAAGTATTAAGTATATTAAGTATATATTTGTCTACTTTCTTCCCTTTAAAAACCTTTCCCTTTTTCTTTTTCGTTTTGATAATCATCATATTCTCTATAAATAGAAATTTTTTCTTTTATTATAAATAATCTTGATAATAAATATTTCATTAATTTTAACTTAACGAATATGATTTAGTATGCTAATTCCGTTTCCTAAATTGCAATTCATAATCTAATTTGATATAGATCAATTTTTTTGCTATTTCTATTTGAAAATCAATTTTTTTCCTATTAATTAATTATTCTTCGGTCTTAATTATTATATACCTATATATTGTAGGATATATATATATAATGATTTATATATATTCCTTATATGAACGAGTTCTCGACGTTTGGTTGATAAAACAAGAAGTAACAGGATTCTTTATTATATTTAACACTAATACAATTCTTATTGATAGGCCGATTGATCTTTCAGTCTTGCCGGTCCAGATTCTTCTGCCGTTCGTTCTGCCGTCAGTTCGTCATTCGCCTGTCTTTTGCATGTCTTTCGTTTATTTATCGATTACAAAGCTTTTTGATAAAATCAATAATTCTATTTATACCACACTCGGCCGTCCTGCATTGATATCCGCCCTCGGATATCTCTTGCCTACCAGTACCTTACAATTCTATTCCTTTAGTTCTTCCCTATCGCTACTAAATCCTTTTCGCGATAACATGCTTTTTTCCGCTTTCTATTATACTCGCGCCTATTTTTTTTTTTTAATTTTGTCTCTAATACTCCGATTCTGACATTCTTCATTCAATGATGTCTTTGTTCCTGCAACTGAACAATGCTTTTCTCTCCCATGCGTCTGTCGAATAACTCCAGGTTTTAATGCAACTGTTACAACAATCCGTATATCACTATCTGCCTCTCCGGAAGGCATGACGCTTTTCGCGACATCTCCGTTAATCCCTTGCTTCTTGGTAAAATCAACAATTCTTCCGGTATCAGCTTCGTCCTGCTGTGCCTCCTCCATGGTTAGTATTTCTAACTCGCAACTCAACTTCTCTGACCCACGCTCATTGATTAAATTCTCAGCTGCTTCTTGATGTTCAGTCTTCAGTACGTGCGTCTCGTCTATGATAGTCATTTCGTCTTAAACTACATCTAATCGACATACTTCCCGAATCTCCTCATCTTCTGGAATGGATTCCAAAGCCCTAACGGTGACCTTCCCCCCTCTCATAGTAATCTGAACGCTGTTTAGAAAATCTGTTCCCAAAATCAATTCATCCTTCATCAGGTCGCCTGCAACAACATGAACATGCATCGGATAATCTCTTTCATCTATATTCACGACCGTATCGAACTCGCCTAAAGTTTCGTTATAACCTCCATCTATGCCGCGGAATCTAATCGTCTTTTTTCCTAGTTTCGAGGCACCTACTCGGACATACTGCTCCGCGTGCATCAGACTGATATCGCTCCCGGTATCGATAAGCGCATCCATCTTTYGACCGCTAATCGATACTTCTTTTACGCATTTCTTACAAGCAATCTCCGTATCTACAACGCCCACAGTTCTCGGTTGTTCAACGCATTTCGACGCAATGTGTCCACGCTCACCGCACTTGTAGCATTTTGGATCTTGTGCTTTTTTCGGGCAGTCTTTACTAATGTGATTTGAATCCGCAGTTGAAACAATTCCTCTTCCCTTGCTCTCGTCTTCCATTCGTATCACTTGTTCCAGGTTTGTTGTTCTGCTCTCTTAATCCTGTTTTGTATCTTCCTGCATCACGTTCATTTTTCTTCTCCCAGTATACCACATTTTCAAGACGTGCTCTCAGTTCTTTTGTAGATACATCACTGACTCTTATATTTGTTTGTAATCCCCAATGAGGAATTCCTTCRATGATAAACCCTAGCATTTCTTTTTCTGCTATCGGTACTCGATTTCCTAGGATTATTTTTTCATGCATATACTGAAGGACTCATCTTTCCTCCATTTTCGTGATCTGAATTTATCATATAACACCATGCTGTCGATTTGTCGGTCAAACATAGCTTCTAGCCCTTTCAGTTGTTCTTCTGATGACAACATCATATGCTCATCCGCTGAATGTAGCCAAGCTAAAGCTTTTCCTYYTAACCTTGTTCCGATCAATATCYTCATCTGATTATCATTTAATTTATAATTTTGTTCTAGAATTTTTAATTTATTCCGCCACATGCGAAAATCACCCATTCTACCATTGAATTCAGGAAGAAGTTCGGCTATGATGTTTAGATTTACTTTGTTTTGTACCCACTCGATCTCGGTATTCGTTTGTGTATCCGGTGTCTGTTGAATATTTCTCGTGGAATTGTTTCTGAAGCGAGCCTTCATCAACTCGAGCTCTCGCTTCAATATCTCCAGCTCCTTTTCTAGTATTTCCTGAGRTTTTARAATAGATTGTGTTTCGGTGGTCCTTCTTTCTTGACCACACTCTGATTGTTCWTGGCTGCTTCTTTCGTTAGCAATCTCCACCATGCTTCCAGTCATCTGAGCTTCTATCGGTAGCTCACTCCATATCCCGCCGCTAGTCAACCTATTCAGACGCGTCACTAGCTCTCTCCTTCCACCCGTGGCAACTAGACCTAACTTTCTCAGTTCCTCTCTTAACTCACGGACTGTCAGGTCATTTGCGTATCTAGTACTCATATCGGTTATCTCTAAGCACAATATTTCACTTTTTGATTGCTCTTACTCTATGTCTTTCGGCCTTCACTTCTTGGTTTCCTCTTGCGGCTTGCAGCTCGTAGCCCGCAACTCTTGATCCTTTAGTTCGCAGCTCGCAGCTCGTAACTCTTGATCCTCAGTTCGCAGCTCGCAGCTCGCAACTCTTGATCCTCAGTTCGCAGCTCGCAGCTCGCAACTCTTGATCCTCAGTTCGCAGCTCGCAGCTCGCAACTCTTGATCCTTAGTTCGCAGCTCTCAGCTCACAGCCCGCAACTCGTAACCCTTAAACTGTTTCTTCGATTCTTACCGGTATCTCGCAGTTTTCACAGCTCGTAACTCTTGAGCTGCTCCTTTACTCCAGGTTTCTCAATCCAATTGCGTCGATCGGACGAGCCCCCAAATTTGTAGGATATATATATATAATGATTTATATATATTCCTTATATGAACGAGTTCTCGACGTTTGGTTGATAAAACAAGAAGTAACAGGATTCTTTATTATATTTAACACTAATACAACTCTTATTGATAGGCCGATTGATCTTTCAGTCTTGCCGGTCCAGATTCTTCTGCCGTTCGTTCTGCCGTCAGTTCGTCATTCGCCTGTCTTTTGCATGTCTTTCGTTTATTTATCGATTACAAAACTTTTAGATAAAATCAATAATTCTATTTATACCACAATATATATGTAATATATAAATATTATATATATCGGCATAATAGCGTCGTATTCGATAATGTAATCTACTATTTTTGTATTATTGATTAGATTTACTATCAGAAGAATACGCAAGAATTCTGAACGGTCTGATTGAAAAAAAGTATAACAATCTGGGAGAGCAAGAACAGAGCGGATTTAGAACTAGAAGATTCTGTATACATAACATATTCTATCTAAAACAGATAATTGAGAAAAAGACAGCAAGAATTCAAGAGATTCATATAGCATTTATAAATCTTCAAAAGGCGTAAATAATACGATACTAGGAAACTATGGGAATCCTTTGAACAAGGTTCAAATATTAATATTACACTCTAATAAAAGCCTTGAAAAATTCATACGAGGGATCGAGATCAGGAACAAAGCTGAACAACATGCTTATCAGTGGACTTCCCAATATCAGAAGGACTGCTAGGGATTCTGTGTATCTCCAACATACTTTTATATCTATATATAAGGATCTATATAAGGTCTTGTATCTACGGAAACAGAAATGCCATAGAATAGCACTTCAAGAAGAATGCCTACGTTCCAGTTTGCGGACGACCAGACAATAATAGCAAATGATAGAGAAGGTATTGAATACATGATAAGAAAATTAATAGAGGAGTATAAGAAATAGGGGCTAATAGTAAATACCCAAAAACGAAGTGCATTGAAGCGAAGATAGAAAATCTGGTAATGGAAGGCAACAAAAAAGTTAGAACTTGCAAAGAATATAAATATCTGGGAATAACATTAAATCAGGAAAGGATAGTTGATCAAGAAATAAACAATAGAATAACAAAAATGAGAAGGATAATTGCATGTCTGAATAGTATTCTGTGGAATAAAAGCATCAAAAAGAGGAAGTTCGACGAAACCATAGTAAAAAATGTAATACCATGTAATACTAAATATGGCTGCGAAACATGAAGATTAACTAAAAGAAGTAAGGGAGCATTAGAAGCTATAGAAGTGGACGTCATTCGGCAATCTGAGAATGAGAATTTCATGAAGAGAGAAGATCAGAAACGAAGAAGTTCGAAACGAATGGGGATATAAGATTCGATAATAGATGACGTGGAAAGGAAACAATTAGTTTAGTGCAGACATGTATGAAGAATGGACAGAAATAGATTCCCGAAACAAGTAATGAAATAGATATCTCCAGAAAGACGAAAGAGAGGAAGAGCAAGAAGAACATGGGAGATGGGAGCATGAAAGATGATAAGAGAAATTTGGAAGAGGAGCAATGGAACAACAGACGAGAATAACAAAGGATCGGATGCAGAACGTTCTAACCCAAAACTATATATATTGTATTATTAATAGATACATTTATTTATATATGATATGTGATATCACAATATGATAAGATGTAATGATTTATTTGAGTAATTTAATATTTGAGTAATTTAATATTTACTTGATATTATATCTTATATTATATATCAAAATTTAAAAATATTTAAATATATTTATTCAGAAAAATTTAAATAAAAATTTAAATATATTTATCCAGAGTGATGCACAAAACATCTGGATAATCTTTTATTTTAAACATATTTCATAATTATGAATAAATCATTAACCTAATAATTCCCAATCATTCTTATTAACGGATTTGAATGATTAAATATAAGTGATCTATATCTTTTGTTATTATTTCTGACATATTTTCCATTTCAACTCAGCATGTAGCATCGGAATAAATGTATCATAAGTTTCTAAAATAATACGAAGTGATTTATTATTGTTCAAGATTCTTATAGGCTTTATTCTTTGTTTGGAATTTTGGACACTCGGAAAAACCCAATGTAAGCAATGTGTCAAGCATGTGTCGATGATGAGTCCCAGAGTAAGGGACATAGATCGTAAACCTCTTTGTTGAAACAAAGAGTATCGCCTCTTCCTCGACAGTTACCAGGCGCTTGTATCCTCAGTGTAGCGCGAGACATCCGAGGCAACGGTCACTTGAGTCAGAGTAAGAATCGAAATACTGTAACTGCTAATTCGTTTGCCAATTAAAAGAAGGTAAAAAGGTAGATAGTTATCTATGTCTCTTATCTTTACCCGTCACACTATCCAGAATCGGCATAAATAAATATTTGAGGAGTGTGGAGCGAATTTATATCGAAGGCGCTCTAACATTATATATGGTCCTTCGAGCCGGATGATTCGCGGATAGTTGACGTTCGAGCATATCAGTGCGTGGTTGGTGAAGCGGACAGTCGAGTATAAATTGATCTTCTCTGGTGCGGTGGGCACCAAGTGTTCGTTGTAAGGATCATCACGAGCTCGAGCTGAGGCCAGGCTCGTGTCAACATCGCCTTCTTTCTAAAACTCGGAGCTCACGTGAGTGACACGTGACACGAGACGCGCTCCTGGGCAAAGCGAATCCCGGAGCCTCTTGGAGATTGATACCGAGTTAACGAGAAAGAACACTCAACGTCGAACTGTATCGACGTCTTGTAGTTGTGTTGCATACGCACCACAGAATACACAAGTTCGCTAATCTTCGGGATTCAGCGGMTTACTGTCCAGTTCTAGGACAATTCTAAGAGTCTTATGGTAATCATGGCTGACGATCTTCAGGACTTTCTTGAGAAGCAAGACGTTATAATCGACACGCTCAAGCGCGTCCTCATCAATTTCAAGAAGCTCTCGAAGACTAACGTCACGCTTACAAAAATAAGGACGCGCCTAGCTGATTTACAGAAGTATTGGGAGAAGATTCTAGACTTACACGCTAAGATCAACCGCGCTGCAACGGCGGAAGACCGGAAGAAGCTGCACTACTTCCTCCAACATGAATCCCTAGCCGCCGAGGACGCTTATTACGAGGCTACGGACTATCTTCATGACGCCATGGATAGTTTTGTAAATCCAGAAGGTCCTGTATGCGACCCTAAAGTTGATTTTGCATTTTGCGACTTTGCGGGTGCGCCCGATACTGTTCCTGATGATTCGCGAAATGTAGAGGACGCCTACAACGAAGTCTCGGACTATCTTCCGGAAGCTATAGGTAGCTTTGTAAAACCCGTAGGTCCTGTAAGTGACCCTAACACCGACTCTACAACTTGCGACCTTGCAGGTATGCTTGATAAGGTTACCGATAATTTGTGAAATACAGGTCGTTCCTTTGTTAACAATGTGTCGATTCAAAACTGCGAGCTCAGTACTGACATTACAGTYTGCGATTTCGCGGATCCGTCTGATACCGTTAACAATAATTCGCGAAATAAAAGTCGTTCCTTCGTTGATGATGTATCGGTTCCGAAATGTGTTTATTGTCCGGGTTTGCATGGCTTGGAGAATYGTGAGAAATTATTGTTATTATCAGTTGAGCAGCGCAGTACTCTTGCTAGAGAAATGCAAGTTTGTTTCAATTGTCTACGGTCGGGTCATTTCGCACCGAAATGCCCAAGTAACTCACGATGCATGCATTGTCGTCGCATGCATCATTCGCTCCTACATCTCGCAGTGAGCGAGATCGCTGATGTTCATGAGTCACGCGGACAGATGCTTCGCATGCATCTGACGTACTTCGCGCTACTGCGTGGATAAATCCTCACACCGCGGAGGGTAGCTGCGTTAAGGTTCGCACATTACTCGATCAAAGATCGACGCTCAATTTTATTTCCAAGTCCCTTTGTCGGACTTTGCGACCGACACGACCATGTACCGATCTCCAAATACCTAGATTTAGGAAAAATTATACCGGCCATGCGAAGTCAAAGGTTGTGTTCGRCTTAACTCCTTGTAACCAATCGAAACCGCTGTCCCCGGTAACTGTGTACGTCTGTAGGAACCTTGTGTTGTATACTGCTTCAGTAGTTCGGCCTCCCGAATGGCGGCCCAACTTACGCGGCCCTCCACTGGAGGATCCGCACTCAACGAGTAGACAACCGACTCATTTACTAATCGGAGCTGATTTGCATGGATCGCTGGTATTGAGCGATCTCTGTAGAAGTCCGTTGGTCACGCCCACGGCCCAAAAAACTGAACCTGGCTGGGTCATACCTGGTC
>JAHMML010000091.1:375721-396421 GCA_020341155.1 Eciton burchellii | reverse complement strand
GAGTAAGAATCGAAATACTGTAACTGCTAATTCGTTTGCCAATTAAAAGAAGGTAAAAAGGTAGATAGTTATCTATGTCTCTTATCTTTACCCGTCACACTATCCAGAATCGGCATAAATAAATATTTTAGCAGTGTGGAGKGAATTTATATCGAAGGCGCTCTAACAATTATAGATAATTTATAGTTCGTCATAGTGGTATTTTGTTCTAGGCATTTAAACAGAATTCGCATAGAATTGGCCTTATATGTTTTTATATACCTGCAATTTTAATTTAAAATACAAAAAGCTAGCTTCGTTTCATAATGAATATAAGAATCTCAGTGCAACATGATTTCTATAAACATTTATTATAAATCTGAACGCAAAGTTACGCTCAGATATTTTGCTTTATTGC
Source organism: Eciton burchellii (assembly GCA_020341155.1). NCBI lineage: Eukaryota > Metazoa > Arthropoda > Insecta > Hymenoptera > Formicidae > Eciton > Eciton burchellii. Next base: position 396,024 of record JAHMML010000091.1, on the reverse strand, counting down.
CCTGAGTACGTTATGCTGAAATATCTTCATGATTTAAGGAATATGATGGATTTATGATAGGATTTATGATTTAAGTAAAAATATGATTTTAGTTTTTTCGATATTCAGTGACATTTTTGAATCTTTAAAAAGACCTCGTATATTACTCATATGTTTCTGAAAACTCTTGATTTACAGAAGATGACTACATAATGGTGTTACAATGTAGTGGCAATATATAATAGAATTATCATCAACATATATAGTATATTTGCATATTATGAGATTTTCTCAATATCTTATTGAGAAAATATCTTATTATCTCAATATTGAACAAAACAGATTTTGAAATAGATTCTTGAAAAATTCCAGAATCAGTATCAACATGAATTCTGAGAATTCATTGCCAAGACTTAATTTAAAAAGTCTATTTTCCAAGTAATTTCTGATTATTTTAATAATACATATTGGTTGTTCATTATACCAATTTAATAAAGTAATTCCTCATAGTATATTGTAACAAACGCTTTTTTGAAATCTAACAAAATAAACAAATAGCTTTTAATTTTATTCATCTGTACAGCTAACGTTCCATTATCCTTAGTTATAATATTACAGACCTGTTCTAAATCCAAATTATTAATTTATTATAATATCGTTGGTTAATAAAAAATCATTAATCTACCATAATGCGTTCTTTATGTTCATTTATTTATACTTTTCTTAATATTAGAAACTTATTAAATTTGTCATCTATAGCTTTCAATTTTTTCTTGTGATTTTTTGTGTTTTAGAAATGCTATTATTATTGTTTTCTTTCAAACGACTGGAAAGGATAATAAGCTAAAAGCTCTTATAATATAGTACAATTGTATATATGTTATAATCTTTCTAAAAGAATATTTTAACATTGATAACTTTGTCCTCTCTAAGTAATCTATTTGGTAAAATAGTATCTAATTTGGTAAAATTTTGATAATTCCTTTTATTTCTGTTTGATGAAATCAAATTATTTAAATTTCGATGGTGTTATCGCATTATCACACTTATTGATAATATCATCACATATAATCATTAGAATATTTCAAAAATGGGACTTCATCATTTGTGTGTTGTAAGATCGATTAAAAAAATTTCGTTAACATCTGCTTTATCCTTTAGACCGAATAAGATTTTATTATCTTCAAATGCAATTCTTTTTTGAATAACTTGCTTTTTCAAAATAGATTCTGACAGAATTGGAATATCTCTTTTATCTTTGCTAGATAATTTGGCATATGATAAACGAAATATTTTTCATTATCTTTCTTATTTATTTCATACTTTCATATTTATATACCCAATATCATTTTCATTTGAAATATTTCTTTTTGTTTGCTTTAAATATGATTGCTTGCCTCTTTATACGTTGTAAAATGTGATTTTTTACTTTCTTAACCATAAATTTTCTATACCATAAATTTTCTAAAATTCTTTCGACTATTAACTATTATTTGAAAAATTCGTCGTTTTCAAATAATATCATGAACGTTTTAATAGAAATAAAATCGTTAATTTCTTCATCTAAAATTTATGCGCTAGAATCTTGAGGTTAACATGTGATAATATTAAAATCTTTGTTTTGTATGAAAGAATTCTTGTATATATTAGAACATATTTTAAAGTATATTTTTGCCGCTTAGTATCTCTTTCATAAATCGATTAATGTTTCATCTACTTTTAGCTATGAACTTCACTAAGTAATTAGATATATAAATATTTATTTTTCAATAATTATATTATTTTTTATATCATGACATTTCTCTTTTTTCGATCAATGATACTGTTTCTTTCTAATAGTAATTAATTCATCATGCAATACATCACCTACTTTATAAAAGATTGGAATTTTCACATACACATTTGTTCGTATACCTTAGATTGTCTATATTATCCTACATATCTCTTTCACTTTTTATAGATATTTTGTTATCAATTTTGCAATACTATATTAATACTAATACTAATCTTAAATATCTTTTTAATTTAAATAGAAATTATATTATTGATCGCATATATTATTGATCTAAGCTTATAACTTGATGGAACGCGAAATTAATCGAAAATATGATCATCAATTAATGAATTTATTCAGTTTGAATAATGTAATGCTAAAAAGAAGTTTAATAGGAACATAATATATAAAAATGAATTTTAAAAATGTAAAAGAATTATATTATAAGATACGATCTTAATATAGCACTTCATCTTGATAATGAGAAAAATTATATTTTAATATATTAATTTCTTTTTACATGAGAATATTTATCGATGTATCGATTGAGAAATAACTGTATAAAATTATTTATTTCTATGATATCACTTACAAATATAACAAATATGAAAAAATTCAAATTTATTTTTTTTTGTGAAAGCTTGAAAGTTGCATCAAGTTACTTCATTATGTATTAATAACACAGTATTCTAAGAGAGTATTACTCTAATACGGTATTATTCTAACAGAATGATATATTTCAAACTTAATGAAATGTAAAAAGATCCTAATGTTAGATATTCTATATTCGAATATCTGTTATCAGTTTTTTGGATATTATTTAGATTTATATTATTATTTATATTATTCGAATATGAAATATAATAATGATTCATTTTGATCTTCATAGTTATATTAGTATAAAGAATAATATAATTATTTTATTCTTTATAAGTTTACAAAGAATTTGATATTTTCATAATAAACAGAAAACAAAGTACAATGCAATAATACAATGTAATAATACTAATATAATATCAGTAATACATTATAATTAATTAATAATTAGTAATTAATATAAAAAATATACTAATCTTTCTATGAATAATTTCCTGAATAATTCAGATAATATAATTCGGATAATATCTCTTAATAATTGTATATTTCAAGTAATGATCGTATATTAAAGTAATGAGTTGATATTCAAATATTTGGATAGCTGTATCTGATTCAAATAATTAATCTTAATTAATATAATACTAAAAAAAGTATCATATGGTATATAATAATTTTGAATTATTTGCTATAAAAATAATTTATTATATACTAATTATATACTAATTTTTGGAAATAATTTTTTCTGCCACACAACATCATTATAGCTTTATTACTTGCAAGAAGCTTTTAATGCGAAATTGAAGACTGTAAGAACAGAGAAAGAGCATTTGCTTACCAAAGTTCTATATTTAAAAAAATATTTAAAGGAAATTCATGTCGAAATACCATTGAGAAGCATAAAACCTTTGCTAATTATTCCTACAATAAATATCGATATAGAATTTCCTGAAAGAAAAATGATGGTACGTATCTATAAATATTTGATTAATTCATTCAGTCAACACTTGTTTCAGTGTGATGGAATGACATCTATGGCACTCAAACCATTAAGATTTAATCGCAAAGCAAACAATAAAATTTTTAAAAGCATGAATTAATGTAACAATCTAAATCAAAAAGTATTCTAATTTAAATTAGAATACATCAATTTCAACAAATATTCAATTTCAAAATTTCATATCAAAATTTCAATAATTTATTATATATATGTATGCACATTCTCATGTATATAGGATATTTCAGAAATGAATTGTCAGATTTTAAAAACACGTTCTACTTATCATAAGGATAAAAAAAAGTCGCACGAAGATGGATCCGGAAACGCTTCCCTTTTCAATTATAAACATTTTTTATTTGCTAATTCTGTTAATTTGTCCAATATAATGAAATAAGGCTTTGTCACAGAAGATAATATATGGATATAATAATAAATAATAGAATAATAGATTTTCTTATCATAATTTTCAATGATAAATCGTATTCTTATATGGTCTTTCTCATTTTTGCTTAAAGCTTAGATCAAAGTAATATGATAAGAACAGAATTTATATTTGCACATAATTTTTTATAAGATAACATAATATATTTCTAAATTATATTGCATTTTTTTAATTCAAGCATGAGGACTCAAATTGTTAACATATTGCTGATAACATTGTTAATACGTGAATTATTAACGTTTGTTTGTATTTATTCACTTACGATTTTTTTTAAATTATTCTAATAGAATCCTCTTTATCTGCATCGAATTTAGACACCATTTAAACGAATATCTATTATGATGCAATCTTTTCGTTCTTCGATAAGTTTCATAAAACATAACAGTAACATCAACGACTTTATTTTAACCAATTGGTCATTCTGAATTCGATCCGAAATTGATAATTATGCTAATTACTTTCATTCACAATGAATTGCAAATTACTTATGCGAAACATAAATGAAAAATTTCCCAAAAAAGTATTTTATAAAATAAAATAAAATGCAAAGTTTGCCTAAACGGAATTTAGTTGCCGCTATATACTAATTTTCAAGTTTATAACACGGAAAATATGTAATGAAAAATAATTTTATTATAATATTTTGAAAAACTTTTGATGTTAGTTATAATAATACATAAAATAGAGTTCCTATTTATAGATTTCAAAGCGATTTTTATTTTAACAACGCTATCCAATATCATACTAATATTTCTGTGAAATGCGCTATTTAAAAGTTTACAATTATTTTATAAAACATTTTTTCTTAAAATATTCTTTCCTATTTTTTATTTACTTATATTTTTATATAAGTAATATATATTATTCTTATATATTTTTCTTTACTTTCAAGATAATCGACTGTATTAATTAAAAAGGAAACAATCTATTTATTTATTATTATATTTATTATTTATTAATAAAATAAAATCTACGAAAACATTCGGAAAACACTCATAAAACATTCGGATTGGCAATCATATAGTATTTGCTGATATAATTATATACAGTCTTTTTAATTTGAGATTTAATAGATCTTGTGCATTCGAGGTATTTAAAGATATACAAAATCAATCTTTGCTGAATTATGTCATTATTTTTCATAATCGAACTTATGTTTTGTTTATTAAAACCAGTCTTTCTTTATTTATATTTTAAAATCTATTTTTGTAAGATGAAGGAATCTTACAAAAAAGAGAATATTTTTCTTGATAAAGAATAATTTTCATTAATTTTCATTCATTTTTTTTTCATGTCATTTTTAATATATATATATTATATATATATGTATCTCCTGTAATTTTTACAGTAAATAGTAAAATAATGATTAAAAGCAAACTTTACACTGTCTGCAATGCCAAAAAAATGGCCCTTCAGGAGCTACTGACAATTACACTCGATAACTTCTTTTTTTTACTCCATTTATTTAGTCTCGCTTATGCTTTGTGACTCCACAAGACACTTTTGGATTTTATTATTTTTGGTTTTATTGAGTACATACTATTTGAGTCTGTTAATCTCGTTGTTGTTGTTCTGGATAGTTTATGTCTATTTTGCATACAGAAGAAACTCTTGCCAGTAGTTTTCCAGGAAGGTTACTATTACGCTCTTGCATTTTCAGTTCTTCAACATCCGAAGATGTCCGATGTAGGCATCTTGTGCATTCGCGCTTGGCTGTCAACTAACTATGTCATTCAACACTCGAACACGAATACCTTTAGGTAGTAGTTGGAATTTAAGCAACTAAAGCTAAAAAAACCTGCTATTTATCTTGCAGATTTTTGCCCGCATTACTGTTTTTAGATTGATTTTCTTCGTCGCGTCCTTTAGTCGCTTTTCTATCTCCTTTAAAAGAAGTTGGAATTCTATGCATTTATCTTTGTCCTGTAATATCTTTATCAAGTCCGATTTTGTTGCGCAGGTGTTTAAATTCATTCTTTGCGCATGCTTTCCAAAGATGTTTTGCTGTCTGCTCACTACCACATATACATTTATCGTTTTCTTTGAAGTTCATTTGTGCCAGTTTCGCTGCGAATGGTTCATGTCTTATTAGGAAGTGGATTGTCTCAGACTATCTCATGGATCGTGATTCGTCTATTTTTAGCTGCGAAGATATATTTCGTGTCTATTGGCCCTTTTCGAATCATCTATTGTTCCACATGTTATCTTGGAATTCTTCTAGTTTTCTTCCCAATAATATCGTTATATCTGTTTGGATCTATCTTTTGCTGTATTCTCATTGCCTTTATTGCAATTTGCAAATCTAGCGGTGACATCAGTGATTACAGGCTTTTCACAGGTATTGTGGAATATACCCTGTACATTCTCTGGAGAATTGTTCTTTGGATCATTAGAGCTTTTCTCCAAATGTGGACTTTCTTGTATTTATCTCTAAATATTTGAACTGCATATGTTACTATACTTAGAAATACAGTATTGTAATATATTTTGAACTTTCTCGGATGGAAGATTATATTGTCTGTTTGCTAATGTTAATATCTTATTGAATTGTGTCTCCACTTTCTTCAAAGATGTATATATGTGTTTGGAGAAATTAAGTTTCTGATTCAAGATGATGCCAAGATATTGTATGTCTTTTATTGGGAGGATGGTTGTTCCCAGCTTTATTATTGGCTTTCTCTTTTTCCTGTTTTTCCGAACACTATTGCCTGTGTCTTGATAGGTGACATCGTCATTTTGTATCTTTGACACTAGTTATAAATAGTCCTTACTGCTATATTTACCTTTATTTTTAATTCTCTATTACCGCTATTATCGCTTATGAAGATACACAGATCATCGGCATATGCGACGAAATCCTTTATGTTTTCTTCTTTATCGAGAAGGCACAGTAGATCATCTACTATGTCCCTTTTTGTTGTTCTTCCAGATAATATTTTAGACCTGCAAATATCTTGTTTATTATTTTTCCCTGGATAATTAATAAGCATATAGGTCGATACGATTTTACATCTTCTGGATCTTCATCTCTATCTTTGTATATAAGAGACAGCTCTGCTTTCTTATATTGGATGGGAAAATATACCCTTTAGAAGCAATTATTTATTATTTGAGTCAGAAGCGGTGCCGTTATATTTAAGAGCTTCCTTGATATATTTCGGCTTTGATTCTGTTTAGACCGGAGCTTTATTTTGTCTTAGTGTCTTTATGTATCTTTTTATTTTATCTAACGCTATAGCACTCTCTCCCGCTGTAGGCAATTTATCGCCTATAAATACTTCGTTATAAGAATAAGCTAGGAATAAGCTTTTTATTATTTCGTCTGCAGTTTCCTACCAGCCGATAGTCATAAATCCGTTCGCCTTCTTGATGGTCGACATGATATTACCAGTCTTTAGTTTATTAATCATTATTCTATACGTGATGCATCTTTGTTTATGTTTTTCTCGACGTATTTTTTCTACGTGTTCTCTTTGACAGTCCGTATTGCTGCCTTGTATTTTTATAGACTATTTCGGAAGACATTTTGTGCTCTTTTTCTGGATTTTAAGTCGAGAGTTTTCTTCAGCCTTCTTCTATACAGATATGTTTGTTTTCTTTTTTATTTTTATGAGGTCGAAAGTCCACTATGTTATCTTTCACCATCCGTTATATATTTTTGGGATTGTCTTATCATAAGTTTTATAAACTGATTATCCAGTTTGTGAATTCTATCATGGCTTCCTTCGGATTTCTCGAGAGGTTTAATGATTTCGTTCCTATGAACTCTTCATGTAGCTTGTCTCAGTCTGCTTTTCGCAGATTGTACGACAATCTTTTCAGTTTTGCTTATCGCTAGTCAATACTCGAAGTCCAATTCTATGATGATCACTGCTGATCTCATTCGGCATTACTTTCCAGCTTATCTTTTTTATTCCTGAGCGTTCCTTTTAATGCTGTGATATCAATGTTGCATTCGTTACCTGTATATTCCTGATATATTAATGATTGTTCGGACTCATTTGCCACTTGGAATTCAAGATTCCATAATGTTTCCTCAACAGTTTCTGTCTTCTGTTCCTTGACTGAAGAGAACCACAGGCTCGATTTTGCATTTATATCCGCATAATATACTGTGCTATGTTGCTGTGCTAGGAAACGCATATTACTCAGCTTGAATATATGATCCTTTATCGAATCGCTGTACTGGCAGTATTGATTGATGACGTAAAAACTTTTTCGGTTTAATTGAATTTCTCTGACCAGATACGAGTCTGCTCCTTGGCTCACTTTGATGACAATCAAGTTTCTATTGAACATTATGATTGCAGCCATTAAGTCTTTGCTATAGAAGATACTAGTGCCGACACATTCACCAGTTTGCCATATCTTATTGCAAGTTCTTGAATACATGCTATATCTACTTTGCGTGCGGTATTCTCTTAGTTCTGACATCACTGTTAGATTTCTTGCTATATTGATCTGGATTATTTAAATACAGCATATTGCGTCTCCATAATCAATGCTTTCCTGCAGTCTTTGATAAGATATGTTATAGAAAAGCAGTCTTCTCGTATAGAGGGGCATTTTAAATTCCTTCTGCTGTATGCAGATTTGTTTTTCTGATTTACAGTCAGGCTTTTTATGATCGGTTGCACCGCATCTTCCACAGCATTCCTCCTTGAAGCAATACTAGGCCGCATGATCTAAGGCATAGAATTTCAAGCATCTCGCAACTTGTAGGGATCTCTCACTTTGAGTAAAGATAATCGCATATATAGCTGGCTTCCTTGCTTCAGAATATGCTTCCCTACTTTCGGAGCTACTTGTATGATCCAGTGAACCGTTGGCTTATTACTGGGTCCGGTCTTGAATCTTGGAATTATGTTATCTTCCTGTGTAGGAAGATCGTTTTCCAAGTTCTGTTGTACAATATTCTCTTTCAGTTCGCTAGCTGTTATCGAATTGTCCACGTCATATAGAATTAGGAGAAGATTTTTCTTCTTTGATTCTTCTATTTGAAGTGACTCAAGTTTCGGGTGATCTTTAAATTTTTATAGATCACCAGGAGTCTCGAACTCCATTATTACTGACTTTGCTTTTGTTTGTCTAATACCCTTTATTTCTGTCTTATCCGTTCTTGGATTCACTTTATTTATTAATTCTTCTTTTATTAATATCCTTTGACGTTTTCTTCATCGTTGCTTTGTCAGAATGTCTCTTTGGTGCGCTATATTCTTGAGCACGCTGAGAGCTTCTCGTGATGCTTGCATACGTTGGAGCGCGTTGAGTATCCTTCTCTAGAGTATTTATAGTACTCTGGTACACCGAGCACTTACCCTGTACATCGGACAGCGCATTACTTTACTCTATTATGACCAACAGCATTTCGTCCAAACAATTATTCATGGCTTCTTTCTCCTCTTCATGCTCCTCATGTCTTCGACAAGGGTTTGCTTCATCTTTTTAACCAGTTGAAAGGCCTTTTTCAACGTTTCTGCTAAAAATGTAGGAGCCATGCTGCTAGACGCAATGCTCTTCTTTTCTTCTCTTCTTCTCTTCTATATTGTAGAACATACTCCATGTTTACGGATGTTAAATTTCAGATATTCCCAGCTATAGCATTTGAGGTCTTCGCTAGAACTATTTATCGATCTGCCTATTTACCGGCCTATTTATTACTGATTTACCAATTTATCGACTCGCCGATTTACCGACTTACTAATTTATCGACTTGCCGATTTATCAACTTGCCGGTTTGCCAATTTATCGATTTATCAGTTTACCGATTTGATATCATAAACGGATTCCCAGGCAACCAGCGTGGCAGTCATGGCAATCGTATAGATATATGTAGATATGGATGTATCTAAAGGACGATCCCTTATCATACGACGTACGTTAAGCATACGCAGGATGCATACGCATTTTGCAAGCGCGGTTAAATATCTCATAGTATAATTAATTGCACCGATTCTCAATAAAACGTACGAGCACTAAGAAAACTATATACATTAGCGTGGGACGTCTAAACAGCCTGGCGCATTTTTCAAACCAAATGACATTCTATTGAAATAATAATGCACATAAGGCGTGGAGAAAGCTGTTTTCAGTCTGACTCATGCATTGGTATTCAGTGAAAACCTGATGCAAGGTCGAATACGCTAAAATACTTTCTAACCGATCTAATATTTCTGTTATATTCGGAAGGGGGTATACGTCACCTATAGTTTTCTCGTTTAGCGTGCGAAACATTGAGGTTAAACTCGTGCGACGTACTTTCTCTCATCTGCAGTTCGATCTCTAAACAAGTCGATATGTTTGATATCATAAACCTTTTGAAATTGTCTCTCTCGACGCCGACAGTTCGGATATTCAACAGCATAACACAAATATTCGAAAAAGAAATTATAACCCAACGAATTTCATTATGTGTGACACACGTCATCGTAGCGCCATCTTCTCAAGTATTCCACACCATTTCATTCAAAATCGACGATGATATTACTTGCGCAGTTGAAAGCTTTAACTATGCTGCTGCTTGCACTATACCAGACCGCCTAGAGTGCAACACCGGTTAGCAGCAATTCAGATATCAATATCGAATATTTATCCGCAATAAAAGAAAAACTAGCAGAAAAAAGAAAACTCTACATGCTATGGCAAAGTAATAGATGCTCATTTTTGAAAAATAAATTAAATTAAGCTATCAAAGTATATAAAACTTATCTACTGGACTTGGAAAGAAATCAGGGGATACAAGAATATCTAAATAAGTTAAGCGCTATATCTTAAACCAATTACTCTCTATGAAAAACTACTAGGAGACTGAAACGACCGCAGACACAATACCCGCTTATTAGGAAACAGGATGGAAACTGAAGTAGAAGTGAAGAAGAAAAGGCCAAAACATTCGCTACGTATCTCTCCAAGATTTTTAAGCCTAACCCGCAAATGAACCCTACTTGCGCGACACCCGGTGAGGATAGATCAATAAAATTACTCTACAGGAGGAAAATAAGTTGCTATCTGACACCACTTCCGCCACCCTACAAGATCTTTTACTACTAAAGAAGTAAGAGCCGTAATAAAAAATCTGAATCCAATGAAGACGCCGAGTTATGATCTCATAACCAATCAAATACCGCAGAAGCTGCCATAAATGCAAATAAAATACATTACCCAATTATATAATACAATTCTTTAACTTGTAAAATCGTATAGATCAATCAGCTTACTGCCTGGACTATCGGAATTATTTGAGACACTTCTACTCACAAGGATCACCATAATAATGGAGAGGCATGCGCTGATCATCAGTTTGGTTTCTGAAGTAAGTACGCAACCATAGAGCAGATACGTGAAATTGTTAAAAGAGTAAATAATGACATAGGAGCAGATAAATACTGCATAGCGGCCTTTCTCGATGTTTCGCAAGGTTTCGCTATAGTCTGGCATCAAGGACTATTTTATAAAATTAAAAACAGGTTTCCAAATCTCTATGCCATCATAAGATCTTATTTATTAGATAGAACTGACAGAACAGAGTTAACTATGGAAAACTAATCACACAACTAAAAAAGACTAACTTTGGAGTATCTCAAAGTAATATATTACGGCCAATGCTCTATCTGCTATACACTGCTGATCTTCCAGTCGCTTTGGGTTCCACAACCTATGCGGACGACACAGCTGAACTTGTAATTCATAACAATCACGAAGCATCCTTGCGATTATAATAAAGCCTCTGTCACTTCCAGAGATGACTAAAAAATGGAAAATCAAAGTTAACGGAACAAAATCTGTGCAAGTGACATTCACTATCCGTGGAGAGATGTGTCCATCAGTAAGCCTGAATGAAAATCCCTCAAGCAAAAGATGTCAAATATTTAGGGCTATACCTGGATCGCAGACTAAAGTGGAAACAATATATATTTACTAAGCAAAAACAACTTGGACTTCAATTGGAGAAAATATATCGTCTACTCGGCAGTAAATCACAACTGTCGATTGAAAACAAGTTGTACAAGGCAATTTTCAAATCTATCTAAGCTATTCGGTATTCAATTGTGGGATACAGTCTCCCATTCCTCCAATGGAATATAGAAATATTACAAAGATTCCAAAATTAATAAATACTTAGAATTGTCATTGATACACCTTGGTATGTTACCAATGACACTCTGTATCATGATCTTAATGTACCATACGTTAGAGATGAAATAAGAAGACTCAACCAAAGATATGCTGATAAAATGGAGGAGCATCCTAATATATTCATGAAAAACACTTCATGAGTAACGTCAAGACTCCATACAGACTTCCACAAAGAAAGACGGTAGCAGGACCAATGTGCCTGACCAGTGCAATTCTATAGGACATATGGGTATATATTCTTCAAAACTTTTTAATATCTAATTGTCATATTACTAATGTGACATTAGTGATATTAGTGACAACTAATAATTTTTAGGATGATAAAAAAATATATATATATTTCTTTTTCATCGAGATATGAATTTATTGTTGCTATTAATTATAGATGAAAAAAAACTAAGAAGATAAGAAGAACATATATAACAGTAAAAACTAATATTTATATTATTAAAAACAAGATTGTGCAAGATGTTACCAATGATACGATTATGTAATGATACGATAATCAATTTTGTCTGCTAAATTACGCTATAATAAAATATTTTAACGTTCATTTTTTAATATTAAACAATATTAATAATATTTACATAAATATTTCAATATCGATACCATAACTAATGAATTCTTTTTAATCATTCTAGGAATTATTACTAGCTGTGATATTGTGATATTTAGTAATACTGTAGGGATATATCTAACCTCGATGTAACTACTAAATATTATGAGTCTTCAATGCTTCAGATTGATGGAAAAACAAGTAAAAAGACTTTTTATTCTTCTCTACAAAGATACAACACAAAGATAGGCTAGCTCACAGGCTTCGCCGTTCACGATTCAACGTTAGTCTATCATATACTCTGTCATACACTCTGCCCTATACTCTATTGCCATCGTCCTTTATATACCCAAATACGGTGCTACATTCCAGAGTTGTCGGCCAATTGTTACATATTATCATACAGTCTAAACGAATCGTCCCGCATTCTTCCAGCGGCTTTTTTCCCGCGGTTATCCTTTGTTTTGGACGCGATGTGTCCAAACACACGCGTTCGCACATCGGTTTCGCCGATCACAAGTTTTTCATATACGCTACCACCGCTTTTCTTCTATGCTACAATATTTGTAGCGGTTATACTTGTAGCTGCGAAAAGTTCTTTAAAAAGTTCTTCTCTAAAGAGTATACACCTAAAGACATATGTCCTATCGAATTACAATCCGATCAGATACATAGGTTTTGAGGAAGTTTTCTCTTTAATTTGCACGTTGTCTAGGTATTTCTTATGAGATTAATCATGAATACGTTAAAATATTCAGTCTATCTCTGACTGAGTTTTCTTATCTCGTCTATAACGTATGGTATGTTAAAATAATGATGTAGTATATCGTTGGCACCAAGGGATATTAGCGATAATTCGGATATTTATTTTGAAATCTTAATAATATTTAATAATATAGTAATATTTCTACATATGAAATGGAGGTACCCTATAATTGAATGCCATAGGCCTAAATAGATTTAAGAATTGCCTTATATAATAGCAACTTATTTTCAAGCGACAATTGTTTACTGTCTAGTAGCCAATATATTTTACCCAGTTGAAATCCAAGTTGTTTTCACTTGGTGAGTGTGTGTTTCTTCCAACTTAGTCAACACGGTCGAGGAATGTAGTCCTACATATTTGGCCTCTTGAGGAATTCTTAGACCGTTCAGAGTTATGAACACATCTCTTTACCGGTAATGAATGTCACATGCACTGATTTTATTCCATTAACTTTGATTCGCCCTTGATTCGTTTTTTCTGAATGTAAGAGAGACTTTCTTGTAATGGCAGGGATGCTTCTATATAGTTGTTATGAGCCACAAGTATAATTGTATCGCATATGCATAGGTTGCGGTTGTGGAACTCAAAGTGAAATCCTGGGAGATCTGCAGTATATAACAGATAGAGTAACGGTCCTATTACACTTGAGGAACTCCAGAGTTAATTAATTGTGTGACTTTCTCCATATTTAATTCTAAAAGTTCTGTGTAATAGATAAGATTTAACGGCATAAAAGTCGGTTAGAAAGCTGTTTTTAATTTTATAAAGTATCCTTTGTGCCAAACCTTATCGAAGGTTTGTGAAATGTCGAGAAAAACCACTGTACCATACCTATCTTCCATATTGTTATTTACTCTTTTGATAATTCTGTGTATCTGTTCTATGATTGCGTGTTTGAAATCCAAACTGATGATTGGAAATTAATTTATGTTTCTTTATTATTGTGGAGAGCCTTGAAAGTAGAAGTTTCTCGAATGATTTCGATAAGACAGGCAGTAAGTTGATCGATCTATTCAGTAAGTCTATACGATTCAGTAAGTTCTGCTGATTTGCCTCTGTATCATAATAATTTGCGCTACTTTCCATTGGAGTCACTGGAGTCCACTGGAAAAAAGTCCGCATGAGGTCCTGCGTGTGAGGAGCACATTACAAAGCTGGGTGAATAAATTTTATTTCTTTTTCTAGCAGCTTCTGCAGCAGCAGCAATCTGATTATGAAGTCGTAACCCGACACCTTCTTTGGATTCAGATTTCTGATTACTTGCACTTCTTTAACGATGAGAAACTTTATAAAGATATCTAAAATGGCAGTATCCAATAGCGGCATCCGATAATAGCTTGTTTTCCTCTAAAATAATCTTCCATAGGTTAGACTTAAAGACCTTAGAAAGGTGTATAACGAATATTTCGGCCTTTTCTTCATTACTTTTGGCTCAATAAGTGAGTATTGTATCTGCGGTCGTTTCAGTCTCTTGGTGGCTTTCCATAGAATAATTGGTTGCAACAGTAGAGCTTAACTGATTTAGATATTTTCGTATCCCCTGTCTATTTCCAATTTCAACAGGTTTTTAAGTGCTTTAATAGCTCAATTTAATTTGGTTTTCAATGCGGGGCATCTGTTAATTTGTCACAGCAGCAATCACATAGCTTCCTTTTTTCTATTAGTTTGTCTTTTATTGCAAACGAATATTCCATATTGATATCCAAATTACTACACATCGGCGTTGCGTTCTGATATAGTTAAAACTTTCAACTATGCAAACGATATCGTCGTCGGTTTTTAAAGGATAAACTTAACAAGAATAGTCGTTAGTAGTTCCTGAAAATAGGGCCAATTTGTTTTGGAGTTGTGAAGCAAAGTTTGCTTTTAATCATCCCTATACTATTTATACTAATAATTATTGGAGAATGGTCTGAGGACAATCAAGACAGGAATCAGGCAATAGGCTTTAGGAATATCCTTGATAATGCCGAAATCCAGTAGATCGAGAATCTTTTTGTCGTCAGATGGCCAATAAGTAGGTTTCCCTGTTAACAAGGTTGTCAAGTTCATGACATAAATCTTTAAGGAGTTTCGCCATTTGGGTAGGATCAATCTCGATCCAATGTATATTTTATCATTATAATCTCCTGCAGCGATAAAACGGTCTAAGAGTTTAAAAACCTAAGATTTTAAAAAGGTATATATTACTTTTTATTATACTTAGTTGGTGAGTATACGACAAAAATGGTAATACAATCATTTCAGTCTTCAATCATGACATTAGTAACCCGCAAAAATTCTCTTTGGTATTTGACAATTTCATAATGTCATTGATAATGTCATTTCATTCATAATGAAATTGACCAATAATTATGTTACTTCTTATGATAACAGCAGTTGCTCCATAGGCTTTGGCATCCTCCATCAGGATGCATTATATAATAAATGCAGAAATATGGGAGTAGTTCTTGTTTGCAAACTATGTTTCAGAAATAAATAAAATATCTATGTTTTAGTTAAAAATGAAAGTTTTAATTTCTTGCAAGTGTTTAGCGAATCTGTTGGCATTCCAAGTTGCTATTTTAAGTATCCTGTCCATTATGTCAGTAGCGAGAATTATTAGGGTGTTCAGCTAACATTAGGCCCATTTTTTCCATGAACTCCATTTCAATTCCTGTAATGTCTGCCATAAGTTGTCTCAAATTTGAAAGTAGTATTTGTTTCTGTGTAGCCCGATTATTTTGGCCTGTGGTTCGTTATTTGTTTTCAGTTCTTGACTGACTGAAATATAGAATCTTCCTAGTTCTACTTTTTATGTCTGTAGATATAGTTTGTGGTTGAGTGTTATCACTTTTTCCTATAATATGGGAAAAAACTTTTTTGGAAAATTTTAAAGACCATACAACCTTAGTTGGTTGAATAATTGCTTCGCATAGCACGCATTTAACATTCTTAGATTTTCCCTTATATAGACAGTTAGATGATCTTTTGCGGACTTGATACATACGCACAGTAACAAAAATTTCTCCTATCGTCATACCGCTGGCAATTAATGCATCGAGGAATGTTTTGGATATAGTGTCTCAAATTTTATCTTGCAATAAAAAAGTGATTTAATTTTGTGGATTTATTATTTATTATTGCTATCAAGTTTCAGTTCGATATAAAACATGGAAAAGACCTTACTAGTGCCTTGCTTCTTCATATTCCATATGTTCGTAATTGTGTGTCCTTGATCTTCAATTTTTTCTGATATTATCGACATTCGATGAAAAGAGCATGTATTCAATTTACTATAATATAATAATTATAATTACTAATTATAATTATTAAAACAAATGATCAAATAAATTCCAGCTAAAGAGGTATCACTAGAATAGAAGAATGAATCAAAGACGATATAGAAATTGATACAGCTGATACAGCTATAGCTGTAAGCAACCAAGTTAAAAAAAGGTATCTGAACTCTTTTAGCACTAATTGCAGCTAAAATTACTATTAGATAAACTCAATAACTCCTTATCAATCAAATAAATATTCCATATTCCTATATATAACTATAAATTCAATAGTAACCAAAAGATTCACATCACCAATTCCATTAGATAACACTAGCATTGCCCAGAATTATAAGAATTATAATTTTAATAATAAATAACTAAACAATAAGATACAAATTTTAACAAATCGCACCGTAACAAAATTCTAATCAATCTAGACTTTAAAATTATCATCAACATAAAAATAGAAAATATAGTTATTAAAAAAAGAAATCGATTAATAAATTTATTAGCTATCATATAACTTATACTATATAATACAACTATTAATGAAATTATTAAAATCAACCCCATAAATAATCTAGAAATTCAAATAAAATAAATTAAAATAAAAATGTCTATTATTATAGAACTAATACTAAAGATTACTCAATTAATAAGCTTGAATCAATTATAAATAAATTTAATCTCAAAATCATCAATCCTAAAAACACAATTATTATTAAATATACGCAAGTGTACATCTTTATAATAATCTAAAATTAATTAATTTAAACATTTTCAACAAATTAATATTTTATATTAATATAATATTATATAAATATATTAATATAAAATTATATAAATATATTAATATATATTAATATTAATTAATATATATTAAATATATTAATATATATATTAATATTATTTATATGTAAGCATATTCACGTTTGTGTTTACATTCAATACAATAGAAGAAATTTGGAAATCATGTAGGGGTTTATAATTTTGCAAAATATATAAATATATATGAATGTACATGAATATATATAAGAATATATAAATATTGCTTTTTTTGCATCTCCATAAAATATTTAGTTTACAAACTTCAAATTTGAATCCTAAATTTTACTTTCAATAAATGATTTCAAATAAAATATATTGAAATTGAAAATTGATAAGAGAAGTATGAATTATATATAAATTAATTCTAGAATAATTTATATTTTATTCGATATGGAAATATCTGCATTCGCTTAAATGTATAAACATACAAATAATGTAATATTTGGATTAGATGAAATTTATATTACTTAAATA
This sequence comes from Eciton burchellii, assembly GCA_020341155.1. Lineage (NCBI taxonomy): Eukaryota > Metazoa > Arthropoda > Insecta > Hymenoptera > Formicidae > Eciton > Eciton burchellii. The sequence continues at coordinate 378,212 of JAHMML010000091.1, read as the reverse complement.
GTATTTAATAATACTATTAAATCGTAATACGTAAATCTTTATACTGTTTTCTTTATGCATTAATGACTTTTCAATAATGAATAAATAATATCTAAAACCGTTCTTCAAGATTAACAATATATGTTAAAGTGAAGATGATTAGAAACCTTCCTTCATTGGTATGCTTACCTATTATGAAGTATATAATAATGAAATCAATGATTATAAAAGGTTTCAGAAGGAAAAGACAATATTTTTGATTAGTTTTTTATGATAAAGTTTATTAATTGTTACCTTGATTATAATATTCTAGAAATTATATTAAAAATGCCATACATATTCACAAATATTAAATATGGAGATATATATTTACTGCAATATTACTGTTGTTGAACACTTTCTTACGTGCAGAACTTCGAATCATAGAATTCTTCAAAATTTTCAATAGATTGCATGAAAGTAATTATGCTTCGCAATGCTCATTAAAAAAACATAGTATTTTTTTCTTAACAATAATTTTGCAATTGTACATTCAATTTCGAAAATTGTGCAAAATAAAATGCATGTTTATATGATCATTTTTGCTTAAAATAACCGATATTATTGTATTCCAGAATTTTTTTATCTTTCTTTCTTTCTTCTTTTCTAAGACATATTGTGCATATATATATATAAGATTTATATATGACATATTGTGCGTATATATATAAAATTTATATATGTCTAATAAGATAATGTTTCACAACTACAGATTCAAAAATATACATTGAAATTGGATAGAACCAAAAATGCGCAACGACAAAGGTCATCAATTATTCCAGAACAAATTCCCATTTGTTTGGATGAGGAATATGAAGTGTTACTATTAAATGAGAAAATCTTAGAGGATATGAAAACTTCCAGCGGACAGCCATTAATCTTATTCTCCATTGCAGAAAGAAAATTAAAGATTCAATCCATTCAAGATAATATAATATCACTTCATTTGAGCCACATTGACAGCCCATGGGAACGAGAAATAAAAATTTCTCGTATGCTACGAAAAATATATGAACAAGATTGTATATTAAAATACGCAGGAAATAGTTACAAAAATTTAAACGAAAGATTAGACGAATTGAAACATAATAGATTGAATATTATAGCAGAGAATATTTATATTAATCTTTTTTTATTGACGCTTCGTCAAGAATATATCATTTTGAGAAAGTATGGATTAATTGAAAATATATTACACGAAAAAGTAAATCATAAATTAGAAGAGATAGCAATAGTAAAACAAAAAGTTAGTTAAGAAATTTTGCTAATTTTATTAGATTATGTAATAAATTATTTCAAATTCTATAAGTTAAAATGTTTATTAAATATTTAAAATAATCAATCAAAATAATTCGCAACCACTGATAAAAGGATAAAATAAAGGATTGCATTTTTTTAAGTTATAAATTTGTTTTCGGTCATAAATCGACTTATTTCTATCTAAACAATTCGAAATTATTTGTTACACAATTTAATATATTATTCAAAAAATGAATATATAAAGATATAAGAAAATGTGAGAACCTGTGAATCATTTGCTAATTAATTATTTTTTCAGATACAAATGACTGGCGATAAACTTGATGTGAAAACTAAAGAAATTTCGAAATTACGAAATGAAATTAGAGATATGTTTCTTGAATATATGAATAAAATAAGTGATAATAAATTCCGTAACTTTCTGAGTAGAATATTTAAGAAAAAGTACAAAGAATTAAAAAAAGAAAATGGTAAGAACATAAATAAGTTTTTGTTTTAGAATAAGATATTATATCATAATTTTCCTTTAACTCAAAAAAAGATATAAAATGCTTCAGATACCGTTTCAACAACGACTGAAACAACTTCAGATGAGACAAATAGTATTATTGATGAATCCGAGCAACTCTACTTGGACGAAAATGTATGTCCTCCGGGATGTAACAGACAATTATATGATTTAGCATTTTTAATGAGAGAGAAACGATACACATATGAGCATCAAATCAAAGATGCACAACAAATTGTAGAAATCCTTTCTAAGGAAATTGAAATTCAAACAAAAAAGCTGAAAGCAATAGATATTACTTTACAAAAGAATGAAAATGATTTACAAATATTCATGGTACTATTACTATTATATATTTCATTTATTTCTAATAATCCTAATTTAACTTCAATCATTTATTTATTTTAATAGCTTAAGAAACAACGAAAGTTAAATAACGTGGACACTACTGTGATAATGAGATTGCATCAGCTACAATATTTCGAAAAATGTGGATTTCTAGCCAGAATGCATGATTGCATTGTATTTGACAAAAAAAAACTGTCTAAATTATATATAAGAGTACAAGAGTTGCATGAAGAAACACTTGAATTGCAGGCTAAACATAAGTATGTAAGGGCATATTCTCTCTCTCTCTCTCTCTCTCTCTCTCTCTCTCTCTCTCTCTCTCTCTCTCTCTCTCTCTCTCTCTCTCTCTCTCTCTCT
>JAHMML010000091.1:325157-375571 GCA_020341155.1 Eciton burchellii | reverse complement strand
TCTCTCTCTCTCTCTCTCTCTCTCTCTCTCTCTCTCTCTCTCTCTCTCTCTCTCTCTCTCTGTCCTTCTTTCTCATATATAATTTTAAGAAAAATATAATATTGTTTCTATAATTAATATATTTCTATAAATAGAGAATCTCTATAAATATTTAATAGAAATATAGAAATATGTATATGATATGTGTATGATATATGTAATATTATAGATATGCTCGAACACATCTTCAGAGAATAAGACTCGATTGCGATCATATGCGTGTTGTCAATAAGAATGTAAAAAACGAAATAAAGTTGAAGATAATGAATAAATTCGGTCAAAGTATATCTTTGAACAAGTTATATGAGACGATACTTCGTCGAATCGTATACGATATCAATACCAATTTAAACGAAATGACAATATATTTTACTAAACGAATCAAATGTAAGTTATGTAAATTATAATTGACCTAATTTTTGAATGAGATTCATTGCATATCCATATTACGATTATATATTCTTTCTAATCATAATTTCGTTCTTCCATTTATTTCGATAATCTATATTATATACGTATATATTATTGATATATACATTTCTCCCTATGACGTTTTTATTCCAGATGTTAAAGGAAACTATGTAGAAGAATTATCAACCTTTAATAAACTGATACAGGAGCACACGCAAAAATTAAGTTTTCTGACACTTCTAATAGAAGAAGAATCAAAATTGCAAAAATTAAAACAATACGTCACATCAAATGTAAATTATCTTATATTATATAATATAAGATAAATATTTATTTTTACTTCCACATTTTTATAAAATTTTTTAATTCATTTATGAGTATAAAAATAAATATTTATCTTATATTATACATTTATCGATATACATATTATTGTTTGCAGAAAGAAATATCACTGGAAGAGAAATACAAAACTGATATAATGAAACTGAAGAAAATTTTCGAGAACCAAATGCAACAGAAATACTTATTTCAAAATGATATCAAGAATCTTAGATTAAAAATGAAATAATGATCCCCAATAGTTTGAAAAAATAATATGTTCAAATAATATAAATAATACAAACAATAAAATTAGATAACAAAATAAATAAAAATAAAGTAATAAAAAAATAGGAGAAATATGAAACAATTATGTCATATTAAATATTCATGAAAAGAATTTAATATATAATTTCTTTAAATAAGTTTGTTGTGTTAAATTAGTTGTATTATTGCTTTCATAAGAACTTAAAAGTAACTTCAAATCAGTTTTCGTAAATATAAGAGAGATAGGGATTGTTGAAATACTATTGTTTGTCTCAATCTTTCAATAATAGCATCTGAATATATAATGTTTTGATTTTAATATATCTCAGATAAATATCATGAAAATGTATTTGCATACGGTGCATAGACAAAACAATATAATTATTTTTTTTTATTAAATTACCATCGTGCTATTACGAGATATACTTTTAAATACATTAATAATATATTTAAATATTAATCACATATATTATGTTAATTTTCTTTTCCTGATTTCAGGAAGTAATATTTTTATACTCTCTTCTTATGTATTTCTTGTAAATATATATTTATAAATCTTTATAAAAAACTTGATTCTTCAATTTGATTCACAAAAAGTTATAAATTATAAAAATTTTGTTTTTACTTGCATTTTGTTATTATTAAAGGAGAAACTTTTTTAAGCATTAACAAATTGTTTTTACGAAGATTTGGGCACTTCTCCTGATATTATAATTATATTGCATTTATTTCTCTTAGTTCTTTAATGAACATTAGAACAAATTTTCATCCATATCGATCATCATATAATATAAATAAAAATAAATCATGAATATCATCCGTAATTATTATCAATTGAGCTTGAAGTACACAAGACCATATTTCTCGTAGTAAAATAAGTAATTTCTCTTTCTTCGACTTTGAAAAATAATATAATGTTATATATAATAATATTGTTATATATAATTTGTAATATAATATAATGTAAATATATGATTTTATAAATATATTTAATATTTTTAAATATATGTATATTATATTTCGGATATTATTAATGATCAGATCGTTACAATTAATTAAAATTATTCATGTATTTAATCGATAATACATCACAAAAGACTATAACATTATCTGCTTGATTTTTAATTCTAGACAATGCATATAAAAACAGAAGTTAAAAATTGTAATGTTTCGGCTTCGTGATCGCTTGAGTTATAAACAGGACACTTGACTGTTAATAAGAGTATTAACGAATTGTATAATTCTCCGGGAAGAGAGCCTGCATCAAGGATATTTCGCAATAGAAATGCAAAGAAAATTCCTCATAATACTTTCTAAAAATCAGCAAGTGCAACTTAGCCTGTCGATCGTCACTAAAATAGCCGATAAGCAAGACGTCTATTTTAAGCATCGCGAGAAAATATTTGAGAATTAATATAAACAACACAAATGTATTCCATTATATTTGTACAATTTTGAATCAATTTCGGGAACAAGAAAGATATAGCGTGTTGCTAACAGAAAGACTCGGAAAAGACGCAAGATTGTAAGAATCAGGAAAGAAAATATAAGTTGAACTGGAATTAAGAAAAGCTATTGTATTCTAGCGTGATTATTAAGCGAATGACCAGAAAAATTCAGCAATATTATTGCGACGATCCATGCGCCGTTATTTGTTTATTCCCCCTCCGTGTGCCGTTGTTATTTATCCTCCCTTTATTACATTGTCTGTCGAATATTCCGAATCACATGATTATCTTCTGTCCCGTGTTCTTACTGAGGGAATTATAATAAAGATAGATAAGGGAACAATTGAACCTGCAAGTCCGTGGAATATGGCGGATGTTATACTTTCCTATTAAAAAATGTTGGATGTTCTGTTTCAACATTTTTCATTAACAATACGTTATACCTTTCCTTTATTTAAAAACGTTGGATATTTTATTCCAACATTTTTTATTAACATTTATTCCGATTTATACATCTTGCATTCTTGAATTCTTGCATTCTATAAATATATTTATTTAGTTCGCCATAATCCAACAACATGGTTGATTTCCTCAGGCATCTGATCGTTGTGATAATTCACTTTTGATTGCCATTGATCGTGATTTTTCATATGCCCAGATATGAATGAAGTGTATTAAGAGCTCCGATTATATGGCTCCGAGAAGATACAGGTTCCCAACGTAGATTGACTTTGTTTGATTGGATGAAGCGTCTCTTTGTATTAGAATCATGTGTCTCATTGAAATGACGTGCTTATACTATAGTTATGTTGGGAATGAGAATACGAATTTATTTTCGAATGGCATATTTGTTTCTTTAAATTTTTCTTCGTGTGCAATTTTGGTACGTTTTTTTCCTATTATTAGTTTAACATTATAATTATTTGTTTTATCAATAATTAGATAAGGCAAATAATTAAGTATTGATCGTTTAATTTCCCTTTTTGGGATTAGTTTTAGTAAATGAACATAATCCGCTTTGTTAAAGGTATACGGATTTATTTTTTTATCGTAGTAGTGTTTAAATTTAGTTTATTTTAATTTAAATTTAATTTAAATTTCGTGTTAGATTTTCTCGCGCCATTATGCATATTTTAATTTATTAAATACCTTAATTTATTACCTTATTAAATAAGGTATTCAATACATGTAATATTTAGTTTTCCTTCTAAAAACGGTCCGTTCGCGATTATGCAGTTTTACCAAAGACTAATTCGTATATTTCGTTCTTTTATGAACGCTAGTATTATATGAAAGCATTACCATTCAAGCCAAATGGCTTCTATTTGTTAATTAGTAAAGTGTTTTAGATATTCTAGTAATGAATGATATTATTTCTTGATTGAGCTGTTCGATTGTAATTAGTATGCTGTTGTTTCATACTGGCTGATACCAAATCTGCACGCTACCTTACGTATACTTACGCATACTTATTTAAAATTAATTTATATAGCATTATATTTACAAATAAATGTTCATCCTCTTTGGCTAACAAATGAATTAATTTATATGATAGTAGTGATAAGATAAGATAAATTTCTTGTTCTCTCAAGCAAGAAATTAATTTATAAGTTATTTTATTTAGAAACAAGTGTTCTTCTCATCGTGAAGGCAATTAATTTATTTTTGATATTAGATATATAATTTTCTTATCTCCTTAAGCAAGAAATTAATTTATAAGATATTAAGGTTCAAAAACAAGTGTTTTTTCCCACAGGCGAGGAATCTATTTATATGATAAAATGTATAAAATGTGTACTTGTCTTCTTGAAAAAGGCTTTTACATATGGTATTACATATGTAAATAAATTTCTTGTTTCCTCGGAACATTTATTTTGTATAATATTCGGGGCAGAAATAAGTTTCTTGAATCCATAGATAATGAAATACTTTATATATTACTGTAGGAGATATTTTGTATTAACTATACTTAACTTATCTGCGTTGCGTTGTCGGCAATGTTCATCAAGTGTTGGAAGTTATCAGAAGGCTTCAGAGCTCACGGCGATTCGAAAGAGTATAACGAGAAAGGATTATGATATAAGATTACGACGTAACACTGTACGACGAAAGATAACTACGATATAAAACACGACGAAGCAAGTTGTTACAGATATATTAAGAGAATACTTTTATAAGACTATTTCATTAAATCATGCAATATATACAACATGTAGTGTTAGTGAGCAATACTCTTGCATCTCATCTCAATATCACTCACTTTTCCATCCTCATTACTTGAAATTCAAATAAGTTTTTGCTCTCTTGGGCGAGAATTTGCATGATATCAAATAAAGAAATAAGTTATTTGCTCCCCCTCGCTTCAGTGATTTGCATGGTATATAAAATATATTAGTAAGTTTCTTGGCTAGGAATAATTCCTGTGGGCTAGGAATAAATTTATATTCCATTAAATTTAGAAGCATATATTTCTTCATCACATAAGCAATTACATTTTATTTCATTAAGATAGTTTATGCTATGTTATGTTATGCTATGTTAGGTTAATGTCTTGAAGATAAGTTAAAAAATTTTGTAATCGATTGGAGACTGCCAAATTAATAATTAAAGTATGGATCCTCAGATGTGCATTTTGGATAAAAATAGATTGCTATTGAATTTCCACTATTTAACAGCTGCAAACGATAATAATAATCCGTTGACGAGATCTACGTCCGTCATATAATAAATTCGGAAAAAGCTGCATAAATAGAGCAAAGATCTTATTAGCTTTTATATTTGTATTATTATTGATCGCTAGCGATAACTATTAGAGAGTGCTGAGATCATAACCTGCTATTTATCATTTATCGCTAATATGCCGACGGCATTTTCCGCAAATGCGATAATGTAGGAAATTTCTCCAAGCTATATCTTGTCACTCGAATCACTCGGGGTCGGAAGATAGTCTTATTTCGATCATCAGTTATTCATTTGTTTTGATCTGAAGAGCGTGATACGATTAAAGATGTCGCCAAAATTCGAATAAAAAAATTAATTAATATTTTACGTCTAATATTAAACGTTACGTCTTCTTCTCGTAATGGAAATATTCGATGTTTTGTTCCAATATTTTTTATTGACATTTATATTCGGTTTATACTCGCATTCTATTTTATATGAATATTTATTTCATTCGTCGTAATCATATTGCAATAGTGTTGGTTTCCTCAAGCAGCTGACCGTTGTTTTTATAATTCCCAATTTCTTGTTCATTTGTGTTCGATAGTCGCATTTTCATTTTTTAATTGTTATTCTCATAGCTCTTTCGTCCATATATAAAAGCAGAAGTGTTAAGGATATATATGGTACCTAGTAGACTGGATGATAATTAGCCATAATTAATATGCTTGTCTATACTGGACTATAATCCATATCCATATTAAGACGAACTTGACCATCCCTAATATACTTGAGCACAATTGCCCACAATTAAGCATAACTGGACCAAAGTACTGGACCTAGTAGAGTCCATTCTATGCCATGCTTATTTCACTTAGCTATACTTACCATTCTAGGACATAATGGATTATACTTGGCTATACTTGGCTATACTTGGCTATATTCACAATGGGCCATAATTGGATATACATATTTGGTCATACTGGTAGGTTTTTCAACAAAAAACATGATGTGATTACGTAAGCACTTAGATCTTTTTTAGAGTAAATGCCGCTAATGGCAAATAATCTCTCATCTTCTATCAGATTGCTCGTATCCTATGTTTTATATCCTCTGCCCCGTATCCTCTATTTTCTATTTTTTCTGTTTCCTATGTCTCCCAATCACTATACTACTTCTTCTATCCAACTTCCTTTAACCATTGTGTCTTATGTCTCCTATCGGCTATCCCTATCTATTATCCCAAATTCTCTATCTTCTAATCCCACTCCCTTATATGCTACACTCAATTCTCTCTTTGCTACCTGCTATCTTCTATCATATATCCACTATATTCTATCCCCTATCTTATATTACTATCTTATAGCGCTGAACTTCTAGTCCCCATTCACGTCTGTTCGCTATCTCCTATCCAAAATTCCCTTTCATTAATTGTCTACTTACTACTTGCCCTACACATGAAGCTCTGCACTTTATTCCCTATTCTCTATGTTTTGTCCTCCATTCCCTATCCTATATCCTATCCAATCTTCTATCCCTTATCTCATATCCATATGAGGGCTATCCCATATGCATAATATTCTCTATTTTTACATGCCATCCTTACTCTTCTATCCCTTATTCTGTGCATATCCTATTCTCTATCTTGTATCCTCAATTCTCTATCTCATGTCCTCTATTCCCATCCTATCCCATCCTTTATTCACAATGTTCCCTACCTATCCACTATCCCCTTTTTTCATCCTCTATTTTCTATAACGTATATTCTGTCCCCTATCTTCTATCCTCTATTTCCTAACCTTTATTCTCCATCTATAATCTCCTATAATCTGTCTTATTTTATCTAACATCCATCCTATATTCAGCGTCCATTATAACTTACATTTTACATTCTATACTTCATCTACTATCTTCCATCTTTCCATCCGCCACATTTTATCGTATATCGCCTATATTTTCTCTATATCCTATCTTCTGTCACATACCCGCCATCATATATCTTCTATAATAATCGCATATTCCTATTCCTATTTAGCTCTAGCCTCGCTATATGCTCTAATTTCCAATATCATATGATCCATCCTCTATCCTCTATTCTATAATCTCTATCTTTTACTCTATATTCCATACTCTATACTTCATACTTCATATACTCTATACTTCTATCTAAGATATGTCATCTATTCTCTATTCTATATCATATGTTTCCTATTTTCTATCCCCTATTCTTTATTCATAATTCTTTCTCCCTATCTTCTATGATCTACATCTATTTTGTATGTCTACAGTCAATCCCCTGTGATGTTTATTTTCTCTTTCATATCTTCTATCTCCTATACTCAATTCCCTATCTACTGTCGTCTATCTATCCAATTCCATATCTGCTATACCCTATCCTCTGTCGTCTGTCCTATTCTGTAACTTCTATTTCCTATTCACCAGCTTCTATTTCCTATTTCCTAACATCTAACATCCTAACAATTCTATTTCCTATTTTCTAATATTTCCTATCTAGTATCCCCTACGTATATACTCAACTATCCCATATCTTATATCTCTTTTCCGCTTCCTTGTATCTCCCATCTTTTATTTCCTATTGTTAAGAATTCTTATAGGCGTTATTCTTTGTTTGGAATTTTGGAAAGTCGGATGTACAAGAACCCGATGTAAGCAATGTGTCAAGCATGTGTCGATGATGAGTCCCAGAGTAAGGGGCGTAGATCGAAAACCGTTGCTGAAACAAAGAGTATCGCTCTTCCTCGACAGTTACCAGGCGCCTGTGTCATCTTGCGAGAAGTCCGAGGCAACGGTCACACTTTCGTTAGAGCAAGCATCGAAATATTGTAACTGTTAATTCGTTTGCCAATTAAAGAAGATAAAAGGGAAGGTAGATTGTTATCTACGATTCTTATCTTTACTGACCACACTCATCCAAACTGGCAATAAATAAATATTGGAACAGTGTTGAGCGAATTTATCAAAGGCGCTCTAACACCTATAATATATGTTCTATCTTCTTGCTATCTCTTACCATCCATTTCCACCCACTGTCCCCATTAATAAATGTCCAATTCTTCATCCACTATAATCTGTCCCATACTCTATGTCCTCAAACTTTTATTTCTTATCTCATTCAGTCTTTTATTTTCGCCCTCATCTATTATCTCATATATTTTACGTCCTCCATTCCCTATTACTTATCTGCTATTCATTCTTCTTCCTATTCCCTCTTCTTTCTTTGATCGCATATATTCTATATTCTAATCCCTACTCTCCGTTTCTTAATCTCTATTCCCAATATCCTCTACATTTTAACCCTTCTATTAACCCCTAAACTTTAATTCTTATATTCTACCACCTGTCCTCTATCCTCTATCCACACTGCTCTATATCATTTCTTCTACCCTTTAACCTTTATCGCTAATTCGCTAATCGGTATTTCCTATCCGTTATAACCTTTTCTCTATCTCTTGTTCTCCGTCTCCTATCTTTTATAACCTGACATCTCGTGTCCTGTGTCGCATCTTCTATCCCATTTCCTCTCGCCTTTATTATCTATCCCCTATCATCCATCCCTTTTCTATTGTTCCATATCTTACTCTGTATTCTATCTTCTATCAATATATATCAATATCAATAATTCCCTATTAATCATTTCCTATAGTCTGTCACATATCACTATCCTCTATCCTTTATCCCCTATTTTTTGCCCCTACCCATCATCCTCTGTCCACTATCTTCTATTCCATGCATTCTGTTTCTTACTTCTTGTTCTACATCATTATTCACTGTTATGTTCAGATCTAGTTCTACATTTCCTCATTACACCTTATCATATATCTCTTATACCAAATACCCTATATATTCTCCATCCCACACACTATATCCCATATCTTCTGATTCGAATCCTATATCCCTTATCTATAATATACTTGTTCTGTATTAGTTTTATATCTACTATTCCATACCTTATCACTCGTATCCCAAATCTTTTATCCTCCATTTTTTACATTTAATTGTTGTATTCCATTCTTTATCTTCTATTCTATATTTTCTATATCCTGTCTTGTATTCTTTATTCACAATTACAATCATCGTTCCCACTTCTATCCCGTCATTTATCCTATATTCTCTATTATTTATACTCTATCCTCTAACTTCTATTCTAAACTATTATTCGCTACATCCTATCCTCTGCTTTATATTTTATCCTTACGCAATCTCCTAACCGTTTCCCAAATTATCTATGCTATCTCTTCTGTCTCATTTTCACTATCAGCACAAACTGCTGTCTTTTGTCCTCTATCCCTTATCCTGCATCTAGAATCTTCTGCCCCAATCCTTTATACCGCACCAACAATCTAGATCCAATCATCTATGCCGTCCTCTATCGTCGCTATCCCCTACACAACATAACATATATTCTATCTCATGTCCATGTATCCAATATTCTGTATTCTATATCCATCTTTTATCAATTACATGTGAATCTAATAAATGATTTATGAATAACAAATTATATCGGGCCAGATCAGAATAAAATCAACTAGAACAAACAGAAAAGACGGGACTAGACTAGACGGGCTAAGCTACATAGATCGGACTAGATAGAAGATACCAAATTAAATCAAACAGTATAGAACATTTCAGACCAAATAAGACTAGGCAGACTAGATCAGACCAGACCAGATCATACAAATCGAGAGCAGACAAGACAGGCCATTTCAGAACACAGATAACCAAGCAGATTAGATTATTTCAGATCAGATCTAGCATATCAAATCAAAATAGATAATATTAGATAGAATCAGACCAGACTAGCTAAAGACAAACCAGACCAGACCAGATTAGATCGACTAAAAAATACCATATATGATAAACCATATCAGGACAGATTAGATCACGCATATTAGGACAGGCCGGAACAGATAAAATAGATCAGATCAGATCATATCAATCAGATTCGATCAAATCAGATCAGACAAGATAAACCAAACAAGACAGAATATAATATCAAGATATATAATATCTTGCAGACCAGGAAAGATTGGATCAAAATAGATAGAATAGACTAAAACATACTAAATTAGACAAATCAAACAAAATCAAATCAAATAGAGCAGATTAATCTAGAGTACTCCAGATAGATAATATATATAATAGACAATATATATAAAAGCCGAACAAGTAGACTTGAATAGATTAAAACAGACAGATTAGACCAGAGCAGTCTTACTAGACAGATCAGACAGCAGCAGAGTAAAACATGCAGACAATACCAGACTGAAGCATGCAGATCAAAACATATCAGGCAGGAAAAACCAAATGATACAAGATCAAGCAAACAAAACCAGATCAGACCAATCTAGGATCAGAACAGACATATAAACCGGACTAGACTAGACCAGAAGAAATCAGAAAATGATATATCAGACAGATAAGATAATACTAGATTCCAGATCAGACCAGACCATATCAGATTAATCAAATCAGACCATTTTTTCTTCTTTTTACTCCATTTATTCTGTTCAGGCTCATGCCTTTGTAACTTCGCGAGACCCTTTTTGACCTTATTATATTTTGCTATCTGACTTTGTTAATCTTATTGTTGCTGCTCTCGATAGTTTGTGAAGTTGGCATTTTCTCTGCAAGAAAAACCCTTGCCACTGATTTTCCAGAAAGGTTATTGTGTTATGCCTTTGAGTAACACTTTTCAGCTCTTCAACATCGAAGATATCTGGTGTAGGCTCCTTGTGCGTTCGTGCGTAACTATTGTCCGAATACGAACGTCTTTGGGTACTATTGGAACTTAATCAATCAAAAAACCTGCTATTTATCTTGCGGACCTTTGCTCGCATTTCTGTTCTTGGATTCTTGATTTTCTACATCTTTTAGTCGTTTTTCTATCTCCTTTAAAAGAAGGATTCTTATTAATTATGTTAATTTCAATAATTAAATCATCAACCCCTAAAATTAAAACTTTACGAATGAATTAATAATTACACATATATATATTATCGTATAATTATATATTATACTAATTAACTTATGAATAAATATTTAATTAACATACTAAATACAAGAATCATTAAATTACTCACTCCTATTAATATTTCTTTATGATAAAATTACAGATCACTTCTAGAAATATGTATAATTATCCAATTCATTAAAAGAATTGTCTTATCAATACATTACTGTCTTATCTATCAATATATTATTTCACAACATGCATATTATCAAAAATGTAAATAACACTTATCCATAATATTCATATAAACGGCGCATCTATATTTTTTATCTGTATATATATTCATATAGGTCGAGGATTATATTATTACTCTTTTAATTTATATTATATATGATTAGGAATTGTAATCTTTATTCTTTCAATAACTACAGCATTCTTAGGCTATGTTTTTCTGGCCAATATTTTATTGAGGAACAACTATAATTACAAATTTAACAACCGCAATTCCGTACGTAGGAATACCTTATTGAATAAATTTGAGGAGAGTACTCTATTAATATAATATTATTATAATAATGCTACATTATAATGCTACACTAAACCGATTCTTTTACTTCATTTTATCATATCTTTTATTATTTTTTTCATAATCATAATTCACTTATCCCTTCTTCATGATATAAGATCAAAAAACCCAATCAGAATTAATAGAAATTTATATAAAATTCCATTTAATATCTATTTATCCTAAGAAATATCCTTGGATTTATTTTATTCTTCATTATATTCATATTTATTAATCTTTTTTTTTATTCAAGGATATTGCATTTATCGCTTTCTTCCAAATTCAATTGTGCCAACTTTACTGTGAATGGTCCATGTCCGTTAGAAAATGGACTATTTCAGATGTTGAATCATAGTTCAAGATTCTGTTTTGGAATTTGTCCTGTTTTCTGCTGCAAAGATCTGGATATATTTCATGTGTTCATTGATCCTTTTCTATTTCGAGACATTGTTTTACATGTCATCTTGGAACTCTTAATCTGTTATCTAGTTCTTTTCTTAGTAATATCTCATCATATCAGTTTGGATCTATCTTTTGCTGTATTCTCATTGCCTTGCAACTTCCACATCTAGCGATATCAGTGACTATTTGCAGGCTTTCCACACATATACAAGAATATGCCCCATACATCCTCAGTCTACATCCACCCTATATCTTCCGGAAAATTACTCATTGAATCATTAAGACTTTCCTCCGAATGCGGATTTTTTTGTATTTATTTGAATTGCATATGTTACTATGCTTAAAAATATGGCGTTGTAATATATTTTAAACTTTCTTGGATAGATATTGTATTGTCTGTTTGCTATTAACATCTTATTGAATTATGTCTTCGTTTTCTCCAAAAACAATTCAAGCCAGACCGAACGAGACAAGAATAGACCAAGCAGATTAGACTAAGAAGATCCGAAGCATACTAGATCGGACCAAGTAAATCATAACAGGTCTGACAACAGCAAACAGAGCAAATCAGATCAGGAAAGCCACTTGACCAGACCAAGCAGACAAAATCATACTAGAGCAAATACAGCAGAATAAAATAGGCTATAAGAGAGTACATGTATCAAGCTATACATACTAGGCCTGGCAGACCAGACCAGGCTAGACGAGACAATCGTAACCAGAACAGACCAGACAGAACAAAGAGACTAGAACAGAACAGATCATGCCAGACAAACCAGATCAAGTCAGACAAGTCCAGATAAGTTAGTACATACCAGGAGAGCATATCAGGCGGACCAAACTAGATCAGATCACATTAGATTGAAAAGACCAGATTGTTCTAGAACAGAGAAGTTTAGAATAATTCAAAATAATCCACAGATCATGTCAAACCAGACAAAGCTGTATAGACAGAACTGGATCAAAGTAAACAGTCCAGACCAGACGAGGTCAGACAGACAGATATAGACCAGATCAGATCAAATTAGGAAGATCAAATCTGTCTGATGTAAGACAGAATGCAGCAAGCAAAACATGCTGCACCTATCGAGACTTATCATACCAGACCAGACAAACCATGCCAGACCAGGTAGAAAAGAGCAGACTAGGCATAAACAGTTCAGACCAATCAAGACGATATTGCATCAAATAAATGAGACTAGACCAAATCAGACGCACATCAGATAAGATCGGACCATATAGACTAGGCCAAACCAGACTAGATAAGGCAAAGAGACCAGACCAGACAGAACCAAGCAGATCACATCAGACCAGAAAACACAAAGCAAACCAGATCACACCGACCAGACCAGTATAGAAAGAACCAAACTGACTAAACCAAAGCAGATCAGGTTAGACAGACCAGATTAGAACAGACCACAAGACCAGACTAGACGAGACCAAACAAGGCAGATTATATCATAGCAGGCCAGATCAAGCACAACAGAGCAGATCTGGCCATATCTGATATATCAGAGCAGAACAGACCATACTAGATGAGAAACTAGACCAGATCAGATTAGAGCAGGCAGACAAATCAAAACGATATCATACCAAGAAGACAAAGAGAGATTAGATCCTATCAAATCAGGCAAAGCAGAAAAGGATAATTCTGATCAGACGAAACCAAGCAGACCACTCCAGATCAGAGTCGACCAGGTAGACTAGAACAGCAAAGAAGAACGGTCCAAACCAGACTAACAAGCCGAGACAAAAATAGACCATATTAGGCGAAACTGACCGGAACAGACAAGATAATGGATACCAGATCTAATCTGCACCAGAACAGAATATACCAGAACAGAACAGAATACACAAATAGTTCAGACAGTTCAGATTAGATCTGATCAAAACCAAATTAACAAGTGCATACCAGACTAGATCAGAATAGCCAAACCGTGTCAAACCATACGAGACCAAACTGATCATACAAAAGTAGAACAGACCAAGCAGATCAGATAAGTCACGCAAGTTTGATGCAGATCAGTACGGAACAGGTAGATCAGACTAGAACAAACCACGTAGACATGTCCAGATCATACTGGACCAGAGCAAAGCTTAGACTAAATCTGATCAGATAGTCCAAACCAGAGCACATAGATCAGATCAAACAAATCATTTTAGATTAAATGAAACCAGGCAGACTAGATTAGACCAAACAAAACAAGCTAAGAGTAGAACAGACAAACCAGTTTATTCAAAGAAAAATGAGATATTCCAAAGTAAATCGGAACAGGCAAGCTAGATCAGACTAGCACAGATCAGAAAGAGCTAACCAGACAAACCAGATCACATCAGATCAAATCAAGGAGATTAGACTAGATCAGACCAGATCATGCGATAATACTATAGCAGACTGGATCAACAAATTTGGATTGAACCAGTTCAGGCCAGGCATATCAAATTAGACAAAACCAGACAATACAAGCCAAACTAAACAAGGCCACATCAGGCATGCCGAAGCAAAGCACAATATATTCTATCCACTATTCCGTATTCAATATTGTATAGTGGATAAAGTATAGTATTTTTGGGATGGAGGATGCATAATATAATACAGCATATAATAGAGAATATAGTACAGAGAATGTAGATATGAGATAGAAAATAGGAAACATAGGATAGATTATAAAATAGATCTAAAGAATAGACAATAAAGAATAGTTGATAGATAATACACTATAGGGGATTGAGGATTGACGATAATGGATGAAGGATAAAATATGGAGGATTGGGTATAGCGTATAAAGTGAATAGGGTATAGAGATTAAGAGAGAGATTAAATCGTGGGAGATAAAAAATAATAGATATATCGGATAGAAGATAAGAGACAGAAGAAAGAGAATTTATGACAAGGTATCAGATATAATATAAAATAAGTGAAAGAATACAAGGAAGCTGAGCCGAAAATGTGAGATAGAATGATTTGAAGATAATGAATAGAGAATGGAGGGTAGAAGATAGGAGGTATATGATATAGGATAGGATACTTGACGCGGGAGATATGGGATAATCTATAGATAATAAGGGATAAAGATAGGAATTGATAAGGGATAATGGAGAGAACATAGGGCCAGCGGATAGAACATAAACTAGAGCATAGGGGAAAGGAAATAGAAGATAGGATATAGAGGATATAGGAAAAGGAAAAGACAATAGTGAACAGAAGTTTAGTGAGAGAAGAAAGGAAATAATAGAAATGGGACAAAAAATCGAAAACAATGGAATCGGAAATAGAGAATTGAGAGTAGCGGATAAGGAATTAAGAAAAGCGGATAAAGGATAAAAAATGAAAAGCATCAAAGAATCAAAAATTAAATAATATAGAATAGATAATAGGAGAACGAAGATAAGTATTATAAAATAAAAGAGAGAGTGTTGGGACTAAAAGATAGGAGATATAGCGTAGATCGCATACATTCGTTAAAGCATACATGTTCAAGGATAATGGAAAGGAACGAAAGAGAAAAGATAAAAAATAAAGCATAGAGTGTTTCGGATAAGGTATAGGGAATGAAGATTAAGATTTTGGGATAATAGAAACGGAATTCTCGATTGGATATAGAAGATACATTATAGAGCATATGGGATATAGTATTATGGATAGTATTATGGATGAAGTATTATAGAAAGAAGGAATGGAATAGGGAATAGAGAATTCAGAATAAATAGGGACTGAAGGAATGAGACAAAGGATATTGGAAATCAAATAGGAAACGGAGACAAGGATACAAAGAATAGAGGATTGAAGATATATGATAGAGTACGGATAAATATGGGAAAAGAAAATATGGGATAGAGGATAGGGATTTTAAAGAATGGAAATAAAAGTGGAAAGAGTATAAAGTACAGCGAATAGAAGGTATGAATTAGATTATAGGGTACAAATAACAGGAAATAGAGAAACCTAGTGGAATAGTAGAGTGTAGAGAAGTGGTGATAAAGGATAAAACATAGAGGATAGAGCATAGGTGATAATGGATAGAAGGAGATTTCGAATAGTATGAGGAGAGAGGATTGAGGATGTAGAATAAGATATAGAAAGGATTGGGAATATAATAAACGTGATGTTTTATACGGTATAGAGGATACCAAACATTAGATCATGGAACAATGGATAGAGGATGCAGGATACAGGATAGATGATATGATATAAGACATATGAAATAGAGTATAGCTGGTTGAAAATAGGGATTAAAGGATAAGGGATAGAAGATAGATGAAGATAATAAATAATATGGAATGATAGAATGAGGATGGTGTGATAGGAAATATGTGACTGAGAAAAGAGAGCAGTTATTTGGGATAGGGATAGACAATGAAGGACAAATTAAGAAGGATGGGCTGTATGGGATGCAGAATACGGGATTAATGATAGAGGATTAGATAATAAATAGTGTATTGGGGTAATAGATATATGATATGACATAGAATATATGTGAATATAGAGGATAGAATATAGCAGACAAAAAATAAAAAATAGGAGCTAAAGAATAGGCAATAGATGAAAAATAGATTATAGGAAATAACCGATATGGGATATAGAATAGAGAGTCCCTTTCTGGGACGAAAGGGTGAATAGGGGATACTGGATATGGGATATTGGATGAAAATTATAGGGTAAGGGGTAGTCGAATGCGCATATAAGATAGAGTATAGAAAATACATATACACGATAGTAAATAGGAGGATAGTTGCATATATGAATAGCGTATAAGCTATGAAATGTTTGAGGCTAAAGTATTTGCGATAGAGTACAGGCTATATAAGATAGGGGATATAAGATAAGAAGAGAGGATATTGAATATTGCATAAAAGAATTTGGATAATGTATATGGGACACAGGACAGAAGAAAGAACATAGAATATTCAAGTGAGTGGATAGAATATATGAGATAGAGAATATAGGACATAAGATAGTGCGAGAGAAAGCAGGATAGAGAAATAAACAGCACGACAGAAAATAGATAATAACGGGATGTAGGATAAGTGATTGAGGATAGCGTGTAGCGGATTAGAAGAAAGAAGAGAAGGAGAACGAAAATAAGAAGAACGAAAGAGGACCGAAAATAGACCATGTGGAATAGAGAATAGAATATAGAGGTCAGTAAATTTAAGGATAGTGGCAATAGAAAATATATGCCTACTTATAAATATATTATGCTTACTTATAAAAATGTAGATAATTAATGATTTAATTTTATTTTCATAATAATGTAATTATTTAATGGATAAAAAAAGAAAGGGAAGGGGGAGGAGAATTATATTTTAATGTATGAAGCCATAAAAATTTTTGAAATTTTTTGAAATAGTTGAATTCTATTGGATATAAGGAAGAAAGAAATAATGAAAGCAATAAAATAAATTGCATGATTTATTCTATCAAAATAATCCTTTCAGGCTTAGCATTATTAATTATAAAAGTTATTAAATTATTTAATAAGAGAAATTAAATTTCGATGTTTAGATAGAGTATAGTTTATAAAGAATAGAGAATAGTGGACATGGGATAGGACATGGAATAGAATGAACAGAGTATAAATGATAGATGATAGATGATAGGATATATTGTAGGAGATAGAGAATAGTGAATAAAAATTAGGTAAAAATTATAGAAGATAGAAGAGAGATTATATGGAATACAGAATATGAGATAAAAACTAGATGAAGATGGATAGCAGATAAAGAATAAGAGAGAGAAGATAGGGGATAGAGGATAATGGATAGAGAAGAAAATGTGGATAGGATAGAATATCAAAAAGTAAAGAACAGAAAATAGCTGATAGAAAATATGGTATATTGGATATAGGACAAGAGATGCGAATAGTATATATGCGATAGACCATATGTGATTGTGGTTAGTGAATAGGGGATAAGAAATATAGGATAGGAGATAAAAAATAGGCTACAGATAATGAGGGATAATAAATAAGGGACGGAGAATAAAGATTTGTGGACTAAAGGATGGGAAGATAGATAGGATAAATGATAGAGTATACCGGACAGAGGATAGATGATAAGGGAAAAGTGATAGAGAATAGGATAAGGAATGGAGAGTAGGAGATAGAGGATAAAAGATAAAAAATAGGGAATAGAAGGTAAAGAACGGGACTAGCGGACAAGAAAAAGGATATATAGAATGTAGGATATGGAATAGAAGATAGTAGATAGAAGATAAAGAATGGGGAGTAAAGGACAAATAAGAGACAAGGTAAGGAACAAAGTAGATAGAGAATAGATGATTGCAATCAGAAGATAGAGGATATGAATTAGAGAATAGTGGATAGAAGATAAGAAATATGGTATAGTATATAGGGAATAGATGATTGGGAATGCAGAATGGAGAATGTAGGATATGTAAGAATGTAGGAATTAATTTTTATGACATTAGACATGTAAAGAAGATTCTTACTTTCTCCAAAATTAGGAATTAATTTATATGATATTATGTTTATAAGTGATATTCCTTGCGAGCAGGAAACTAGTTTGTATGATATAAAGCATAAAAATAATTTTCCTATTCCTTCGAGATTGACTTTACTTTCTATAACATATACTAAATATTCATTTATTAGAGCAAGGAATTAATTTGTAAAATATTAGGTGTATCAATAAATGTTTTTTCTCTTCAAATTAATTTCTTTTTGTAGAAGAACCAACATTTTTTTATACTCACAAATAAGAGATAAATTTCTAAGATTTATGTTTGAAAATAAGTGTTTTTCCCTATAAGTGAGAATGAATTTCGATGAATGTGTATAAATATTCTTTGTACAAACATTCTTGCTCCCTCGGCCAATGAAGTAATTTGTATGATTAAATATATAAATGAATTTCGTCTACTTTAAAATAATTAATTTTTATAAAAATATTTACGCTTAAGAGTTCTTTCTCTTTGTCAAAAAATTAATTTGTATGATATTAATAAACAAGTTTCTTGTCTTCTCAAACAATGAATTAATTTAAATATTATTCTGCATACAACAAAGTATACTTTTCATCGAAAATATAATTAATTGGTTTGAAATACTAGGTATATTAACAACTTTCTTGTATTCTAATGCAATGAATTCATTTGTATTGTATTACATTTAAGAACGAATATATTTTCCAATGAGCAGAAAATTACTTTGTATGATAAAATGTATACAAATACATTTTTCTGTCTATGAACTCTTCAGGGACAAAGAAGATGAGAATATACTAATTTCAGATAATATCGCCTAATTGACAGGGAATAATATAATTAAAGGTGAAAAAGCATATCAAAGTTAAGCTTGCGAGAATGAGAAGAATGAAAATATATAACTCTCAGTTAATATATACAGATCCTTTAGTGGAAATCGAATTAAAATTCATAATAAAATTACACTACTGAGGCAAAGAAATCGAAAATATATCATTCTGAAAATATATTATAGCATTACATAAATATATTATAGCATTAATAGCAAGCCTTGCAGTGAAATTCATATTAAAATTGATAAGATACTTTAAGACACTTCCAAATCAAAGAAAATACGAAGATATCATTCTCAATTAATATTCCTTAAAGAAAGGCTTGACAGAGTGTTTTAATTAAAACTGACGATATATTTTAAAATGCATGTACAATATTTTAAAATATTTCTAATAATTGAGAATGCTTTAATTATTTTTCTTTAACAAATACATCCCTATGATGAAAGATGAAAACTAATTAAAATTAATAGAATATCTTAAAATAACTTACTCGCACCAAAAGAGCTAAAACTACATTATTAGCTATACATATTGCTTTGGATACATTGCCGGTAATGGTAACCTGATTAAAATATATAAGATATTTAAAAATTATATTCTTGACTCAAAGGAACTGATATGATATTATTTTCAGTTATATTCCCTAAAATTCCGCCTCCTGTGATTTCTAGAATTCTTAACCTATTTTGAAATAATATTTGTAAATCAAAGAAGATGAGGACATGTCTGAATTATTATTATTTAGTAGGCTTCCATGGAAAATATAATTAAAAGAAATGACATATTGAAATTATATTTATAATACAAAAAATACTTCTCGATAAACATAATTCTCGGTAAATATTCGTAAGGAATCAAGCTCCTAACGAATTAAACATTAAATGAATTAAAATTGATAAGGTATGCGAAAATTATACTTCTGCAAAGGAACTGAAAATATATTATTCTCATCTCATGTTCCTTAGCGGCAAATTAACCCAATGACATTATTATTAAAATTGTTAAGATATTATATATGCACTCTTTTAAGTTAATGTAACTAAGAATGCATTATTCTCATTAATTATTTCCTATGGAACAGGTCCATAGTAGAAAATAGAATAGAAAATAGCAGAGATTTAATAGAAAATAAAAATTAATACAATGATTTAAAATTATATTTCTGCGAGATTCTGCGAAAACGAGATTTGAATAAAATATTCTTAGTAAATATTCTCTTGAATACAGGTCTTTTAGTGAAAACAGATAAAATTTATATATTTTTTGGCAGCAACAATCCTGTTCCAGAAGAGTTAAGAATATATTATTAAGAATATATTATTTTTGGTTAATATTAAGGCAGGATGTCTTCCTACAGAATATTTAATTAAAATTGATAAGATATCTTTAAACGACATCACAAAAACAAAGAATGTAAGGAATGCATATTAGAAAAAAAAACAAAATCAGGAGAACCATAAATGCGGAAAAAAATAAGATA
Organism: Eciton burchellii; assembly: GCA_020341155.1. NCBI lineage: Eukaryota > Metazoa > Arthropoda > Insecta > Hymenoptera > Formicidae > Eciton > Eciton burchellii. The sequence continues at coordinate 354,728 of JAHMML010000091.1, read as the reverse complement.
TTGAATAAGAAATGCACAGAAATAAATACGTATATCAGAGGAAATACAGAAGTATGAAAATTCATTAATAACACAACAACAGAAGAATGTGTGAATCAAAGAAAATATGAGTTCCTGAAAAATGGAACTGGAAAATTATACCGAATGTTGAACAACATAATCAACCAATGTTTAAAGAGATATCTAGTCCGGATCAATGAAAATGGGATACATCTCCATACACAAAAAAGGATTTAAGAGAGATCCCAACAATTATCGAATTTCAATGATAAGTATAATAAGTTGGCTATACAGAAGAATTTTGAGCGATCTGATTGAGAAGGAATATGGCAATCTTGAAGAGGAACAAAACGGATTCAGGACCTGGAAGGACTTGAAGGTACAGACGATATATCCCGTCTAAAACAAGTAATTGAAAAAAAGATGGCAAAGAATCAGAAGATTCATATAAGATTTATAAATCTATAAAAGGTGATACTATAACAATAGTGAACCCCTATAAAAATCAAATATTAGTTATACTCTAATAAAAGCCTTAAAAAACTTATTCTCAGAGAAGACTCAAGATCGACAATAAAACAAAACAACAACTTATCAATGTTTCTAGTTTCAAAAGGCCTATGTTAGGGATGTTGTGTATCACCAATGCTTTTCAAGATATATTTTTCTAAAGCTTTGCCAAAGAAGGCTAACGTGATGCGGTTTTTTAAAAAATTATTATAATATAATAAATTAATATAATATAACTTCTGTAAGTGCTTCCATCTTGTCGAAGATATTTATTGGAGAGGTTTGTGAATTCTTAGGATTCTGAAGGCTATATGGCACAGCTACTGATAGAGTAGCTTTCTGGACACGATAAAGATAAAAAATCAGATTAAAAAAGCACTGATTCTCCAGGTTGAGGCTTTAAACGGGGATTTAGCTCTGCGCTACTTGTAAAACGATTATTAACTGAAAATCGCAATAAAACACCTTGGAGACAAGAACGATTTCATCGGCGACGAACAAAACAAAAAAAAAGGATAATGTTTTACGGAACATGAAATGTACATAGTTTATCGGAGAAAATGTAAGAAGTTATCGAACAAGTGAACAGCATTGGAGAAATGTCTTTTGCCTTACTCAAATCAAAAAGAAAGATCATAGTACTACAATGCTAGACCAATTTATACTAGTTTAATCGGGGGTCGAAAAATCGAACAGAGCAAGAGTAGGTATTGCCATATTTATGTGGAAGAATTTGGTTAAGGACATTCAAGATATACAGTATGTCAAGATGTTTGAGATTAAATCTAAGAATCCACAATAGGGACATTACATTTTTGGCGGAACCGACGACTACACAAATGAAAGATATTCTATGAGATATTGAGTCAACAATTGGACCAAATAAGGTACCGACAACAACTTATATTGGCAGGAGATCTAAATACCAGAGCAGAAACCTGAACGAAGTAATTGGAAGATTTGGTGAAACTATGGTAAATGATAGTGGAGATGGAGTTTTTAAAACGTGCAAATAACATTTGAGAATCTGTAATACATTCTTCGAACATAAAAACATACACGGATATACATGGAAAAGATCATCACTGAGTCATAAATCTATTATTGACTGTATTATATATAACCAGATAAAGAGCAGCGTTTAAAATATAGGATGCCAAAATAAAACTGTCTATCAAATCACTAGATGTTAAATTTTTCTGCTAAAACAACCTCTACAGCCAAGGATCCTTCACAAGAAAAACTGAATAATGGCTTCAATATAAATTGTTCTTTTTTTTTTTTTTTTAAACTCCATTTCGTTCATCTCGTTACCTGTTCGTTCCACGAGACGTTGTCGAATCTTTTATGTTTCTCTATCTAAGTTTGTTATTGCTTTGTGTTTTGTTCTGGATAGTTTAGTTTATGGAGTTGGCGTTTGCCTTGCAAGAAAACCCCTGCCGCTGGTTTCCCAGGAAGGTTGCTGTGTTGCGTTACAGTCCTTCAACATCTTAGATGTCCGGTGTAGGCACTCTGTGCACTCACGCTAGCCCGCCCGTCAGCTGTGCTGACCGGCAGTCCAGCTCGAGCGCCTTTGGGTAGTGTTGGACTTTAACCAACTAAAAACCTGCTTTCATCGTGCGGATCTGTTTCTCGCGTTTCTGCTTTTGAACTGATATTCTTCGTCCCTTAGTCTCTTTTCCATCTCCTTTACAAGAAGTTGGAATTCTTTGCGTTTGTCTTTGTCTTGTATTATTTTTGTTAGATTTGGTTTTGTATCGTGTAGTCGTCTTAGTTCATTCTTTGTGCATGATTCCCAAAGATGCTTTGTTGTTTGTGCGCTGCCGCACGTGCATTTATCGCTTTCCTTCAGAGTCATCTGCGCTAGTTTTGCTGCGAATGGTCCATGTCCCGTCAGGAAGTGGACCATTTCCGGCGTTGGATCGTGGTCTGCTTCTTTTCTGCTGCGAAGGTCTGGGTAAACTTCGTATGTCCATTGGCCTTTTCGTGTTTCGAGCCATATAAATTGTTCCTCCTAGAACAGAAAGATATAAAGGATCATTATCAGCGAAAGCTTAATAAACATCTGGAATTTATAAATTAAGGAGATGGAGTAGAGCCACCTACAAATAGCAAATGATTCATAAAGCAACAAATAAGGCTTTGGATAAAGCACAAAAGGAGAAAAGAGTGGTGAATGTATGATATTGAACTCCTCATAGAGGACAAGAAGCATCCAACAAATGTTTGATGACCAAAAATGCAAAAGACAGGGAGCTCTATAAAAGAATAGTGAATAATGAATAAAATAGTGAAAGAAAGAGTCAAAGAAGGAAAGAATAGAATTTGGGAAGTGAAATAAAGAAAGATGGACAGCATGGTTGGGAGCTCACGACCGAGAGAAATATGGCGTTTTCTAAAGAATTTGCGGAATGATTCCCAATATTCTGAACTGCATCTAATCACTATGAGAAAATGGACACGTCATTACGAATCTCTCTTTGTTGAGAATAAACCGAAATTCGCTGAGTATCTATATTCGATCAGTATCTATAAGGAGAGACTTCAATCGAATGAAAACTTCTAAATTACTTCATTTAATATATTATCAAGGTATTAAAACGTGGGATTGAGGCAATGAAAAATGGAAAATCTTTTGGATCTGGAGAGATAGCACCAGAGCTAGTAAACTGTAGAGGGAAATATTTGATTGTTTAAAATTGAAAACAAAAAAAGAAATTGCTTCTAAAACAGATTAATTATAGACATATATATATATATATATATATATATATATATATATATTGCTAATGAATCATATCGCATCAAAACGCAGATTTGAGTTCTAGAAAACACATACGATTTACGATAGGCACATTAATATTAAATGTTATTGAAACGTCTCTAGCTTGTGAATGTATGTCTACTTACAGAATTACGACAACGAATTGATACAAAAATTTCATCAGATAAAAATAAATTATACACATAGATGGAATATTCAACAGATCATAAATAGAAGTTTCAACCTTATACTATAAAATTTTAAGAGATAAAAAGGCAGTACCAGAATAATTATGAATTTTTTAACAAAGAACGTTATATGTAAGAAAATTGCAAGATTGTAAGTAGATCATCTTGTCAAAAAGAATAATCGTAATCACAAAGAACACATTATATATTTATACATTTATATATTTATATATTTATATATTTATATGTTTCATAATATATGAATTAAAAACATGATTTACTATCTAAAACAAGAAATATGTCAATCACAATAATCATTTACTGCACTTAATTAAAAAATCATCAAATCTCAATCTTAAAATTTCTCAAGATTGATAATGATTCAAATCTTTCTTTTAATATATGAGCGTTGTCCAAAAATCTATCCTCTATCCTTTCAAAATCCTTTCTTATTTGCTTTCCTACGCTTCGCTAATTCAACATTTCATCAATTATTTCTTTATTTTATTTAAATATATAATTGAATAAAAAAGTCGATATTAATATTTCTTAATTATCGTCTTTTATATTTATTTAATATAAATATTACAAACATAAATAAAAATATATAACATATAAAAATATATAAATTTATAGATATTTTTATATCTATTTAATATTTATTATTTATATTTTATAATTTTATTATAAAAAAAGTAAATAAAAATATATAATTAAAATAATTTTAATAAAAGATATATATATATATATTTGTTTCGATAAAAGTATGTTTTTCTTTTTTTACAAATTCATATAAATATCCCCAATGTGTAGATGCAGATTATTTTGATGTAGATGGAATTGTTGATACGATTTGTTTGAATCCCAATTGTTATATCTAATATAAAAATTCAGGTATAGTTTTAAGTAAAAGTTCATATTTTTTATTATGTATTATTTAAATTCTTACACATTGTCGCAATGTTTTTTCATGTATAACTGCTGTCAACAATTATTTCATTTTTTCTAAAAGTTTGGATTCATAAATTAACTATTGTTTCAAAACTTGGAAGTTTCCATTGTTATCTTCTTTTTGAGTTTTTTGTAACATTGCTATTCATAGTATTGACTTTGAAATGAAATGTCTTCGAAGCTATCTACTTTTCCTATATTTGATATATGATATAATATATGATGATATGTAAAAAATGATATATAAACGATATAACTTGAAGAAAAAATTAATATACTTAATTGATTAAAAAATGACTTTTCTTAAATTTCAGCCTTTTATTTTTTGCTTGAAGTTTTTCGATAATACATTTCAATATGAATATTGTTTTTTCCTTAAAATGTAGATTTTTTAATGTTTAATTCTGACAATTCTTTATCTGATATTCTAGGAGTAAAATCCGAATCGAAAATATGTTTGCTTTTAATAATTTGATATATCTATAATAACAAAATAATAAAATAATAAAATAAAAATTAAATAAATATTAAATATTTACTACCATATATATATAGGTATTAATAAAGGCACAAAATAGATTTTAACAGCATTTGAATTTGAATAGTTCTATATTGTTTTGTGATTTTTGTAATAACTAGGCATAGCATTCTGTTATATGGTAACTGTTTATTAGCAATTTAAAATATCGGAAAAAGATAATCGATTGTTCTTATTATTATTCTTCTTTTTCTCGTTCTTTGCTAGATAATATATTATTATGCCGTATGTTGTAGCACTTTATTTATCATCTTATAAGCATTTGTCATTTTTCTTCAATTAATTTTTTGATTATTATTATGAAAATCGCAAAACAATTTTTCTGTTCAGTCAAATTCGCTTTATTTCTCATAAGCGATAATACTTTTATTTATCGAATACTTTTTATATCACACTATATAAATTTAGATCATATACGAAGATATGCATTGTGACAAACTTACCTCTGCACATGTTTAATTTTTTCTCGTAATTTTGGGCCATCAAAATTTATTTTTTCTAACTCGAGTCGTAATTCAAAATTCTCACTTTCTAATCGTGGTAGAGATTCATTTTTGCTAGAATATCTTTAACCATTTCCAATTTTTCAAGCTGATTAATTATATATGTATTATTCTATAAGATAATATCAAGTATTAATCAATAACAATCATGCATTTATTACATAGAAATTTATGAAATTCATATAAGAAATATCAATCATTCAAAGAATTAGTATGGTCGAAGACCGGAATGATTGTTATTATTATCTCAATCGCATATTCACCATCTAAGTATGCTATAAAAAGGGAACATTATATAATCTTCTTTAAAACTCTTAATAATCACTTCATTTCCGCAGGAGATTATAATGCCACACATACATACTGGGGATTGAGACTAATTCTACCCAAATGTCGTGACCTATTCAAAGCGATTGAAGACATGAACCTAACAATCTTGTCAACAAGAAAACCCATCTACTAGCCATCTGACAATAAAAAGACCCTGATCTTGATGACCCGACTTCGGTATCATCAAGGGCATTCCTAAAGATTTCTGCCGCACCTAGTCCTGTCTCTAATTGTCCTCAAAACATTCTCCTATAATTTTTACAATAAATAGTAAAATAATGACTAAAGACAAACCTTACATTCTCTGCAATGGCAAAACAAAATAGCTCTATTTCCAGGAGTTACTGAAGACTACACTCGATAACATACCATTAAAAACTGATGACGACATTAGCAGTTGAAAGCTTTAATAATACTGCACAACAGGCTGGAGTGCAACGCTGACCAGCAACAACCGAGATATCAATATCGAATATCCATCTGCAATAAAAGAAAAACTAGTAGAAAAAAGAAAGCTCTGCAAGCTATAGTAAACTAACAGATGCCCGGTTACGAAAAAACAAATTAAATCGTACTATCAAAATACTTAGAAACCTGCTAAACTTGGAAAGGAACCAGAGGATATAAGAATATCTAATTAAATTAAGTTACTTCTCAAACCAATTACTCTCTATCGAAAGTCACCAAGAAACTAAAACAACCGCAGGCACAACGTTCGCTTATCAGGAAACAGGACGGGAACTGGGCCAAAAGTGAAAAAGAAAAGACCGAAATATTCGCTATACATCCCAAGGTTTTTAAGCTTATCTCGCGCGAGATTACACCAGAAAAGGAAAATAAGTTGCTCTCTGATGATATCACTTTCATTACCCTGGATACTACTACAAGGCCCTTTACTATCAAAGAAATGGGAGCCGTAATAAAAAACCTGAATCCAAAGAAGGCGTCGGATTACGATCTCATAACTAATCAAATATTACAGAAATAGGAATAAAATACATCATTTAACTATGTAACACAGTCCTCAGAAAAGGTTTCTTTCCACCTCAATGGAAAATATAAATTATTATGACCCAGAAACTTGACAAATTTGCAGAACTTGCAGAATCATATAGATCAGCCTACTGATTCTATCGAAGTCCTATAGAAACTTCGAGAAACTTCTACTCCCAAGGATCTCTATAATAATGGAGAGCCAAGGGTTGATTTCTAATCATCAATTTGGTTTGCGAAGTAGGCATGCCACAGAGCAGACACATAGAATTGTTAAAAGAATAAACAACGATATGGAAGTAGGTACTGCACAGCAGTATTCCTCGATATTTCGCAGGCTTTCGATAAAGCCTATATCTGGCATTAAAGACTACTTCATAAAAATAAAATTTTCAACTTCATAAAATCAGCTTTTCAACTGATCTCTATGCCATCATAAGATCTTATCTACTACACAGAACTTTCAGAGTTAAATATGGAGAAGTAGCCATTCAACTAAAATAGATTAACTCTGGAGTGTCTTAAGGTAATGTACTAGAGCCAGTACTCTGTCTGTTATACATCTTCCGGTCGCTCTGAGCTCCATGACAGCAACCTATACGATACAGCCGTATTTGTAGCTCATAACAATCACTTAAAAACATCCTTGCGACTACAAAAGAGCTTTCATCATATGTAGAGATGGCTAAAAAATGAAGAATCAAAGCTAACGGAATAAAATATGTACAAGTGACATTCACTACCTGTAGAGAAACGTATCTATCAGTAACTCTGACTGGCCAGAGAATCCCTCAAGCAGAAAATGCCAAATATTTAAGGCTACATCTAAATCGCAGACTAAACTGGAGGAAACATATGTCTACCAAGCGAAAACAACTTAAACTACAACTCGGGAAAATATATTTGCTCGGCAGCAAATCACAACTGTCGACTGAAAACAAACTCTTATTGTACAAGCCAATCTTCAAACGTATCTGGACCTATGGTATTTAATTGTGAAATACGGCCTCCAATTTAAATATAGAAATATTACAAAAGTTCCAAAACAAATTCCTTAGAATTGCCATTGATGCACCTTAGTATATTAGTAATGACACTCTGCACCATAACCTTAACATACCATTAGAGACGAGATAAGAAAACTCAGCCAGAGATATGCTGACAGGATGAAGAATCATCCTAATATACTCACGAAAAATTTCATAAGAAGCGTTTAGACTCCACGCAGCTAAAAAGAAGACTTCTATAAGACTTAAGCGCCTGATCGATGCAATACTATAGGGCATATGCCAATGAGTAATATACTCTTCAAGACTTTATAATTATCTAACTGCCATATGTATTATTAAATGTCACGTTAATGACAGCTTGTAATAAATTTCTAGGATGATAAAAAAAATTCAAAAAACTGTCTGCAAGACATTATATGGTTTTAATTCGGTTATTTCTAACATAAGTTTAAAGTTTTAAGTTCCTTACTTTCTTTTTCTAAACAATCATTCAATTCTTTAATGCGTTCCTCGTAAATGCCAACGTATCCGACATTTTTTCCATTTCTTCCATTGTATGCCGAACATTTCAAAACTAAATAGGTCTTGATGATAAATTTTCCGATATACTATGTTTTTAAGTTTGAATTTATTTCTTAAATATCATTTCTCTCTTCTCATACAGATATACTATAAACGAATAAATAAAACGAATAAATAAACGAAACGATAAATCGAAGCTTCTCATAATTCGTAAATAATTTCTCATATTTATTAGTTATTTCGTTGAGATTTTGTTTTAACTTTTTTCCTATTTGCTCCCACTTTTTCTGTTTCTCCCATAATAAAAGTTCTTCCGCGGTCTATTAACAAAATATTGTATGATAAAGCTGGAATAGTAATATAAAATAGCAGCATTCTATTCTACACCTTACTTACGTCTTTTTAGCTTCCTGCGCTAAATATTCGCGACCCAATTAAATCTTCGTTTTATACAATTTTTATGCAATTTTTCTTCTAAAGATATCATCTCTAGTTATTCCTCACGTTGCAATGTTTTTTTCCTGAGTTTTTATTGCCAATTCATTATATATTCCTGATATTTAACTTTTTTTATAAATATATTTCTCGTCATTTAATATTTCATATATAATATTTTCATATGTAATTATCTTTTACAAACATATTTCTTTATAGAATATAAATTAATATATAGAATGTAAATTAATATTCATGAATTTATTTATGATTAAATCATTGCTTTAAATCAATTATCTCATATTTGTATATTTCCTTTTTTTGTATTAAAATTTGAAACTATCGATATAAAAAGTCAAATCGATGTAAAAAATCGATTTAACTTTGTTGTATTTACACGTCATGATAACTATATTGTGCTATTTCATTTGGATTCAGTTTGACTATGAACTGTTATTACTTCTAGATATCGATTTACAGATTTTATTAACTCAATCTTATTCTATGCAAAACAAAAATTAATAAGTTACACAAAAATAATTACATGAAATGTTGTATAATTAAAGAGAATTATGATGCATCTGCAATTTTTGATAAGTAAGATTTAATCGTGTATCTTGTAATCTTTTTCTTGCAATTCTTTCATTAAAGAAATGTTTCCTTTTGCGAAGAATACATGATTTTCAAATAATTGTTGTCTAAGTATATCGGTCTCGAATTTATGACCATTTATTTAATTCATTCCGATAGCTATCGAGTTTATTTTTATGTTGCTGTTAAAAAATCTATAAAAATGTAAATTATATATAATCATATATAAGGCTGTACTTTAGAAATCAATCTAGCATTTTTTTCAATATTTTATTTTGTTGAATTACATCATCAATTACATATTTAAAATCTCATTGATTTAATAAATAATTTTATATTATTATCAAATAAATCTTTCTCTCATACGATCCATATAGTTTAATCTTTCTTGTGCTAATTGATGCCAATGTTTAATCAGTTCCTTGCTGATATTTAATTCTGCTTCAAGAGTACACTTTTTCACGTAATATCATAAGTTCTTGCGCGATGTTGCTGTTCTATATATCTTCGTTGAACTTTGATACTTTTTCAAAATCATTTTTCACAATTATAATTGATCTTTCATCTTTTCTTATTTCATTTTGTATAATTATGCGATTATGCGAACTTCTAATCTCATTTTGTAAATGACTTGCTACTCGATTGTACTCCCTATTCTTCAACAAATTCCTTCAACAAATTTTGATATCTCGAAATATTTCCTTTTTGAGTAATTAATTTTTGTGAACTATTCATTGTCGATTTCAAAGCTAATTTATCAGCACAATTGGTATTTGTAACACAAATTCATTAATTCATTAAATGCATTTTGCTTTTCAGCAAAATGTAAATTATTTTCTTCAATTATTTTACTTAGTGCATCTATTTTTGCTTGATACTGCGAATCTTTTTCTTCAATTGCCTTATTCAGAGCATTCAATTTTATACTCCATTAATTACACTTCAGATATCGCAGAATGTTCCGATGTTAATTTCAATGCTTCATCTAACTGTTTGTTATAAATCGCTGAACTGCTATTCTCTTCTGTATTACTTCCTATTTTTCGGAATATTTTTTCTATCATTTTATTTGATTCAACAGATGCTTAGACATTCTTAGAAATTTCAGTTTTTTTAATTGTGTCCTCTACCTTTTTATTCAAGCAGCTATTATAAAAGTTTGAACACTGATGACTTGAATCACAGTTGTTACTTAAACAGATTTGATTCCAAAATTTAATACATTAATTCGAAATTGCTAATTTTGTTGATGCTATAGTTTCTGAATATTTAACATCCTGTTCCATATTAATTATTGTTAATTTATAATCATTGTTTGAATCTTTTATTAACAATTTGTATTTCATGCTGCAAGTAAAAAATTCTTCGTTTATATTTGAAATCCTGATTAAGGATATAATAATTTTTATTATATATTTGTTGTATAAATTTAATTTGTAGAGAACACTTACTAGTTGATAAATTTAAATTATTTTAATATTAAATATTCAATATATAATAAAAAATATATAAATTCGTTAAAAATTAAGTTTTATGTAAGCAAAATATTTAAAAAAATAAAATTAAAAAATAGAAATTATAGAAAAAATATATGTTAATTATTAAAGTTAAATATTATCTTGCCAATTTGTACTTTAACTTCAATTGTATTTTTAATTGGATTTAAATATTTTTACATTCAATAATATCATGTAGAGTTACATTTAGAGTCTGCTGTGAAATTTCTACAAAATATTCCATTATGTTCTTACCTTACTAGCATCTGTACCTTACTAGCAGCAATGTATTGTACTAATATATTCTTTAGATATTCGACAATTTCAGGCATATTGATAAGAGCTGCTGCTCAAATATCTTCATAACACTTCCTTGTTCTTTGTATTTCTGCATTGATATTTTGACGATCTATTCTCAATTTTATAACAAATGAAAATACATTTTCTAAAAAACTTATGGAGGTTAATTCTGCATACTGATATTGTAAGAAATATATGATGTCTATGTAATACCTGTAATATATATATATTACAACACTTTACATGATATTACATCATATATTTCAATATACGAATATTTAAATGTAATTTCTGATTTTACTTACAACGATTATTATATTGTCTCCGATATTCTTGTACATAATTGTGCATTTCCTCATATTTTTCTTTGAATTATCAAATTCTTGCCGTGTGGAAGACAATTTGTTCTGCAATCGCGTTTTTGGGGCATTTAGTTATTCCATTTCTGATTCGTAAGTTCGAAATCAAATCTGGAGATGCTGCTCTTATCACTTACAGCTTGTAAATCTAATATTTAATGTCGGCGATGTGTATCCAATTCCGGAATTTATAATGAATTTAGCGAATATTGCGAATGAGTTTCCTCATGAGAAATTTGTAGCATTTTTCTTAAATTTTCATTCTCTAGTAAGCTGCATTTTCTCATTCTGCAATTCCTGTATTTATCATTTACTTGTAACGATAATATCCGTTAACGTGATGTTTTTAAATAATTTTTTATGAAGTTCAATGAATTTCTCTTGCTGTTCAAAATTTAAAGCGAAAAATCATTTAATATCATCTTTATATTTTGCTAATTGCATCTGTGATATTTCATGTAGACTAGAGATCTAATCAGCTCGTTGAGTTTCAATCAGTTTCATAGTTTCTACTTCTTTTAATTTTAATTGCAAATTGTTTTCCATAATCGCCCGTTTCTGGCAAATTTTCTTTAAGTTGATATTTCTCTTGTATGATATTAGTTGATATTATTTCTATTTCAGCCTTTAGTAATGATATTTTCTCATAATCAGAAAATATCATTGCAATCGCTAATAAAACCTGATGACGTATATTTAGTTCTTCATAGTTCTCTTTCAATTTATTTATGTATTGCCATACTCATCAAATTATGTAAATTATTCTGCGAAGGTAAAATTTTTGGTCGCAACGTTTTATTCTGCTTATTTGCCTTAACAAAAGCTCTATCAAAATTGCTTTCTTTTTTAATTATATCTTTCTGACATTCATATAATCTCCTTATCCATATAGTCTCCTTGTCCAACAAGTATCGCAACATTTTTCTTACATATAATAACTCTTTTATTAACAGCATTCGCATATTCTCTTGTTTTTAATGTAAGAATGAAATTATTAGAAAAGTTGCAAAATGCAAATGAAAAAATATGAAAAATGGAAACTATATTATCTCAAATAGAGAATGATGCCAAATTATGATAGTAAAGTATCAAAATTAAAAATATTATTACTTTTATATTTATGATTCACAAAAGCTTTAAAATATATTATAGAGACGTAAAATTTTCTTATTCTTTAATATATATATAATTATATTTATCGAACATATTTTCCATTCAAATATTCTGACATCAAGCAATTTTAATGTTGTTAATTGTTTTTTTCAAATTTTTATTCTCCTTATCCATATTCTAAAAAACTGATTAATAACATCAAAATATCCAAAAGATATTTTTATTATGTGTTTTATTATTTCTAATTCATCTATATCTTAATTTCCTCATATACTTCTTTGCATATACGAATAATAAATATGTTTATGTTTATGTTGATAAATCTGCATCCTTTACATTATAATTATAATTATTATATAAAACATAGGATCTTTTATAAAATCATTATAAACTTTATATGTAAACTTATTTTAGTAAAACTATTACTTTCTTGTCCTATTTTAAATACATTATGATTTATGAAATAATAATATAGATATTTATATATTTATGAAATAATAATATAGATATATTTAAAAATACAAACATTATTAATATATAAAAGCTACATATTTCAGCAATATTATAAGATTTAGATTTGCTTAAATAGAACATATTATATAGAAACTTTATAAAATATTACCTTTAATTTCCTGTTTAGTAGATCCTGGACATAAAGAAATTATTTCTTTCATTTCAATATATTCAAAAAATAAGATTTCAACTTAATATTAATACATTTACTTCATATATATGCAATATATATTAAAAAGATTTATTCTAATATATTTAAATATATTTCTCATAAAAATAAAATATATCCTCTGTAAAAACAAAGTATCGAGTTATCATACATATTATAATATACCATACATATTATATGTATCCCAGCAAATATAAATTATAACAATCGTATAACATAAAAATATAGTATAAATATAAATATAGTAATATTTATGTTTATTAAATATTATACTATAACTATATTTAGATTGAAATAATATTATACTATAATCAATAAGGGTATCAACTGCTTTATATATATTATATATATTATGATTATCTCTATAGATGATATTGTTTGTGACATTCCTATAAGTGTTCATAAACTGTTTGTATTAGAAATTTCGTCAACATCACAGTACGCTAACATAGAAAAAAAATCTTCAATTTCCTTATCTATAGAGGAAGCATTTACAGATAACACAGATATCAGTATGAACCAATCAGTATGAATCATTTTTCAGAATAATTAAGACTAATAAGTTCTTACAATCTTCTTATGATTCTCATTTGGAACTATATAAAAATTTCATAACAATAAACTAATAAACCTATACAATGATATCAAATTGCTAAAGATGACAAACTTTCATATTAAATTCGTGAGCAATATCTTATCTAAGAATAATTTCAAGAAATATGAATATATAAAAACTAATGTTATCTGATCCATACATATATAATTTTTACTGCTTCTTTTATTTCCGATCAAAACTAAGTTAAAAAATTAATATCAATCACAATCTTTAGGAAATAATATATATAAGATGTGTATAATAGTTCGCATAGCATCTAAGATGTTCTGTTTTATATAAAATTTCTTTATTACAATATATAGGATGTGTTATTAAAATATATAGGATATGTTATTTTAATCAATCCAATCAACTTTCTTCGAAATTATTGATGTTAAAAAAGATCTATAAAAAGATTTTAGACGACAGGAATGTATTTTGAATACGTAGTTTTTCTTGTAGCTGAAATTGCTAAAGCAAAAATATTCAAATTACTTTTACTTTTTCAAATATCAATTTTCGAGTACATATATATATATGTGTATGTATGTATGTATATGTATATTATAATTGCGTGTCATTTAGCCAAATATTCTATCAAACATAGATTCGATAAGTCATTCCAAGAATGAATTAGAATGGGTAATAATGGAACGAATATGAATAATAAACATTTGTTTTTCAATTTTTTTATATCTTAATTTAATTAAGCTTATAATAATTATATTCAGCTTGAGATGAGCCTACTGGCGTAGGATGGAAATCTACGGATATTATTTTTTCTAATATATATATTAGATACGAATAATATAATGAAATATTCTTTATTATATTTTGCTTATATTGATATTGCTTTTTAATATCATAACTTTCATAAAAATTATTTTTGTATTTACTTACATCACTTTTATGCTTTACTTTTTTCATATATATATGTATTGTATCTATAGTCATTATAAAATCAACCCATATGTGTGTGGCGCCATTTTTAAATATCTTTTTAAAAAGGTTATATTAGATTTTATGGATGTTATATTTTAGTATATAGATATCCTTTTCTTATATAAATATATATATAATATATATATATATAATATATAATATATAATATATACATATATATATATATATATATATATATATTATATATGTCTATAATATATAGAAAAACATATATTATATAAGTATATAAATTTATATTTTTTTCCAGCATTTTTATAAAATGAACAGGATATATCTCATATAATTATACTATATTATATATTAATTGCATTAATACGCATTAATTGTACATATAACGGCGTCATTTGATAATTTATAAAAGGAATTTGATAGTTCTTAAATATCAATTTTAATGACTTTGATAGTATATTTAAAATAAGAAATATAATATATAATATTTTTAAAATATAATATGTTTAAATAAGATTATCAGATTTAAATTCAAATCATCCAAAAATCGAATTCGAAGTCATGAATATTCGAATCGATATTTTAATTAGAATTAATGGACTTTAATTCGAGAAGCGTTCAGATATTAATACTACTATGACAAATTTTATATGATATATTTTATTTTATAATTTTTTATATTATATTATATTATTTATATTATATTATTTTATCATTTTTTTCGAGAAAAAGATGCTCGAATAGAATTTACGATTTCATTATAATATAAACGTAAGCGAATATACACCAATAATTGAATTCATTAAAATTGATATTTAAAAATTGCCGAATTCTTTTTATTAGCAAAATCCTGCAAGATATGCAAACAAAATTTTACTCTGTAATCATCGATTTCAATAAAGCCTATTTATATATATTATATTAAAACTATTACTTACCATTCAAACATTTTCGAAAAGAAAGATGATGAACTTGTTTTATTATATTAACATTATTACAGGAAAGATTGTTAATTTAATAAATATGATTAAAATATTGCTCGAAAAATTCCGTGATTCCGAAATCGATTTTTGAACGACTTTTTTCATTTTATTATTTGATCTTACATATGTATTGTAATTTCATTGAATACAAAAAAATATATTCCAGTAAATTTACAATGATTATTTTAAAATAATTTTACATTTTTCAGAATTTTAAGATTATTTATCAAGAATATAATGCATATATAATCATTATTATTTTATTGATACGGTTTTTCTATTTAATGACAGAAGTTTCTGTTTTAGTTCTCTTCTTTTCCATTTCCATTCTTTGAAAAACTATATTTTTTTTTAATTTGACTATTTATGATTTTTTTATATTTTGAATTTTATATTCATTTTGAAACAATCATTTTATATTTTTGTTGAAAATATATTTTTTGTGTTCATCGAGAAATTATTTGAAAAATATTAATAAATATTTTAATTTTTGTAATAGATAATTTTTATAATTTTTATAATGAATTATAAGAAACAAAGAATAGATTCAAAATTGTATATTATAAGTATAAGATGTGAAGAAGAAAATTAATTTGCCATTTTTTTTGGATACCTGAATAGAGGACTATATGATTTTAATAGCAATATAAATGAAAATATAAATAAAGAGGCACATTATTAACTCCATTAATATTAAAAACTGTCAAATTTCTCTTGATAATATATTTAATAATAGATTTTTTTATTAAGAAAGAAGAACGAGAGGAAGAAGAAAATAAGAAGAATTTAGATTGCATTGTAATATATATTCCAAATAATTAACTTATAATTATCAAATCAAAAATATCGTGAAGTTGTGTTGCTTTGAGCAAGCAGTTTCAATTAGCAATAGGAACATAATTTTTTGTGTCTTCCTAGCGTCTTCGTTATTCACAGAATATTGAATAGAGAGAGAGAGAATAATATTTGTTTCCAATATATAACATATATAACATATATAACATATCCAATATATATAACAAAATATATAACATAAGCATAAAATTACTATCGGTAAAGTATATTATCATTGATTATATTACATTGATTTATATTGATTATATTAGAGTATAAAGCGCTCCTAGGTGGAAACTATTAATGAAAGTGATGACCATTATTCTTGAAATTCAGCAATTTTAATTTATAAAATAGAATATTTTTGCTTATAAATAGATACATAAATATAGATAATATAGATCAAAAATAAAGACAGTTTTATTATATAAGACTTATTGACTAATATAAAGATAACCGAATTGAACTTTTTAATAATTCAATCGGTTATAATTGTTCTATCAACATCATAAATCATATCTTTACTTAACTAGAACTGTTACGCTAATACATGGATGACTGCATCTAGTAGCGGCTAGAATATATTTGGCGCGAAATATTATTATGTTTGACTTATTATTATACTTTTTAACTTTTATATATTCTACCGCATGTTATTTATAATATACCAGATTTTTATATATCTTATATATCTTCTGCGAAGAAATAATTCTCTGAATTTGTTAAGGATTCTGATAGACGATGTTTTCTTAGAATGTTCTCGATGTAACAAACATAAATCCAATATGAGTAACAAACGAATAAACGACCCGTCATTATTGTTGTCGAAACAAAAAAAAAGGGGGGGAATTGTTACCGCTCTGCCGTTGCCAAGCGGCGAAGAACAGAGTCAGTATTTTGCGAGAAGCCAGAGGCAATGGTCGCACTTTTGTTAAAGCGGGTATCTAAAATATTATAACTGTTAATTTGTTTGATCATTAAAGAATATTGTTGTGTTTTCTACGACTCTCATCTTAACTGAACACACTTTCCTCTAATCGGCAATAAATAAATATCTAAGCGGTGTTGCGAATTTATCGAAGGCGCTGTAACAAAATTGATTACATATTGTTTCGCAGAAGGTTGCAAATCAACAAGATATAAATAAAAATTTGATAAAAATTACACGATCAGAGCATTTTATCGATAAACTATTGTAGATTCTATTCTAAATACTTTGTCTATTTTTTCATATAATTTCGATAATGTTGTATGAATAAAAGGAAAAGAATAATTAAGAAAGATTTTATAACTTTAATGATTAAAAATAATTTTCTTTAATGAACATAAATTACGAATTTGTAATATTATATATTTTTTCAACGATAATATTTGATAATATTAATGTTATGCAAATATCGTTATGAAACTTATTATAATAATATATAAATATAATAGATATTCTTGCCGTTTTTTTAGTTCAAATGGCATGGAAAATTATAATTTCATATGCAAGAAAAAGAATTAGTTAATTTATTAATTTTTCCCATATGTATACGGAGTATAACATTTATTAATGATTTCTATAAAATCTGTGAATTTTAATAGGTCTTCCAATAATCAGTTCTTCATATCTTGTCTATAGTCTCCAAATCGCTCAATTTGTTTACGAAATCCGATCAGAAATATCTTTATTCAGAAAAATAAGTAGCAAGTATATTATATAGAATTTATAAAATAAATAAAAATATATTTTTAAATCAAACAGTTGAATCACTCAATCAACGCTTAACGCTTAATAACGAAAAAATAATGAAAATAACGAAAAAATCAATGAAGTAAATTCTTTAATGATTAATTTCAACAATTAATTAATAAATATATCCGTGAAATTTAAAGAATTTTTTAAATATTACTTTTTTAATCAAAAATCTGTTTCACAATGTTAAATAATTATTTCTATTTAAGTTAATTTTTTTAGAAATTTTTTTAGAAACTTTTTTTAGAAAAATTTTTTAAGGAAATAAATTGATAGTAAATTCAAAAAAAGCTAATGAACAGAATTTTACTCAAACTGTCATTGAAAACGTTAAAAATACCGAAAAAAACTGAACAAACTTCATACAAAAAATATAAAAATAAAGTGCTCAAAAGCAATATAGTTCAAATGAGGAATCAAGAAAGCAATATGTAAGAAACCTGTTATGTACAATGTGTTTCATAATGCATGATTTAAGACAAATCAAAGTAAGATTTCGGAGAAAAATGAACAAATAAACGACAAAGGATATATCCAGCAAATAAATTCGCAGTTCAATAAATGAAATTAACTATTAGTTAATACCTAAATTTAGGTATTTGAAGAATTTATTTAAAATATTATTTCTGAAATAATAATATTTCGAAAATTTATTTTACGAAATATGTAGAGCATGTCTTTTCCATATAGATATACTACAATAACCTCTATATATACTATATATATATAAAGATATATACTTATATACAAAAAATAACAATTATTTCATTCATTAAAAGATATGATTATATTATTTTTGGAGATTCGCCGGTCGATCAACGCCGGTTGAAGGCTGTCCAACTAACATTTAAGGCGTGGATGCTCGGATGAGGATTTGGGTAAAATGAATACCCTACGGTTGAGTTTTAACGGTTTAATAATTGCAAAACAGTACAGAAATAATGATCCATTGATGGACTTCGATGGAATTCGCGATAGAACCAGTATCTCCTTACACATCCGTTGTGCAAGGAAGTCAAAATAGAACTGCGATAGAATAAAGATTTTATTAGCTATTATTAGCTATAAGTGGCAACCGATAAGACCAAAATCAAAAGAAGCCACGTTTTATAATTGTCGCTAGGATGCCGATTTTTCACAATAACGAACTAGAAACTTTCCTCCTATTCCGGCTATATGATCCAAAATCGGAGAACAGCTCGCCATATTTCAACCGTCAATTATTCACAGCTGAATAATCTATTCAATGGACTAATAATCTAATAATCAACGGACGCGATATGATTAAAGACACCGCCAAAGTGCGTAATTATAAAAAGAGATTTCTCATAAAAACCAACGAATTTATTTTAATCTTAATTAATGATATAAATATAAATAATATATAAAATTATATTTTATCGTATGAAATTGTGATTAATTTAAAAATGAAATCTTAAAAATTTAATAAATTGTATCTTGTTTATAATTAATTTAATTTTATATTAATTTTAGTAATTTAATACTAATTTGGTTGAAGAAATATTTTTCTCTGAAAACATTTATAGTTTTAAATGTAGTAAATTCATTACATAGGTATGAATATCTTTTATCTGTGATTTTCACGTATCTTATTTATTGGAAAACATGCTTTTTTAATGTCTCATTTTCTGATGTCTCATCTTGATGTCTCAGAATTTGAATTACGAAACAATTATTATGGCAATCATTATATATATCATATTATATATATCACATATCATATTATGTTATTGGTTACATTCTCATAATATACGATTTATTTTTCTCTTTTTGAGTTTTTAAAATGTGATTATCATTTACGCTATACCAGCGCATTTATGAAAATCACATATAACGCTTTGCAATTGCATATTAATGTCTTGTATACTAGAGTCTCATTTAAGTTATCTATAAAAAGTTCAGTTTTGTTTAAAATAAACTTTCCAATAAAGAGAGAGAATTTAATAATAAATCAGGGAAGTTTTTTTCTTTCTTTTGTTATTAGCACAATAATAATTAATATATATAATTATCATACTTGCATTCTATAATTTGTCTTTACAATCTATATTTTCTATATATATTATATATATATATATATGTGTGTATATATATATATATATAATATATATATATTAGCATTTTATTAGAAAGAAATCAAAAGCTATATTCCTGAATATTAAAGTTTATCTCGCACAGATGATTCAATACATAAATTTATGTATCCATCCAAAAATCAAAATGGCTAAAAAAAGACATCTTGAGTCAATAGGAAAGAATGATATCTGATATCAAGAGTGTATCTTGAATGTATCTCTTACACAATAACAAAATAAGACTCAAAATAAAGTTATAATTATAGATGCGCATTGCTCTTAGTACTTGTGATAAGCAATTTGTCATTTCAATGTATATTTTTTTTCTGCTTTAAATCTTACATCTTTTATTTATCTTTTTTTGAATTCTCTTCTTTGAGTTAATTATCTTCTTCATCTGTTAGTCATCTAGTTGTCCCGCGCTTGCGCTTTGTAATTGGAATAATATAATAAGTAAAAATTATATTAAAAGTTTTAATCCAAAATTTTGATTCATCCTAATAATCTTAAGTGAATAAATCAATTGATAACTTGATCTAAGAGAGACTTATATGAAATTTGAGAAAGAACTAACTTCGAAATTTTATTCAAGATAAATTATATAATATCATAATCAAATCATGCAATCCTATAATAATTATGTGAAAGGTATGCAAGATAAACAATTTATCTCACATTACTCTTTATCAATAAATCTGTTATCAATAAATGAGTTCAGGATAAATTATTATAACAAATTTCCATCACTTGCGAATATCAATTTCAACTTGCAAACATCAGATATTTCATTTTTATCTTATACATTCGCTCCGTTTTCAATTAATTAATTGACGGAACTGTATATTGAGCATAATAATCATCGCTGAATAGTAATCTTACAATAATATCTGATTGGTTATTGTGATGATTTTTTTTCGATAACACATGTTTAAATCCAAACTAGTAAAATAATATTTTCATATTCACTTTCTTAATTTAATTTCTATATTTAATGTTATTTGATAAAAATTATAATATCATTTATTATAAAACGCGTTTATGAATAAAGTTATTAAATTAAATGTTATTTATTAAAATTAACTTATTTTAGATTTCAATGAAGGAGAAAGTCGATCTAGTTATTATAAAAAGCTCGCAAGCTTTCACTGCAAGCGATCATCCTTTACGTTCTTACATTACGATCATACATTACGTTCTTCATACTCAATTCATACTCAACATTAATATATGCAAATGATTTCTCTCATGATAGTGGCGGCATGATAATGCCCGACGATTAATTAAGATAATACACCGTTAGTTATCTATTTCTTGTGACTATTGCCATAGTTTATCAATTCATTTCATATTAATTAATTTTTCTAAACAAAAATTATCTATTATATCACTCTTTTCTTTATGCTTCACTTGATTGATGGAATAAAAGTCGAATTGTCGATATTTTATCATTATTCTCGCGATATGATATCCGTGTTATAATAATCACGTAATTGTTTTTCAACGTACTACATTCTTTCCTCGCTGCTTTTAGAATGCACCACAAGATGTAATATACATTACAACCTGAGAAAAACAACCGTTCAATTTTCGATTATTTTTATCCACGTGTCAAAAAAAATAAACTATCAAGTATAATCATTTTATAATACCTTTTTACAGATTTTATAGATACAGCATACTTCCATCATATCATACAATTTAGCGCTTTGATCTCTAAGCAGTACATCGAATGCTTTCGTCGATCAAATTCACAGCGAAGATCTTACTTATACCGCGAGAATTGCTCTATGTTCTAATAGTAGATTTATTATCTCACGAACTTTGATCAATCATTTAAATGAAATTGAATTAAAAATAATACACGTGTGATATGATATGTTCGTTGTATTATATTCGGGCACATAACGTAATAATAAAAGGATTTAGAATATCGGAAACATATATACATGCATTACATTTTCATTATACATATTTCTATAAATTTAATTTATATGTATATATATATATATATGTATATATATATATATATATACTTATGAATTTAATATTTAATTTATATTTAAATAAACCACATTTAATGTATATTTAAAATGAAAAGATTTACCGATTTCATTTCACTTGATTCAACATCGGGATTCGTAGTAATAGATATATCGAATGAAACATTGTTTAAGATATTCCTTTTAGTTATGCCATTTGTCACAAGCAAAATATTTGTTATGTTAAGAAACAAATGTAACATATAAAATAAAAAATTCTAAATAAATCGACGCGAGTCTAAAATATATTTATTCATTTAAATCAACAGATTTATGAAATATCAAGTTTCATTGTAGATTCCGGTTCTGTTTTGCTCTCTGTACGAGTTCTATCTTACATCTGACTTCACAATTAAACTATCACATCAATGCTCAGTATCATTATTATACATTTAATGGAATATATACAATTAAGTGGAATGTATATAAATTGTCTTTAAAATTATTCATAGTTGTATCTTAAATTATAGAAATAAATACTTTAACTTATAGAAATAGTATTTTCCTTTTCTTTCATCACCTACCTTCCTTTCTCCTCCCTTCATGAGCTTGAGACATATTTGAATATCATGCGAACTATGTATTCAATTAAAATATTACCCATTATCATGATTCAGCATACGTGATTCAACAGAGTAATCGACTTCAATGAACTTCGTTCATTCTTTGGCTATCAGATATTAACAGTCTGTGTCAATCATAATTGGTATTTCTTAATCTTTTATATCCTTAGAAAATTATAATAAATACATAAGGAAATTAATAAATATATAATTTTTTATATGATAGCCAAATTTCTCTTAATTATCAATTGATAGAATTGGATGGATAAAAATGTGTAAGTATATGCGTTGTTGCTATTGTTGTTGTATTGTGTTGGATTAAAACTTTTAATTTTATTTTTACTTATTATATTATTCCAATTACAAAGCGCAAGCTCCAGACAACTAGATGACTAGTTGTCATCTAGTCTAGATGATTAGACAGATGAAGAAGATAATTATATACTCCTAATAATTATATACTCCTCATGTCATCATATAGATAAGATAAGATAAGCGTTATTAATAAGACGCTCGGAATAACTTTGTATAATTATGTGTAATTTATTAATATAGATATATAAGAATCTGTCAACATAAATAGTCTTCTATATGCACGAACTGCGCGCGCGTTACTTGAGGTATCCCTGGTTTGTTCCTTATACATCACTTTATGTATTTGCGTATCTTTCTCGCGTTCTACTCCGCGCACAAAATTTCAGATAGCTAACTAAAATTGACTAAATTCAGAAAATTAAATAAAATTGAGATTCAATATAATAATTCAGATCTTTTAACCTTTCTTGATAACTGCGAATTACGAGAAAGCATCATTTTCGAGAAAAGGCTCTACAGAAAACTTGAGAAGAATTTCCCATGTTCATGGATGTTCCTTCTTATATATCTTTATATAACAGACATCACGACATTAATTATGTCAGTTTTCATTGATAATAGATGATAGGTATCCTATATACGAATACCAACGGATATCGATAATGTTTTCGTATTGTTAACTTGCAAGATCCTTTACATAATCTCTATATATTCACTTCTTATGCAGGAAGTATAAATAGTGGCATATACGCGCGCGCACATTCAATTTCTGGGCATGCACGTTTGCTAGCGCATCGCTAGCAACGAATAGGAAAATACACGCGTCCATATATTACAGCGCATCTAATTATATGCATAATGTTTGGATTTCTGCCGCTATGGAGCCATAATTCTGACACCCGAGGTACTAAAAGACACGGAGTGGAAAGCGTGCCCGGTAACAAATGAAAAAACAACAAATAGATCGAGCTGGGATATTGCTCGCGTGTATTTAGTCCACAGCAGTCATCGAGTACGAGGACTTCGATCAATCTGTTAGACCATTAGCTTAATTGAATTCGAATATAGATGTTAAAAATCCTTAATCCATAAAATGAATGTTTATACGATGAGTAGATACGCGAACGAACATCTTTGTATTATAAACATAATGTATTATAAATATATACAGATTAAAACTATGTATGGCTCAATTCGAGAATGTTATTTATTGTCCAAGTATGCAATGTGTATGAGAAGTTGGCTCACTCCAACTGACACTGATTGACCGGCAAATGCACCAATATATTTTTGATTCTTCGAGCCGTATCTGGCTCCCTGAATCTCAAACATTTGGATTTATGAGAATTAAAGCTAGTCACCGTATAGTGTGTGCAGAGTACGATCGAATTAAACGATATAGCGATATAGCATTCAGTATTCCAGAAGTTGGAGCTGCAGAAAGTTTTAAAACTTTCTAAGACCATGAGAGGAAAAATATCGCAAACTTTAAAAACATTCCGCTCCTCATAGGTTCTGCACCTATTAGGGAGACTTCGTCCCGCGTGCTGCAGAGTGAGGTAGAATGGGAGACTGTGTCTCCACCATAAGTAACGAAAGATAAACTGTCGACCATTCCCGCAATTCACTTATGCTTTCGACATTTTACTCCCCGCGCAAGAGCGAGAATGAGATCAAGAGCGAAAGTGAAAACGGGAGCGAGAGCGAGAGCAAGAGCGAGAATGAGAGCGAAAGCGAAAGAGTGAATGAGTGAGTGAGAGAGAAGAAGGGGAGCATATTCACAAAGATATGCGATCAGATATGTTCGATGATTTTGCAAATGGCAAAGTTAATCGATAAATATAAACATTGGCCATGTTAATGGATAGAAGTAATTTAGCAAAATAAAAGTTTTAAATAAAAGTATGTGTTCACGCATATGACATATATATCTTGACAAGCAGGCAATAACTTTCCTCAACAATGAGCTTAACTCAACAATGAAATAAATATAATATAAAAAATATAAAATTACAAAATTAAGAAGCAATAATAGAAAATATTAAATAGAAAAATATAAAATAAGTTAATTAATTTAATCATAAACATTCACATTCGCTTATATATTTCGCAACATTCCTACTTATATTTATAATTCACGCCAGCTATTATACTTGTCCCATGTGCAATAATAAAATAAAAGAGTATAATATATGCTTTATGCATAGTAATAACGTAAATCTTTTTCAAATCGCTATATTCGTCATCTATTATTTTCTCATGTATACAATTAAATAATCAATGATCAAATGATTGATGTTGCAATTTTGATTGTAGAGAAACGGAACAAAAATTAAAACATTGCTCGTCATTTCAAAATCACTTATTCTTAATTTTAATGTAAGATAATTAATGATGGTAACATATTAGCCTCATGGATTACTGACATGGATAATATAAACACGTATACAAGAGAAATAAGGATAAACGACAGCCCTTTATCAAATAGTAGAGATAATATTTTTTATAAAAATGTAAATTCTATTGTTTTAGAAAATACTAATTTATTGAATATAATCAATAAATCAAGTTTTCAGTGTCTTCAACCTTCTTTGATTTTATCTTTATTATTATCACTTTTTCAACTCACCACTAACTTTAAACGCCATCACTTCTTTATATCCATCACAATTTCTAACTTCGCCGCTATCTCTAACGATCCTATTGAGTCCTATTAGTCGAAAATCAACCAATCATGATTTAGAAATAAATCAATAGTGATTATCATATTGCAGGAGATTTATATAGAAGAAAGAATATTTGTTGGGACATTTAGTCATATCAGATCTTTCATACAAGACTTTTCTGATCTGAGATAACATTTTGGTGCAACTTTGCAGGAATTTTATCGATTTCAAAATATTATAATATTTTAATCGGTATGTTGCCATATTTCAAAATACAAAGATGATTCAGGTACACATATTTTTCTAATATCATATTCCTTCAAAAAACTTTATTTCTCTTTAGTTTTGCTATAATATTCATATATTTTGAGTATCATTGCGATCACTCTATTTATCTTAGGTCAAAATCAAAGAAAAAAAAAGCAAAATATTGCATCATAGAAAGAAACTGAAGATCAAAGTCAATTAAATCGAACTCGAAGCAGTAATCCATATAAATGCGACGAGTGGAGCACGATGCGGATGCGCCGGGGTTTTCATCTGTTTCTACTCGCGAATACAGAACTTGATACAAAACAGAGACTATACCTCAATGCATCTATTAGCTTCTATTAGCTGCATTGGCATATTTTCTTCCAATAGTCCATATTGCGCTTTAATTTCTTCATTTAGTTCTTGCTTTCTTTCATTTTTTTCTTATTTTTCTTTTTTGCTTCCTTAACTTCATTCATTTCCTTCTCTTGTTTCTATTTCTCTTCTTATGATTATTTATTTTTGTATAAAATCCTTTTTTTTCAATTTTTTTCTTTTTTTTATCGGTTTTCTATATCTATTCTACATATTTATCTATTGTTTTATATATTTAATATAAAATTGCATTTATAACATGAAAAATCTCATAAAAACTACGCTATATTCTTGTTATTTTCCTTCTAATAATTTTAAAACGTAACTATTATTTTTATTTTTAGATATGTAAAATAGATTCATTTCACAAAATGATCTAATCTTGATGTTTTGAGAAATACTGATTGAAAGATTTGTATTCAAGTGTTATCAATAGAGCTTTTAACCCATTGACCGAAAGCTATAACATATAATTGAAGAGCGAAACTATAACATAATCTGATATATACAATGTGTTAACTGCATATTCATATGTAATAATGCTGTGTAATGTTTCGTAATATGCGTCATAGTATATTACGAAATAATAAATATGATTAGCATGAGAATATGTATTTTACAAATGGATACATCCCGATTTGTTAGATATGTTAGATAGATTTTCGCAATTAGCAAAAAAGAGAGATAGGTAATTTAATATTGATATTAATATTGATATATTGATATATCAATTGATATATTGATTGATTGATCAATTGATATATTGTAATCTTATATAATAATAATAAGAAAAGGAATGAAGAATGAAGAAAAGTAATTAAAAAAAATTAATGTAATCATTGATGTAAAAACTTCAATCAATCTTATGATATATGATATATACTATATATTTTATGATATATGATTATACATATTTCGGTCGCGAATATAGAATTGTCGTGATAAACGGAGGATATTGGGATACATGTAACCTTCGCATGCTATCGGATGCTGCATCCGATTAATTAATAACTCAGTCCGCGATTGTCTTTTCTACGGATAAGGAAAAATTACGGCTATACAAATATGACAAATAAAGTAACCATAATTAATCAACGCGGGCTAAATCGGCCCGCGAAGTTAATTATATAATTCCTCTGACGTATTTAATGACGCTCGCGCGCGAGATGAGCGATTGTTATATAAATTAATTATCAAAATTATTCAAATTTCCGGAACAAACAGCAACTAAACTAATTGAGAGATTTATTAAATCGCATAACGCGCATAACTATTTTAGATATGAAATTAATTCCAACAATATCATATATACTATTAATGAGTAACTGTAAAACAGCTTGTCAGTGCAATCTGCTTATCAAAGTTAATTTTATAATCGGGGCATGACGAGACACAATGCGGAAATTGCGGTTCCTCGTTCGGTAATTTTCAGAAAGTGCGTGGGAGAGAGAAAAAGAGAGGAGGGATAAGAGCAAGCGCGCAGAGCCTCATCAGCAATCGTGATCTTGATCAGCTGAAATAATACGCACGCATTGCATTGAACGTAAGAAAATCATCGCGTCGGGCTTGACTGTGCAATTACATCCGGCGTTCAACAAACAATCGGAAAACTCACTGAACAAGAGGAGACGGATGGCAGGAGAGAAGAAGACGAAATTGGAGCCGTAAATTGCCCTTTATTAGGCATAGCCGGAAGCGCAGAATGCTGAGCAAAGCAAGCAAAGTGAATAATGTCAGCGCGATGTATCAGCTAAATTGGCTCAATATCCGGCAGAAGACGGATCAATTCCAGAGTTAGCAGCGTCGCGGCTGATTTCTGATAAATAAAAAGAAAAAAGAAGAGAAGATCATAATACGTAATAAAGTGGCGATACCCGGGATCGAGCGAATTGTTTTAGTTCATTGGAATTGCGATCGGATATTTTCGCTGATTTGACGCGATTTATCATCGGTAGGACGCAATACGTCCATTTGATACGCGATGAAATAGGCATAATTTGCTTATAATTAACGTGATAATGTAATATAACATATGAGGTAATGTGTTTCATTCGCGAGCAAATTTTTATTTGCAAAAATTGTCGATACGCGGCACAAGTTCTGTACGAAGCTGCGACTTGTGTAATGAATCGGTGATCCCTCCGATAAATATATAGGAACAACCAGCAAGTTCACTGTGTCGGTCATCACCAAAGTAACTGATAAACTCAACGTAGTATCAGTCGTCACCAGTATAGCCAATAAACACAAACCTATTTAAAGATCGCAAGAGAATGTTCGAGAATTATATAATTATATAAATAACAAAATATATTCTATTATATTTATACAATGTTAAAATAATTTTAAAAACAACGAAGATATAACATGTTACTAATATAAAAACTCGGAAAAACACGAGATTATAAGAATTAAAAAGAAAATACAAATTGATCATGAGTCGCAACGATTCGTGTATCATCCTTTGTTTATCCTCACTCTACAAACAAAGCCGTTTGGCTATTCTGAATCACGCAATCATCTATAGTTTGCGGCTAATCTGTCTTGTGTCCTTGCCGAGAAGATTATGATATAAAGCGATAAGATAACGATAGTTGAAATATTAAGCATCCGTGGAGTGTAGCAGACGTTACAGTGTGGCGCATATTACGTACGCATACGTTCTCACGCAACGTACGTGCAATTTCGGTAAACGTGTCCTATGAGTGACTGCCATTTGAAAATTATGATCGACAGAAAGCATTCCGCGCAAGAGCGAACGCATTGCTTGAAATATATGTGCAGCCGTGCAGCCAGATTGCACGGACTACCATACATGGAGAGTTCTATTCTGCGTCTCTCTCTCTCTCTCTCTCTCTCTCTCTCTCTCTCTCTCTCTCTCTCTCTCTCTCTCTCTCTCTCTCTCTCTCTCTCTCTCT
>JAHMML010000091.1:274570-325117 GCA_020341155.1 Eciton burchellii | reverse complement strand
TCTCTCTCTCTCTCTCTCTCTCTCTCTCTCTCTCTCTCTCTCTCTCTCTTTCTCTCTTTCTCTCTTTCTCTTTCCTCCCTGTCCCTTCCTCCCTCCCTCCCTCGTTCCTTCATCTCTTTCTCCTTCTTTCCCTCTCTACCTGTCTTTCTTGAACGACAAATATTATTATCTCATTAGTCCGACAAAAACAACAGCTTGCGCGTATCCTGCGGAGACCGGCAATCTCGAGAAATGAGAATCTCGATTAAACCAAATGGACTCTCTTCCTCTACTAAATCGATCAATATCGATTTGCGATTGATACCATGTCTTGATGAACAATGAACAATATCGCTCGATGAATTTTCTTCAGAAACCACGTTGCTTCTACAAATGAAAATTGAATCACTGGATTCAATTCGTGTCAAGAATTCGAGTCGCGATTCATGCGATCCCC
Organism: Eciton burchellii; assembly: GCA_020341155.1. Taxonomy (NCBI): domain Eukaryota; kingdom Metazoa; phylum Arthropoda; class Insecta; order Hymenoptera; family Formicidae; genus Eciton; species Eciton burchellii. The sequence continues at coordinate 324,681 of JAHMML010000091.1, read as the reverse complement.
GAAGAACCTATACGAACAAAAGCTCATAAAGGTTCATTGAAATAACACGACGTGAACAAGCAAAATGTTTCTCGGTGGAATATGATATTGTCAAAAAACATCAGCGAATGTAATGCTAAAAGCATTTGAACAAGAGAACACATTTCGCAGAAAAATAATCGCGGCGCTCGGGTTGAGCGTTTTCGGTGGAGGTATTTCAGGATCAGTTCGGGTAAAAAGACTTCCCGCAGCAACCAGCTGCTCTGTCCAATAAGTTTCAGACTGGCGATATATTGCTGGTCGCCAATAGGATCCCGTTGACTGGTCTCACCAATTGTGAATAATCAATCGATCGGCGACGACAAAGGCTGAAAAATGTCGCGATGCAACTACGAGTAAATCTGCTGCGATTGTAGCTGATGAACGAAAACTCGCAGATCGCGTGCGAATTATAATGCGGTGCAAATAAAAACACAGATCACTGATCAACTGTATCCAGCCGCGAGAATGAAACGTCATTCGATTATAACCGATACAGACTGAGTCCGAAGCGCGCGGATAACTTCCATGCGACGACAATGAGACATTGATTCTCGACACCTCAGAAAGATATGCAAAAAGATTTAAAATAGATATTAAAATAATAGCGGAAACACTATCTCTGCATACGATATCACGTGACATATTATGCGATATATTATATCCTAATCAAGTTTTTTTTTAATATCAATAATCAATTTATTTTGATTTGAATCAAATTCAACACTAAGATCCAAGCTCATCGATGCTCGTCGACCGGATACAAATCGGGCCTCAATGTCCATTGCCGAGCAGAAAACAACCGAACGCCAGCAATTTTATGGAACGTGTTCCAATAATATTAGCGCAGCGAATTTTCCGCGCTAGTAATTACTAGAGGAGTCCCTGTATCCAGCCTCAGTTTCGCTCTGCTCCCCTCTCGCGCAGAATTGCATAGTGCAGCTACGCCCGCGAGTTCCGGCGTTATGTCGACGATGTACTTAGCAGATTGTCCAACGAAAAGCAATATTGTATTTTTAAGCTCTTTTAAGCGGCATGTAAGAACACGCATATGCACTATCTCGCTGCGCGCATCTGCCACGAAACCCCTTAAAAATCGGAAATGCTGAAACACCGGCTTGCCGATAATAGATTCAATTTCTTGAACAGCAGGAGGCCAATAGGAAACAGCGGTTTCATTATCGCAGTCCTTGCTACAAAGGGAGATCGCCAACCGAGAGCAGAACGTAACGAGAGCATAACATTACGTTATGTTATAATTTTTAATCTTAATACATTTTTTTCATCAAACAACAAGGATAAATATATTAAACCAATAATTCACACTCTTAATATAATTATATAATAAGAATACTTGTCCATCCTAAAATATGAACTAATCATAATTATATAATCTCCATTAACTATTATATAATATATTAATATTAAGCATCTAATTAAACAACACAAATTCGCATACAATATTAATATAACATTATATATCATTATTACAAATCTAAAAATAAATTTTAAAAAATTGTTATCATATTAATATAGTTAAAATTTACTTAACATAAATAAATTATAATAGTCATCCCCATAATATCGAATTACCAAAACCAAAATCAATATAATTAATCCTATTACTCTTTCACAAACTCTAAAAACTAGATAATAAATAGGAATAATACTCAATTTTAAATTATCTCCTAAAACTGTATACATAAATATAGAAATATGTATAATAATTAACTCTATTATAATTAATATAATTAAAAATACTTGTATCTTACTATTAATAATAACAAAAATAAAAACCTTAATTGTAATTAAATAAAAATATCATAATAAATAATTAGCTTTATAGTTTAATCTAAAACATTAATTTTGTACATTAAAATTATATTTATTTAAGCGAATTCAAAGCTAATTATTAAAACTAATTGAAAAAATAACATAATATTATACCCTCAATCCTCAAAATTGCAAAGATGCAATGAATGTCTCAGAATTTTTATATTCCTGCAAGCATCAACTCTCGGTGCTAATGCCGCGTTATTATGCAATAACATGGAAAACGGAGTGACGCGGAATTACGATAGACATAAAGCGAGCCTCTTTCGCTTTTGGAGATCACTTAGAACTTTATGATGAACTAAAGAAAAGTATCGCGAGAGAAGAAATATATCGGAAAGTTCATTTAAAAACTTGTCTCGTTGCCCAAATGTCTATCGTCAGAGCAATTTTCGTTCTAATACGTTTTTAGAATATCTTATAAAATTTATTAAAATTAATTAAAAAATTAGAAATAATTTATAAACAATATTGATTATATCTGCTCTTTCATATCAAATTTTTTATGTAAAAATATTAAGAATATGTAATAAGAATGTTAAGAACAGAAGGATGTTAAGGATGTTAAGGATATTAACAATAATATATTACAATAAGATATAGAAAGACCATTATTGATACTTTCGGAAAATCAGTAAGTATAATAATAAACCATTTTTTAAATGATTATTTATATAACGAAAAACTTAAGAATTAAAATTGCTTATATAATATATTGAATTTGTTTAACATATATATTCATATTGTTATATAAAACTATATAAAATATCAACACGAACAAAATATTATCATTCCTCATTCTCAAAAATTCGGCAGATCCTTTTCCTTTTAATTTTTATTCAATGGATCATATCATATCTGTTACGTGCTTTTTGCATTTTTCTTCGCATAATAGATCTAAGACTCTTAAAGCGAGAGATATTAAATTTCGATTGTCTATTAATTAGTAAGTTGGTAATTGAAAATGGCAATATTATTGCTCTTATTATATATATATATAAATGCATATATAATGCGTATGCAGCACATATCTTTTATATATATTATATTTTTTATATTTATATTTTTATTATTATATTTTGATATAATCATAAAAAAATTCATAATTTCATCGATTAAATATTTACATATAATATAGAGTAAATTTTATATAACATTTCCATTGATATAAGTAACATTCTAACTTATTAATTATAAAAATAGATCTTTTATGTGTGAATTTTTTTAATGCGAAAATGAAATTGCCCATAAAAAACAGATGAAAAGGAATGTACAAGATGTTATAAAATCAATTATTTTATAATTATTCATATTATTAATCAGATATATATTCTCTAAGAAAGCACAGATTGTTTATTACTAATTATTTTAATATATTTAGTAAATTACTTGATTAATTATATAATTATTTTAATTTATCATATTTATATATTAATTTTATATATTTATAAATTTGTTTACTATAAAAAAAATAAAAGCAAGAAATATAGAATATAAAATAAAGCGAAAGTGTGCATACGTGTATGTAATTATTATTCTTTTTTAGGGCATCTATAAATTTAACAGCTTCATACATAATATTTTTCTCGATACGATACATTGGGTTCAAATGCGCAGAAAAAATAAGGATAATATAATTGTTAACTCATATATTATTAATTATTCCCATAAACAGCAGAATTATATATACATTTAAATAGCTATGGGCACGTATTACTAATCATAATTTCGCATTTCGCATTTCACATCCAAAGGAATATCAAAATCCTCCTCTCAAGGACGTCAGAGACCAAATCGGAGATCAGAGATTGTTATCAAAGTTATCAATGCTAACAGAATAGTAACTCACTAGGTAAGTCTTACTTAACCGACCTGCTACTGGTTTGCATGAGTATGAAAAATATACCCTATGATGGTATGATTTTGCACTTGAAGTTTGACATATATGCCATTTCTCTTTAACTGCAGATATCAGTGATTATAAGTGCATATATGCATTTTCATACGAGAGATATTTAAAAAAATTTTATTTTGGATTTTCGAAATAATTATTGAGATTAACTATTAAGTAATCACAAATGTACCATAAAATGAGTGTTCATTCTTTATCAAGGTTATATTCCATGATAAAAAACATAAAATTTAGCAATCGCAGAAATTACTGTAACAAAAATGTATTGAAGTTTAACGAAAGAGACATGTATGAAAATGTATTTCCTGATACTAGTGTGTAAGTATATCTCATTAAATGACATAATTTAATATTCAATATTTACATATGTATGTTGTATATTTTCAGAAATGAGATAGTAAATTTATTAAACAAATCGCCACAATGCGTCTATGCTGGCTTTGATCCAACAGCAGATAGCCTACATGTTGGTAATTTACTTATCCTGATGAATCTATTACATTGGCAAAGAGCAGGACATCAAGTTATAGTATTAGTAGGAGGTGCAACAGGTTTAATCGGCGATCCTAGTCATAGAAAATCAGAACGCATTAAGATAGAAAAACACTTGATCGAAGAAAATGTGAAATCTATTACAAGGAATATAAAAGTAATATTTGACAATCATGAAAAGTATTTTTGGAAACAAAAACGAGACAATTTTAAACCTCTAATTTTAGTAAATAATATGGATTGGTATAAAAATGTGAATATTATTGAATTTGTCAGAAACATTGGAAAATATTTTCGCATGGGAACGATGTTGACTAAATCTTCTGTCGAGTTGCGGTTAAATTCTGATGTAGGAATGAGTTTCACAGAATTTATTTATCAAGTATTTCAAGCATATGATTGGTTGCAGTTGATGCAATGTTATAAATGTCATTTTCAAATTGGTGGAAACGACCAATTAGGTAACATTATATCTGGATATGATTTGATTACAAAAATGAAAAAGAAAAAAGTTTATGGTCTGACATTACCATTACTAACAGCTGAGGGTGGAAAAAAATTTGGAAAATCTCTTTTGAATGCTGTATGGCTATCTCCAACAAAATCCTCCAGTTTTCAATTATATCAATATTTCATTAGAACAAAAGACTCTGATGTAGAAAAGTTCTTAAAATTATTTACATTTTTACCGTTCAATAAAATTTCCAAGATTATAGATGCTCATATGAAAAATCCAGAAAATAGAGAAGCACAGAAAATATTGGCAGAGCAAGTTACACTTCTAGTACATGGAGGTAAGAATAGTAACGCTGTTACTGTCGTTACTCATTATCACTACCATTATTGTTTATCATCATTCTTTTGTATTTGCTACTTATAGATGATGGATTGTTAGCAGCAAAACGTGCTTCTGCAGCATTGTATGATAATTCAATTGACTCTTTTATAAGAATGAATGCATCAGAAATAGCAGATGTCTTTGAAAATGCTACTATAGTAGATATTTTATCTGAACCAGGGATTACCGTGTATGATCTTGTAAAGAAAGCAAAGTGTTTTAAAACTGATCATGATGCAGAACGAATCATAACAGCAGGTGGATTTTATATAAATCATCAAAAAATTACCAATTTAAATGAAGTAGTTGTACCTGGCATACATATATTAAGTAATAATATATCATTACTTCGCGTTGGAAAAAAAACGTATCATATAATACGATGGCAGTGATATTACAGAAAAATGCGTAAATATATAACAAAGATAATATAAATTTGTATTTAAAAAATCGATATAATATGACTTTAATATAAAAATGTTTTCACTACATACACGTATCATTACAAGAAATATTTATTAAATATGAAATTAATGGAAATGGTATTTTTATAGTTTTTGTTTTGTCTAAATATCCTGTGCTTATACATATTGAATATGCATATACATTCATGATATATAAATATGTTTTGTATTATATATCGTGTATATATAATATAAATAACATGATTATACATATATATATATATGTATAATATATATATATATAACATGTATAATATGTTATTACAATTTCTATTTATATATATCCCATAAAGATATACAACCATCTTTACCAGTTATTGCCATTAAATATCTTGTATCGTAAGTTTGAACTTCACATGATGAGTAAACAATATCATGTATAGTATCTTTATGTTCCTTTAATATCGCAAGCGGCCGTAATTTTTTCCATGAAAATAATACTACGCGACCATCCCAAAAACCAACTGCGACAATTTTGTTGTCTGGTCTTATACAAACAATAGATGTTCCAGAAACATAATCCACATGTTTAGCAAATTTATGAGATAAAGTATAATCTGATGAAATACTGAAAATCTGCAAATTTGCAATTTAATTACATTCATGATATTCATTACTATTAAAGTTATAAAGATTATCAAAATTAATTTTTTACCTCTAACTTATTAGATGCGCTACCAATGATTCCTTGCATTAAAGAAACATCAAAATCCAAAGTCATTGGATATTCTTCTATAACAAGAGAACTAAGAACATTGTTTTTCTTCATATCCCACAACAATAATTGTCCACTTTCATAAGCGATCAAAATCAATTCTTCTGTCACTGGTTTAATTGCCATTACTGTACCAAGCTTGTCATTGTAAGATGATTTAGATGGATCAAATATAAGATCTATATTAAAAGTATTCAATGATAACATTCCTATTGTTGAAGAGTCTAATGGAATCAATAATGCCTTTTTTTTAGGTAATAATTGAGATCTATAAAATAAAATTTTAATGTTAATTTTAACTAACATTATTTTGTAATATTTTTCTATATCTCTTATATTTAAAATTATACCTGCAAAAGCTACAATATTTATAATCAAAACTCTTGCTTAATACCCAACTTGATTCATTCACATTATATATATCAATTATACCATGACGTCGTTGTATTATTAAATCAGCTTCATTAATTGTATGTAGATTAAAACATGGACTACTTCCACTTGATAATTGATATTTTATTCTATTTATCTAAAATATATTAAAAGTTTCTAATTTAAAGATTTCATCAAATATTTATAATAAATTTTATTGTAACGAATATTTTTTTAGTTAACTTATAAATAATTAATGCTTTAATTAATGTTATATATTATTATATATATAATATATTAATAATAATAGTTATATATAAAAAAATATAAAAATATAAATCTTAAACTTAATATATTGTATATGCATATGATTTAATAAAATTAATATACGTTTACTTTTAAATCCCAAACATGAACTATGCCTTTTCCATCGCCAGCATATAGATGTTCTACGTTATAATTAAACCAGTATAATAAACTATGTATATTTTCGTCCATATTGCCGCGCAATAGGAATTTTGGATCTGGAGGTGCAGTCATTATTACTGTCTCTTATTCTTTTCTCTGATGATATGTAAAATAAAATACGAAAAAAGATTTCTATAGATAGTATAGATAGTATAGATAGTATAGATTATTTATTTTGATAGTACTTTATCAATATTCGCCGAATAAAATCTTTATAGATAAAATTACGAATTAACAATGTTAACAATGTTATGTTTCCTGTGATATTTCCTTTCAAGTTGATTATCAACAATTATCAATGACAATCATAATGTAAGGTTATGTATATAAACATACACAATGTGTATGTTCCAAATATGAATAAATTAATATAACTTTATGATAGGATAATTATTTAAAGGAAGGAATTATTTAAGTCCTTAAAATTATTTTAAGGATTTCATTACAAATCTTGATGAAATATACTCATTTGATATGTTTTGATATGAAACTTAAAAATCTGGCAGAACAATATATCGATCTGCATCGGGAATCAAATTATTAAATACAACTAAGTTGAATTTTTTGGAGGTTAGAAAATCTGTCATGCCAATGAAATGCAACTTTTGTTCATATGCATACATATGCCGTGACCAAATGCAATTTTAGTGAAATTCCAAATAAAAGAATAACAAATCTGTCTGTCATAGAATAGTTACATTATCAAATATCTTAGTTTTAAACTAATAACTTAGTTGTGTAACTTAGTTGTAAAATAAATAATATAAATAATTATATACTTAGACTATAATAACTAATTATTCATATTTTATTCTGCGTGAAAAATTAAAAATGGTATTCTTATTCTTCTATATTTTTCAAAAAATATAGAAATTTACTTTTCGTAATAAGTTAAAAATCTATTTCTACAAGTTTAAATCTTGTTTCTTACTACACATGTAAACTTGTTAAATTCATATCAAACTTTGTTTTTCCCATCCAACTTATGTAATAAAATGATATGTAATAATAGTATGCAATTCTTAAATATAAATCCGATTAATATATTAATAGATTAATATATAATAGTTCTAAATTCATTATTTTGATGAAGATTTCAAATAATTACTTTTATTTGATTCGACTTAACAAAAACATATTTAAAAATACACTTACTTCCGAATTAGCTATTTCTGTAATATTTTTTCCAATTGAGTCCTGTAATTCGTTCAATAGAAGTATCAAAATAAAGTTTTCTAACATTATAAGTTATATTTATATGTACATTTATATTTCTAATAATTCCGTTTAATTCACGATTAGCGCAGTTGAGACATTTCTACTTTTAACAAAGAAAGAAAATATATTCTTTTTTGCTTTAAATAACAAATTGTTCTATTTTAAATAATCAAGTAAGCAATAAATAATCCATTGTAATAATTATTGACTGAGAAAAGTTATAAAAAAAATAATACAAGTTATAAATAATGGATATACTTTTATACAAAAAATTATATAAAATATATATAAAATTTTATATCATGTGCTTAATTATAATTAATTGTATATAATTTAACTTTTATAATATTATTTCATTTCCTTCTTGTCTTATTAATCATTTTAATAAATTATATATATATATTTTTTCCTTCTTTTGCTAGCTTTTCGCAAATGTTAATAATTTAAAATAATTTTCTCTTTATAAATTGAAATAAAATGTTATTAACATATTTATTTCTGAAATTATTTCAATTCTTTGATGGATTATTGATAATATTGTATCGTAAGATCTTAAAAATCTTATTTTTCATCTTATGATTTATTAAATTACATTGTAACGTTTGTATGTATAAATATATATTTATAAGAATTAATCAAATTTCATGATTTTTTATAATATAGTACTATTAACATTTATGCGAGTGGCACAAGTCGAATGAATTGTGTTTTGCATCAAACTGTTGTAACTGCACGCACCACCAATGGGTGATTTTATTTTATTGCCATACATTGTGGCATGAACGGTTGCGACTTAAATCATAGTAAAAAGAATACTTGGAAAGAAGTTTGCTGAACATGCCGTCAGTTGGATTCTTTTCTTTTCGCAGATGGTACTAAAAGATTTCTTATTTATATCTTAGTTATCTGAATTGCTAATTCTCCTTATCGACAATAGATAATTTAATGTTCCTCATTTTAGATATTGCGTTCATTGCTATTGCATTACTATTGTCCCGTAGAAAATTCATTACATGCGGAAAAAGCACGGATATGACAATGAATACAGAATGATCATACGTACGATTATATGAATGATCATATGGTCTGCGACTATCATATTGATACGAATAAAAATAAATTAAAGATTTATGTATTGCAATTTTATGATAAAACTATAATATTTGTAAGATTTTAACAAATAGTTATATTAAATATTGAAAAAAGTTTCAATATTTAAATATTCAATATTTAAATTATATTAAACATCTCTTTAAAAATTGTCCCAATATTTATTTTTTTCAAATTCATATTCAACTATACTGTTTATTCTATTATTTAACTAATTCACAGTTAATTAATTAAACTCTATATATTAATGCATAACTAATATTTAATCAAATTAAAATGAAAAAGAAATATTATTTTTCATATATATTTTATTTATATATACGATATATATATATTTTTTATTTCGTATATTTTATATCTCATGCGCGCAATATATAATTCTTTAAACTCTTAAAAATAAGGAATATTATTATGATATATTGTATCAAATATATTAAATATATAGGATTTTATACAAAATTTTGTAGAGTATTGTATTGTATAATCCTATAAAATGTTGTAAAATATAATATTTAATTTTAACTAGAATGGCAAAAATATTATATTCTTTTCATATATGCACACGTGCAGTGTGCATACATGTGCATAGATGTTGTGTTATATTCCATATGCAAATGAAGGCGATTCTGCAATATTTCTTGATTCCAAACTGATTTTCTTATAACAACTGTTTAAATTTAACACAACGCATAGAACAACAAAGAGAGTTTGAAATCAATTAAATACTATGGGAATAATGAACTGTAAGATCTTTATTTCTACTCACATAGAATCCGTATCATGAAATATTCATATTAATACCATAATACCATTACCATTCATTGATTAAACATTATTCTGGGAGGATATTTGATACTTATTTTGCATCTATTAGAACGATATAAGATTGCTTTAGAATTGAAATTATCGATATTCTCCTCTCAAAGGATTATATGAAAACATCATTCAACTATCATGTACGATATTCAAATCGGCAGTATTCCAATGTTGTCGCTATTTTGTATGTTGGAAAAAGAACTCGACATGAATAATTAATTTGTCAAAGACGATACCGAAATCATTTCAACGTTGATAAAATCGAGCTTGAAAATAATTAACGATGATTCTTAGATTAGTCTTCAACGGATCGAAAAAATATTGACTTGGATATCAAGCACAAGATCTAGTTCTAGCAAAATGATATTCTATATCAAATACGAATCGAGAGATTATTAATTGCATACAATGATCCAGAATCAGTGAATTGATCAGTGAAAAGTTCAAAAAGTCTCTGAAGTTGTTTGATTTTCATAAATTTTTTTTATTTTAAAAAATTGTCACAAATAGTAATAATAACCATTATAACAATAATAACAATCGACATGATGAATTGCAGGAATAGTTGCCTGCAGAAAAATTCTTGTAAATATTCTGCAAAATACAAATAACAAATTTTAATAAATGACATTGATTCTGTATTGAGCAGAATGACAACTTGAACAATTACCATAAAGCGATCGCAGAACAAATAAAAAAATAAAAAAATACCGCGGAAGTAATGAACCGTTTCTCCATCCGCATGCGAGCGCATGCACACAATAATGAAAATCTAATCATGCAATCTCCATATAATACATCCTGGATAATATTAATACCGATGATACTGTAAACTTCAAGTCTTATAACTAAAAAAATATTTAATAAAAAAAATATTTCATTATTGTATTTTAAAAATCTCTCGCAGTTAGATATAAGAATATACAATAAAAAATGAAGATTTTCATTTAAATTAAAAATGATCTTCATATAATTCTCAAACTATTTAAACTAAGAATATCATTTTATGTTCCTTTCGAAATTATAAAACTTATAAGAAATATTTTTTTCTAAAATCTCATAATTTTCATATATTTAAATATTTAAAATAAGATGAGATATTCTCTCTCTCTCTCTTTCTCTTTGAGAGAGCGCGTGCGCGCGTGCGCGCCCAAACAAATGGCAATATATATTAATCATTTTCATATATGTTAAAGTGAAATAAATAACGATACACATATATCTAAATGTTCAATAATATTTGATCATAGAACATATTTTCTTCATAATCTTTTTGATATTAAATGTAATAACTATTTTATCGACAATATAATATATTGACTAGTTAGTTCTAAAAAGATGTAATATGGATGCAGTTAGCGCTGCAATCAATGACTTAGCGTATCAAAAACTACGCTTGGATACTATCAAGTTTTTTTCTATTGTATTCACAAAAGTCATATTCTATTACATTTATGCAAAGTCAGAATTTATAAAGCTTATTTTCAACCATTTTTTCAATAGTGGAAGACGTGTTGTGTATGTGTACGTGTGCAAATATGTATATATATGTATATTTATATATTACGTTTGGCAAAATATTCTGAATCAGAATTGCGAAGAGAAAAAAAATATATATATATAAATGTATATATATATTTATATATTTTATATATATACAAATATTTCAAGTACATAGATGCACAGATTAAATTTAACATGGCTGTTTGTCAAATATAAGAATGTTTTAAGAAAAATTATTTTCCCAATCTCACTATTTTTCTTTATATGCTCAAAGAATGCAAGATTTATATCATTTCATTATCAAAATATCATGGATTATTATTTTCTTCATAATATTTACCGCAGTTGTGTTTAAAAGGTCAGTGATATGACTTTATTATATATATTATAATATATAAATTATGCAAAATTATTCTGTAAAATTATTACATTCATAAATGTTTTATAGTATTATATGGGTATTTATTGTGGCTACTACTTATGTAATTGCCAGCTTTTATGCTGTTCAATTAATACAATTCTTCGACAATTTGTTGACAAAATTTGATATTAATATTATAAATAACAAATTTATCAAAAAATATGAAATCAAAAATTCATGTAGTATTTGTAGTAATGATACTTGCAAAAGACATGAATTATTATCACATTCGACAAAAGCCAAGGTATCAAAAGATTTTGATCATGCATTGGAAGAGGTAATTATGATAATTATTGCTAAATAATTATAATATAGGAATTATATTATGTAAAAGTATTTTTACATTATATATTTTGTTATTTTTACATTGGTAATATATATAATATTATATTATACATTATCTTATAGCTTTTGGAAGAAATCCTACAAATTTATGTCTGCACATGGTACTCCGATCTTTCAGCAGATGGAGCTTTCATACAACAATTACGCTTAGCTATAACAACTGCAGCGAAGAATATTACTGTTCGATTATTTCATGCAGATGTACCAATTATCATGTTTTGTGATTTGATTCCTTTGACTATACAACATGCTCAGAATTGGAACATATTTTTAAAAAATTCAAGAATGGAAGATACAATGTCTCAAGATTATTTAAAGAATTATTTATATTGTAAAATCCATCCTGCTGCATATTCAAGACAAGCCGAGTTGAATTATTTACGAGGATTAGCGACTGCACTGCTACCGTATTTATTACCTGCCATACACGTTTCACGAAATAATAAAGTAATATGATATTTTAAGATTTGGTTCAATTTTATATGTAAAAAAGAAGGTGTAATGTGAGAAGAATTGTTACACTTTTTAATAAATTATATGTACACATAAATATATACATATATATATACACACATGTATGAATATGAATTTATATACGATATATTTTCAGGTAATACTCCGAGAAATTTTAGCAAATTGGGTACTATTACCAGCGATTGATGCACTTGCAGATCCAGACAATATAAATGGATTGGTGACATTATCTATTCGTCATGATACTTCTCTATCTGATAATGCAGAAACTATTAATGTACCGATGCTTCAGTCTTGGATAACAATAATGCATCAGCACGTTATGCATAATTGTTTCAAACCATCTTTGAATGAAATTTTAAATGATCCTGAACTATTGTACATGTTTATGCAACATATTAAAAAATCAGGACCAATGAATCTTCTTCAATTTTGTTTAGATATTGGTACATATTTTTATTGTATATTAATTTATTTATGATACATTTATCACAAAAATTTTGATAATTATATAATTTGTGTATTTAGATGATCTTAGTAAACGTATATTGAATCCAGAAATGTCGATTAGTGCCGAAGAAAGTTTATACATTGATGTTCAGAATATGTATATAGTATATCTTGATCCAAATGGTCCAGAATATTTATATTTACCATTGTATATATCTAAGGATATACAACATAGTAAGTAATTTGATAAAATAAATGATAAAAATAAATATTTTCAGTTGTAAGAAGTATTGCAAACATATTTCTTTTCAGTATTGGAAGGTGGACCAAAAAAGATTCAAGAGTTAAGGACATCACGATCTTTTTATCAAGCTCATCAAGAAGCACATGGACTTTTAGAGATTACTTGTTTACCATCATTTCATCATAGTTATCAAGTATAAAAATGTTTTATAGAGTTTATTTCTATATGTTTTCATATTCAATTTTTAACAATTTAAATTAATGATTTATTATATTTCAGCTATATAAATTTTTATGTGGTCATTTGAAGTCAGAACAAACAAAAACTATTATAGCCAAGTAAGTAATAATATTTTTAAATGGATATGTATATTTTTAATTATATATCTAAGATCTTTAAAAATATTATGTCTTAACTTTTTTAGTAATTACTATTTTATTATCAACTGTCTTTATTTTATATGAATAATATTATAATTATGCTTGTTACACTATTGCAAATATAATGATATTATAAATATTGATAACAATTTGTTAATATTTCTTAAATAAATTAAAGTAAGACATATATAAATGAACACATATATGAAATTTATAAATTTTCAATTTTAATATGTACATTAGTTTTTATATGCGTTTAACTATACGCATTTATATGTATTCACTTGTATTAGTGCGAGTAAAGGAATATCTACTTCTGTGCGATGCAGTAATCAATTGGGCAAGATCGACAATGTTTTACGTACGTCCACAGTTGATGGTGCGCCCTTTTCATTGCAAGATATCTATCCAATTGAAGAAGTGGATTGCACAATCCGAACATATAATGAAATCAAAGGTTTTGATGATAAGTGCAATCGTGATTTAACGACATGGCGAGTTGCTATTCCACATATGGATGGCGGTGGTACACAACCGATATACATGATTGCTATTCATAGCGCAGCGGAAGCGAAATCATGGACAGTTCTGCGTCAAGATCAGGATTTTTATATATTGCGTACGCGACTTGTCGAATTCCACGGCGATAAAGAATTGAGTGATTCGCCACTACCATCACGTAAAAATCCTTATCTACCGCTTACGACAAACCGTCAACGTTATGAAGAATTTTTACAAAAATTATTATCCAAATCGATGTTGAGATGCAGCGAGCTCTTGTATACTTTCCTGACAATACCGAATCTGAAGCCATACTACGCAAATTATAGTACATCTGATATTGGCATTATTTATCAAAGCATGGCCTATAAATTACGAAAAGAAAAAGGTCAACATCTTGATAAGTTTATGAGTACCTTCTTAGCATCTACAAATATAAAATACGAACATCTGGATGTAGGCATTGAACCATCAAACGAACAAAATCTCGTAGAAATAGATAATCGAGGCAAGAAGTTGCTAAATGGGATATTCGGTAATAATTTGAATTTGCCTGTTAATTTTAACAATTCTCCATGTGATTTATTGCAACATAATTATGTAAAAGGTGCAAGCTTATGTATTATGGAAGCTGGTAAGTTGAAAAATTTTAGCATGTAATTTTAGCACTTTATGTGCTAAAGATAATTATTAAGTGATTACTGTTATTATTATTATTATTATTATTATTATTATTATTATTATTATTACTGTTATAAAAATGATTATTGTTATTATTGACTATCTTGAATCATATATATGATTATTATTATTGTTATTACAGTGGATGGTTTATTACATATATCGCCAATTATTGCACGACTTTTTTGGATATTTGCTTCTTTATCACATAAAAGAATGGATCCTCTTATAAATACAATATTCTACAATATGTTAATCAAGCTTCTGAGTGCCGGTCGTGCTACTATTGTCGTTAAGCTCTTGCATGCAAAAATAGTAGACAGAACTTACATGAAAGATTTTGCTTCGCAAACAAGATGCCGAGATTACGAAACTGCTAAAAAAGAGCTATATTCTTTGTTACCATGGTGGTTAATGGGACTTTCGAAACCTTGGAATAAATTAATAGATTCTTTATTGGATCCTTTGCAAAATGCGCCATTTAATAAGCATCTTGCATACTTTCTACTGGATCATCTTCTGATAAATCTTTTCCCAGAAGTAACAACACAGCAGTTTCTTTCAGAATCGTAAAATTGAATTGTTAAAAAAAATATATATATATATTAATATAATATAATATAAAATATAACATATTATATATGTTAATATAATATAATTAATATAATAAAGTAATATTAGGAAATTTATGTTTATAATGCATTATATTCATTAAATAATTTATGTTTATATATTTTTTATTTATATATATGTAAGTAGAATGTGATATTATATGAATAAAATTTCTTAAGATATAAAAAATTTATTATGAGAAAATATGAAATTGTAATACACTGAAGACAAAAATAATATAATTTAAGTAAACTATGTAATAAATATATATATGTATATAAATGATATGACATGAACTATGATAATCTATAATAATCTTATGCATAGTCTCTCTAATTGATAAATATTACGATTAATATAGTTTCGATATATCGATATATCGATCATAAAATTTATTACATTTTTAGGAAGGTCCTCATTATCGATATTACTGTTATAGAACAATCGATATCAGTGACAGAAATGAAGAGCAATGTCTAAATTGATTTTAAAGATTTTGTGCGATGGATTCAAAAATATAACTAAAAATAATAATAAATATATTACATGAATTGTTGCCTTAAGATATATTAACATAATGATTCCTTCACTGTGTTAACTTTGGACAAGTTTAAAGTAGTATTAATATTATGCTATAAAAAATTGATTAGATTGATAAATAGAATCTCAATATTAAGAGAATGAAGTAACGCTTGAATTCTAACAAAAGAAAATCAATTTTTATAAAACTAAATTAACAATTTTATATTATCGACATGATCAATTTATCGATTTTTTCTATACATATTGAAATGAATGTTATCCAACAGAGTTGAACTTAAAAAAGCAGGGAACATTCGAGTAATGCGTTCTCTCTCTTTCTAACAGTCTATTGTAATGTACATATTCGAAGAATAGAGAAAATATATTTTACAGATCTTGTCTGATTTACAAACCAATTCGATTGTCAATGATGTACATTATTATAATATTTATTATCGTATTTTTGATAAATAAATAATATATACACTGATGATGAAATAATATGAAATATCTGGATTATATTATTATAATTTTCTGCAAATGCAATGAAATATGTTTCTATAATTTTAATGAGCAAGAATAAAAAATATATTATATCAACTTTTGTGTTTATAATTGTATAATAAGTTTATTTGTATATAATTGTATAATTGTCTTTAATATTGTAAATATTGTAAATAATCTTTAATGTTAATATTTAAATCACATATAACATATATATAGATAACATATATATATAATACTTCATATTTTATTATATATTTCATATAAATATAAATATAATATTACATAAATCACATATAAGATATACGTACCTTATGTAAATGAAATTGTATATACAATTACATACCAAAAAGTTGATATAACAGGTTTTTTGTTTTACGAAAACATTAGTTTCTCGGTTATAAAGATGTTTTAAAAAATTCCATTTTAAAAAGATTCCAAAAAATAGATTGCATTTTATTTGCAAAAAATTACAATAATAATATATCAAGAATATAATTTATATATTTTAAACAGAATGGCTGATAATCGAGTCTATCAGAGATTTCTAAAATATATTCTTTCTGCCTTTCCGTCTTTCGAACATATATTTTCAAAAGTATACTAGAAAGACCATTAAACAACACATCATTTGAATATTTTCTATTTTACAACTGGCTGTGTTGAATAGCATTCCTTTTAGTAATTTCGTTCATAATATAGGTAGATAAGCATATAGCATGTCAATCTGCCGAACAAAAAATTGCGGTATCTTCTATTGCGCTATCTATAAATTAATTTGTTCTTGTAACCGATGTTGAATGTACATATATACAAAAATTTTCATTTATACTTTTCTTTTTTATATTAAATTCCTGGCTTTTATTATATATATATTACTACTGTTTTATTATACAAGATAGGTTGATATGTTTTTTTAACAAGTATGATAGAATTTTTATATGAAGCAAATATTAATTTATATATAAATTAAGTAATTTTAACTTCATAAATTTTATATTTTTATACTTTTTTTATGGCAAAAATGAGATCTCATTTAAATTTTAATTTTGGAAAAAGATTTATAGTTTTGTGAAATCAAGAAAAATATGAAAAAGATACACGTTTTATCGATAAAACAGACGATTCCGGCATCTTAAAAAGAAGAAATAAATTGGTACTGCGAGATTTCGAACTCTTCGCTACAGATAAAAAAATAATATACAGATTATTCAACTATAGTCACTTCGAAACTTAATCAAAATATGATATTTATTGTATAACAAGTGAATATTTAACATAAATTTTACAAATTTTGCATTACATTATATATAACAGATAATGAAATTTGAACATTGCTGTATAATATTGGAATTGGAAACTAAAAAAGAAATCAGAAATCGTACATCGTGAATATTTTATAAACAATAAATTATTTTTTATAAATATTTTATGTATATTTGCACGAATATATAATTGATTAAGATCGTAAAAAATTTCGTATTCTCTTGCCAACTTTGATATATCAAATTGTATTATTCCTTCTAAATTTTGCAGCATATAATAAATGAATTAATAATTTAATTCTTATTGAATTATATTACGAATGTCTGAATTTTATATAACATAAATAAATATGCAAAAATCTTATCTTTTATTATATATAACGAAAATGGTTTTAAGAAAACTTCAGACAAAAAATGGTAAAATGGTAAAATTAATCCGATAAAAGAAACAGTATTATTGAAATTTTATTATTGGTTACAGCAATCTTCGCGAAAATAGTTCTGAAAAGCTATTAAATTAAAACTGTGATTATAGCAATTCGTATCATCAAAGAAAGCTTAAATATATCATTAAATCTCTAAAATAAGAAATTTATTAATCTCAATGATTACTCGTGAGCGATATAAATGAGATAACAAATTCCATTGATAGACTGATAATAGTGATATATATTAGGAATACTATATACATTTAATCATATCATTAATAATTTAATATGATACAAAAAATGACTATCAATAAGTCATACATCCAACGAAAAAACATTATTACATGTGAAAAGATGGAAAATTATTGTGAATAAATGAAAGATTTTTATGATTTATTATATATCGTATATCATGTATTGCACTATTAATCTGCAAGAGTCATTAGTCGTCACTAATTTTTTTTCTTTTGTTTCGCATTTACAGGTCTCTTTTTTTCTTTCTTTCTTTTTTAAATTTTATTCTTCTTTTTTTATGACTCTTGCAGATAAATAATATATTATAAATTATAATAATATATAATAATAAGTTTGTGACTCTTGTAAACTTCTTCCAGTTTTCTTCTTTCATCTTAATCTTGACACTCCATTTTTTAGATTCTAAAATTGATAAAATTTGTAGATCATTATTCTTGATGACTCAATCTTATTTTAACAAATAATTTAATAAAATTTATGTCTTTGCTAATTATTATATCTTTATTTATATCTTTACTAATTCAATTTTGCTTTAACGGGCAAAATTTATATATTATAATGCTTGATGTTTCAATTTTAACTTAACAAGTTTTCGATTTTTTTAGCGGATTATATTCAGGATCTTTGTTCAATTGCTCCATACTCATGTACTTCATGTCAATTTGGATTATTCCCCAAAATTCGCTTTAACTATATTCACTATGTTTCTTGAATTTAAAGAATCTATAGCACATCCTAAACTGAATGAAATTACAATCCTCTCCTTAAAATTTTTATTTATGGAATAGTCCTCATGATCATTTGATATCTATAATGAGTTTATGTAAGGGATAATTTATTATCTTTGGATTCTAAATTTGTTTATCTAATAGTCAGACAAAGTAAATTATGAATGATAGTCGGCTTTTAATAATGTTAGCTTCAATTTTCCCTAAGATCATAATTTTCCATTCCATTTTTCATAACCTTTTTCCAATTACTCGAACTAGTGGATTTCTCTTTTTAAAGAAAATCAACAATAAAATAGGTTAGTTTCAGTTATTAAGAATTCTCGATTTTTTTTTCAAGAAATTTACTGAAAAATAGTTATTGTCATTATGTATCATTATTAATGCCTATTATTTACAATTTTAACTAAATTGTAAGCTATACTATAAACCATAGTCGTTAAGTAATTCTTAAATTAGTATTTATGGTTTGTTTTTATTAGAAAATCATTTTGAATAATATCTTAAACCATTCTGTGATTGATTTATAACATCTTAAGATTGTATTTAAGATAATCTTAAATATAACTGATTATGAATACTGGATTTAGAGACAACTCATAAATATAAAGCGTAGTAAAATGTAGTATAAAACAATCAAAAAGACTAATTGTTATAGTTGTATTTTGGCAAAGATATGTTTATTTATAAATATTTCATTTAGCATATAGTGAAATGAATATATGTCTAACTTTTCTATTATTATTGTGCTCGTGAAATGCTTTTATTGCAAAGATATGTAATATACAAAAAGAAAATATCGAAGTCAACGATGATTGGTCCATGTAATTGACATCCTTATATTGAGAGTATTTCTAAATAATATTTTTGAAATATAAGCATATACATCAAGAAGTTTTTATGTTTTTATGATTATGTAGTCGTATTCTTTAACATAACTGCCACATAAACTAGTTACTAAATCCTCACTGGAAGTTAGACGTTTGCTTCTTGGAAATTGCCAAGCATTACTATTAAAGACATATTTCTTATTATAACATATTTCTACAGTCTAATCCACTCAGGTCCCATTCAACGATTCAAGAAGTAGATTCGTACTCCTTAAATTACTCCTTACAGACAGATAAAAATAATCACTATGAGGATAAAAAGGAACTATCACCTCTTCATCTTATTTTGAAGTTTTAAAGACGAAAGGTCCATGCGAATCCAAAGATATCAATTTAAGCCCAATTAATTGATTGGTAAGTGAAAGATATAGGATCTTATGACACTTCTCTGGTCTTATCAATTTTATCTTCGCCCGAAAGAGAATACAAATATGTCCATTCTTATAATATTTTCAGAATTAGTTAAATATTGTCAACAGAGAAGAGAAGGACAATTCGAGCACATGATACTATCGTTCTGTCTCAACCAATACTAGATTGCATATATGTCGCTACAGAAGACGATATCAAATATCAATATCATTTCCCGAATAAATAAGCGGTGCATCATTTATTATAAAAGAAAAAAACATGTTATTCCGGCAGAACAACTGTTATTGCATCCGGATGCTTCTATCTTCTTTCTATCTCTTTTTTCTACATCATGACATTGTTTCAAGAGAAAAATGCGCCTCAATTCTTCTTATTTCGTAACACCATTCGTAATACTATTCAAGCATCATTCAAATAAGTAAGAAGTTCTCCGTTCTTAATCTTTCTTTTGTCTTTAACTAGTCTTATTGTTTCTATCCACTTCTAAGATAGCGCTAGATACGTATCTAACGACATGACCAACGCCAGGAGATATATCGATCCTTGCTCCGATGCAGGATCTGATTTAATTATGCCAAACAGATATAAATCGTTTTTATCATCGAGCCTTCCGAAATCTAAATAGATGATTAAAGGCATCCTTAATCAATCCTCAATCAAAAAGATGGAGAACAATGATTTGAAAAAAATTTATTTGCCTTGAGTAAGAAATATATTGGCCAATACATATATCTATCAATTTGTTTCTTATGGAAATGAAGAACTTAGTCTTTTTTCAAATTGGAAAAAGTTGTTGCGCAGAGATCATCTGCTATGAAACATAAATATTCTAACAAGAGCAATTACGCGATTAGGATCCAAACATCTAGAACACCTTTAAATCTTAAAGCTTTATTTTGGCTTCTCTGATTGACTCTCTCTCTCTCTCTCTCTCTCTCTCTCTCTCTCTCTCTCTCTCTCTCTCTCTCTCTCTCTCTTTCACACTCATTTCGAAATTAAATCTAGTTAGATTCAGTTGGGCGAAATTCCTAAAAACTGAGAGGAATTGCTTTCCAATGTAGTCTCCAAGATCCCAAGGCATGAGAATCGAAAGACTCGGTTACTGAAAGTGTTCAAATCCACAGCTTGTTTATGACAAGCCTTCATAAATGTTCTCACAACTCTTTATTGAGAGAAAGAACAATAATTTGTTCCAGATTCTAATCTAAGCCGTTATAGCAGCATTCCTACGTTGCTACTCGTGTAAAATGCATCTGGTGTGGATAGAGAAGCACTGAAACTCGGTGATTTTCCGCATGCATCAGTACGCGATCCAAATAAGCGCGGTCATCCCGAAAAATCGCATACATCTATCAAAATGCATACATACACAATATGTAGTGTTTCTTGATCTGATTAACGATATATAAGCTGAATATACTAAAAGCTGTTTAATCTGATTCCGAATGTTCAGGAATTCTAAAATACCGATTTAGAATTGAAATCTTCCGTGATGGGAGGCAAAAAAAGTTAATAGGCATATATATTTCTTCTTCTTGCCTAAAACGTTCACGTAGTGAACTAGATTAATAATAAAAATAATATACACCATCATCACAGTTTTATATCGCATAATTGCGTATTCTTCCCGGATTCAAACAGAATATATGGGAAAAGATCAATGTAAATAATTGCCATCAAACTTTTAGAATCGGTTTCAATACAAGTTTGATAAGGCTCAGCGATCATTTTCAAATCACAATGACACTCTGCTAGAACATGGAAGAATAAATCGAATGCCTAGCAATATAGATTGAAGAAAGCAATTTATGACT
The DNA here is from genome assembly GCA_020341155.1 of Eciton burchellii. Classification (NCBI taxonomy): domain Eukaryota; kingdom Metazoa; phylum Arthropoda; class Insecta; order Hymenoptera; family Formicidae; genus Eciton; species Eciton burchellii. Next base: position 302,036 of record JAHMML010000091.1, on the reverse strand, counting down.
GGATTTCATCGAAGTACAAGATTTTGTTCCTATGCCTCCTTTTTTTTATTGAAGGGCTACTCTTTGAGGATGTTTGTCACTCTTATTCTCTGTAATATTTTGTTAATAACGAAAAGGGATGCAACAATTTGTTGTAGGAGAAGGGACTGGAGATATTTTCTTTTTACTTCTTGATCCGCTGTTCTGTAGCAGAACTCAGAAGGATTTCTTTGATAATTGAAAACCTTCCTGCGTTTTTGCAGGCTGAGAGTTATTATAATCTCATGACTAAGCTGCTCGCAGGAGTAATAACTGTTCTGGTCCGTTTCGTTGATAATATTGCTGGATTGCCTTTTTCCAAACACTGTAGCAGGTGTGTCAACACCATTTTCATTCCAGACGTAACCAGTCTTAATACTAAGCCAGCGAGCTATTCAAACTGTACATTTTTCATTGTAAAGCGTACAGATTCAATGTGCAGGATGTGCATCTCTTTCAGTAACGATCATACAGGTTATCTTTTCCAACCATCTCAAGATTATTCATCCTCATTTTCATCGTCTTTAAGCGATAAACTATTTTTACTTCTTTTAAAATAAGGCAAAAGATTGCATTCGCATGGCTAGCTCATCGGTTTTTGTCATCGTATTGGCTTTTGGCATTTCGTGAAGAAGGATTTCAGTTAATTCTTTTTACTTTGATTTTATTTTAAAGTCGGCTTAGCAAATGTTCCTCATAATCTCGAAATATTTCTTTTCGGGATATATTAACGTAACGGTTAATATATCCTTAATGTGAAAAGTGACATTTAAGCTCAGCTATCTTTCTAATCAATTGCATTGCCTTTCTATAATTCTACAATCAATGTTTGGAACCGGAGTTGCTGCCTTATGATTATTTCGTGGATTCATCATTTTTTTTCTTCTCTTTCGCCTTCCGTTCTACTTTTCTGACCATGCATTCAAAAAGAGATCGGGATTTCGCCATAAATGAAGATAATCTGGTTTTTATGTCTTTATATTTTTGGTCTTCCTGTTTCTCACAGAGTGTATCCTGAATGTATCTTGAATTCGCTTACCCAAGACCAGTCTCCGCTTTTCAGCCTCTCCTGTCCCGTTCAATTGATTGGAATGGAAGCCTCTTGGGAGCGTCTTTGGCATGAGGAAAATATTATTTTCCTTTCGTATCAAATCGCATCAAATATCTTTAGCGAAGGAATCAATCCAGTTGAACAGTTATTTAAAGATTTGCTATTTCTTTACTGTAAAACAGATGAAAATCTGATTCCTCAGATTTTTCGTTTACAGATTTTGAAAGAAAGACATCGCAAGCAATTCACTATGAAAGAAAAAGTTCTTCTCTTTTTTTCGATAAGAAGAAGGATATGTGGGGAGAACGATTTCTCTTTACGTATACTCCTTACATAATATCGAGAAAAACTCTCCTGATATTCTTCTTTGAGGAGATAATCTCCTCTTCATAGCCGGCAAAGTCATATTGAGCTTTTTTGGGCTCACGACTGTTTTCGCAGTTTTTTTTTTAATCTTTTAAGGCGAATATTTTCTAGTCCCAAAACCTTCAGCTCTTTCTAGAGAGTTTTTAACATTTTGTCAATCATTGTCGATTATCCCAATTCAATCTTTACTATGAAAATGTTCGTCTCAGCTTTGATTTCTGCTGATGCAATAAACAGGTCTCTTCAAATTTTTCAAATAATTAATAATCTTTTTTACTATTTGTGCCTATTCAAATATAAATATTTACAGTTATCATCCCTAGAAGTTTTTTCTGAATTTCATTTAAAAGAAAAAAAAGCTGTGTTAGAGTCGAGATATATAACATAGCCTCGATTTGATCAAAACAACGTAACAACATAACTTCGGCTATTCTTTCCCTATTTCGGCTATTGCTTTTTTGCAGGCGATTAAATTGACACATAAGCTTGTCATAGACTTGCCTTCCTCTCTTCTGTTTCAATGATAAGATATTAATCGGAATGTCATTCCTCGAATCTTTATTCCCTTGTTAATAATAATTTAGTTGAAAGCAACTAAATTATTCAAATGGATGATCGATTATCTTAAGTACTGTGAGAGTTTCTCAATCATCTTTGCATATTCGGCTGACTGATCCTACTGTTAGTTCAGCGTTCCCCTCGGCACAATATTGCTACTTTCATTACGTTCGTGTATAAAGATAAAACTCGGCACCAAATTCTATATTCTGATAACAATCTGTTTACTGATGAAATGAGAAATTTTATGAAAAAAATTTTGAAAACTCATTTTTTTTATTTTCATTATTTAGTTCTGAAAAAATCTATTTCTCATCAACTTCTTTATATACATGTGTATAAATATGTATATTTTTATATATGTTCATATGTACCATTCTATCTTTACAGATCCTCAACAGAATGCTCTAGCAATGTCCTCAGCAGAATCTCGGATACAAGATGTAGAAAGAATAATCGTCTAGAGATCGTCTGTGATCAATCCGAATTGCTATGATTCTATCTCATCATATTCGATAGCATTAAGCATTTTCCCCAAATGAAATCATCCGCGGAAATAAATTTCCGCGGATTATATGAAAGCTCCGAGCATAATTAATTGGGAACTTTCTGTACTGTAGCACACTCTGTGGGAACTTCTGGTTTTTAGGTTTAAGTTTCCTGTTTAGCTATCTGTTATCACACTTCATGCTTAACATGGGAAAGTCAACGATAGAGAAGCTACGAGGACATCCATAGAAATAAGTAAATGTAATATATGTACGTAATGTAATATATGAATGATATGTGAAAGCCTTACTATAGATAAGTAAATGAGATGTATATGGATATAGTATGCAAATAAGTGTGTGTATGAATTTGTATATGTATGTGTTGAATGTTATGTGTCATTATCTTAAAAAAAGCGTTATTCTCTAACGACAAAATGATGCACGAAAGGATCTTTCATTTTTCTTACTGTTATCAATATTTTTAAGTCTATGTATTGCTTTTATTTAGTTTGTTTTTATATTTTATTATTATTATTATATGTAGAGTAGAAGAAAGGAATTATCAGTGGCGGCACGTATCAAGGACTTGTAATCAGCGAAGCCAATGCGCGAAAGTGTCTAGACATGTCACGTCCAAAACAAAAGACAACCGCGGAAAGAACCGTTGACGCTCGAAAATTCGCGATTCGTTCAGATTGTGTGATAATAGTGTGATAATTGTAGTGATTGGCCGATAACGCTGAAATGTAGTACCATATTTGAGTATATAAAGGACGACGGCAGCAGGGACAGACAGAAAGAGTGTATGAGAACAAAGAGAGAGTAGTAACAATAACAGTAAGAGTAGTCGAGTAATTGTAGAGTCGTGAACGCCCAAGCCTGTGGAGTCAGCTATCGAGATATCTTTGCGTTATATTTTTGTAAAGAAGAATAAAGAGTCTTTTTATTCGTTTCTCCATCAATCTGAGGCGTTGAAGACCCATCAAACTTAACAATTCTATCTGAATAGAAATATCCTACATATATATATTTTTATTTATTTTTTCTTTCTTTCTCTTTTTACTCTGCAATGTAAACAATAATTTCCAAATACAGATATCGCAAAAATTAAAATTAAAATTTCAAATTTCTATTCTTTCAAAGTGTTCCATATTTACAAACAAGAATAGTATACATCCTTTTCTCTTCTTTTCTTTCTTTCCATGAACTTTTAAAATTTTTGCAATCTTGTTGCTATTATTTCCTTTTATGTTTATTTTTGTTTTTTATTATCTCTTCTTTTAAAAAGTAATAATAAAATAACATAAATAATGTAATAACGTAATATTCACAATATTCATAAAGTGATAAGGAAAAAAATTGCGAATAAAAATATTTGTATTATGTGAAGTACTACGTGGATGTTTATATTTATATATATTATATCCATGGATTATATATGCTGAAGTCATATTATGAAGAATATCTCATATTATAAAGAAACAACAAAAATAATTCTATGTGTTTAAGGGAATCTAAATCGAATATTTTTCTAAAAAAATCTTCCTTTTTTTTCTATTTTACATGGACTTACAAACTACTTCTATATCAAAAATATTATGTTGTTATCTCTTTAAGTTTCTTTGCTGTCCATTGAAGTTTTTGCCATTTATCACAATCTCATATATTTAGAGATCTATGATAAATTATTTGTACTTTGAAAGATGAAAAAAAAATAGGATATAAGTTAAATATTTGATCTTTATCAATTTAATTTTACTCGTGTCAGACTTAATCTTAAATAATATATGTGCTAAGATATATCTATTTTATTTTATATTTACTAAAATTTACTATTATATTTATTTATATATAAATATTCTAAAAAACGAAAAAAATAAAAGAAATATTATTTATATATATATAAATATATATATATATTTTGTTCAAAGAAGATATTAGAAATCGTAATTCAGATAATTTCCCGAAAATATTGGTTTGTGGTGAATTAATCGCCTTTTCTATGGATCCTTACTTTGTATACAATTATTAACACAATATGCGATATTTGGCAACATCTTTCTCCGATACAAGTTTATTCACACAAATAGCACACATAAATACACAAATAAATACACATTTTGCGATTATACCATCTGTATTAATATTCATAGAAAAGTTCATTACATGTAACACAATTATTCTGTGCAAATATTTATATAAAAATTAACACAAATTATAGATTTACAAAATAATATCATGGTAGATAGTTCAATATATTCTTCATTTTATTGTAGACCATTTTTAATTCTCCCGTGGAAATTTCATTTTTTGGAAATATACCATCATATTTAATATAAATCTATATTATATCTAATATAAATATAGTCCTTTATTTTAATCTTTTTGTATCATGATAATCGAAACAAATCAAAATTTTTAGTCTTAAAAGAAAAAAATCAAAAGAATTAAAATATGGAGCTCGAAAGGATCAAGGAATAAATTCTTGATTATTCTCTTTATTATCAAAATGTTGAAGCAAATATCATTGGCTAACATGATCATGCATCAATAAATAAATTTAAAAAATTATAAATTATATTTTTCCAAAGGGAAAGGTAAAAATTAAACTTTCATTTTTTTAATTTTTAGAGAAGATAAAAATTAAATTTGAACATTATCGATTAATAAAAATTATATTTTTATTATTTTTTTCATATTCCCGTTATAAGAATTATAACTATTGTCACAAAAAATGAAACTAGCAATCTTTATACAATTTTTTATTAGAATTTTCTAACGAATTATAATCATCTAAAAATATGTATCAGAAAGTTTTTTTCTAAAGAAATTTTCTTGTTTTTATTTTTTCGTAAAATCAATAATTCTCAAGTAAAAAGGTGGAATATATCAGGCACAATATAATGCTAAATAGCATAGTTTCAAGGAATTGTATTTTCGAATAAAATAAAGAATAAGTAAATTATAATTATAATAAATGTTAGAAATGACTACCTCAAACATGAGAAAAAAGCAAAAATTTGATTTTTATCTTCCTCTTTGAAAGAATATAATTCCTCAAGAAGCAATATAAGAATGTATGAAAGATCTCTTTAATTTCTGACGACGAATTATTCATATTCTGAAATTTTACATTTTTTTCACAATTTCTTTATTTAGAATCACAATCATTTATTTAAACCCTTTTAGTTTTCAACATAAAATCATTTAAAATTTTTCATGGTTATTTAAGGGTATTCTTTTATACATATACATATTCTTATGTTTGTAAACATATATTTTCTACAATAATACAATTGAATACATTAAATGCTTATAAATAAATATATATATATATATATACATAATATACAGTATATATATATATATATATATATATATATATATATAYATAATATACAGTATATATATATATATATATATATATATATATATATACATAATATACAGTATATATATATTTCAGAGTATAGATTTATGTATTATGTATTATTAATGTAAAATATATTCTACATTATAGAGTATATGTATATATATATATATATATATATTAAATATTCATGAATATAGGTAAATAAATATATAACGTATATTGAGAAAGTTTGCTTATATTCAGCCAATTTCTACAATCAGTATCACGATTTTCGTATGAAAGTTTTAGAATAAATTCTAATTTAGTTACAAAAAATTAAGAATTAATTCGATTTTTCTCAGCATTTCAAGAATATTCTAATATATTTATATTGCTAAGAGATTATCAAAAAAGTTATTGAAATTCAGTAGAATATATTCTGAGCAACTTATTATATTGAGCAACTTATATTATCCCAATTGTAAAATCGATAATCGAAATCTTATATAATAACATTTAAATAACTGTTGGATCGATTTCTTCATTTCAATATTAAAGAACTTCGGAAGAAGAAAAAATGTACTATAAATATGAGAAAATGATTAACGATGAAAGAAATGATAAATTATGAAAGAAATGATTTACGCGAACTGATTTCGTGCAAATATTCTTATAAAATATGTAACTGAACTAATCTTAAAAATTATTATTATTTTGATCGATAAAAATATAATATCCATTCAAAAAATCAAAGAAATATTCTTATCGCCTTCAAAGATTCCTTCATTTCCAGCATACCTTCCTTTTATGAAATATTTTTTATGTAAACGATTATATCGTATGTCCTCTCAAATGTTTCTCTCAAATTCACATCTATACATAAATTTGATCTTTTCGATTGCACTTAGTAGTACAATTACAAAATACGATTGCATTACAATAACAAAATACAAAAATACAATTAATTTGCACTAATTCTTTTTTTCTTTTTTCACCTATTTATATCGTAGTTGTCTTTTTTTAAGTTTTACAAATATATGTTCAGTAGAAAAGAATAAACTTCATATGAATGTGAATTGATGTAATAAACTTATATATATATATACATACATAATTACATTATATATAAGAGATATTAATATAAATAAAATAATATGTAATATTTTCAAGTTATATTAAATGTCTGTTTCTGATTTTAATGATTTTATATTCCCAAAAAAATATTATTACTTAATAGTAAATCATTTGCTATCTCATGTGACTAAGACATATATAGTATGCTTTAAGCTTATTTCTCGAAAATAATCTTTTCAAACAGAGCTTTGTTATAAATGATTTAAATCAAGATTAAATGTTATTAAAAGAAATTAACAAAAATTTTCTAAAATTAGAGAACGAAATAAAAATATCACTAAAAAAATAAACTAACTAGGGAAGTGATTACTGTATCATACATTAGAAGTCATAATATTTTCATATAAAATATATTTTTATATTTTTTATAGTTCCGATAATAGTCACTTAAAAAATGTTTTCTGGAAGTTTCTTTTTTGAAAATTATTATATATTAAACTATTTTAACTTCTTAATGTCTGAAATTGAATGTCTTATAAACAGATATATATAAAGAAAATTGGAATTTGTTTCACAATTTTGATATTTGTTCTCTGAACTTATTATTATAATTAAACTATACTAATAGAAAAAATTTGCATTAATATAATAAAAAGAATTTTTTTCTACATTTTTATGACAGATATGACATAAAAATACTATATACTGCATAATTCTTTTGATAAGTGAAATATGAACATATTATATCCAATTTATAACTTACTATAGCCAATTCGAAGTTGGTTATCAAATTTCATGTTAAATTAATGAAAATGTAATAAAAATAAAAGACAAATAACAGATATGTATTATTTAAGAAACATTATATTTCATAGCTTCAGACAGTTTTATTTTTGACTATAATCTAATAAAATGAATATTAATATTCTATAATTTTATATTCTATAAAGAAAAAACTGAACACACAATATTCACACAATTACAATATTCTAAAATATTTATATTACTTACAACGAAAATTACTTGATCTACTTTTGTAATTCTATACTTAATAATACATTTCAAGATCGTAAAAATATCAATATCGATTATTCATTAATATATCGAATCGAGCATCATTAATCTTTCTTTTAATTTATATATAATTTTTCTCAAATCAGTTTTTATATTTTTAATATTTTTAGATTAATATTGTTAATAATATCTTTAACAGAAGATTTTTTATATAATTTTTTACGTATATAATATATATTTTGTATGTGTATGTATGTGTATGTGTTTGTATACGTGTATGTGTGTATGTATGTGTATGCATATGTATATGTATAAATATATATTTGTTTTCAATGATATAGTTTAATTTTATATAATTTCTTTATTTATATATTAATAATATATTATAATTATATAAACATTCATTTGTTTCTTAATTTATATTTCTTGAAATATACATAAATATGTTTCATATATCATCAATAAAAAATCTATGCTGTGATAAGTTAAAGTATTCCAACAAATCTATGATGAGTTCCTATCATGAGCTCCTCAAGATCCACAGCATGGTAATAAAAACTTAAGTCTGTCGCTGTAATGTACTATGTAATTTATATCTCCTTATATAATATTTATATCTCCTTTATAATATTTCCACTTGTTTTATTTATTATAGACTGTAATCAATAATAAATTGTAATAACGTTATCGGCATTAAATTCCGTTTAGATGTAAAGAGACTATAAATTCAATTACAAATTTATTTATTTACCATTATACTTCGAGGAGAATCTAAGAATATATTTTTTTAAAGCAAAGTTTTTCATATATGAGTAAAATACTATAATAACTCTGTCTATATCAAAACGAATATCAATGTTTCTTAATGTTACATTATATATTAATATAGACGTTTAATATATCTTTTACTGCATAAGATTTATACATGATGCAACAAATTGTTTCCTTACTGACGTCTTAAAAAATAATAGTAATTAAATATTAATTATATAATACTTAGCATAACAAATGAAGCATGAATAAAATATATTTTATATATGATTGATATTAATGATATTAGAGATATTAATGTTTCCAATAAAACAATAAAATTTAAAATTTTGCGTGGCATAAAATAATTCATTTTCGATTCCACTGTGTAATTTCCATAAAAAAATCAATCTAGAAATTTTTATTCTGATGTAAAGAAATATTTAGAATCGAAAATAAATAATAAAATAAGATCGGAATTACTCACAGATAAATAAGTAAAAAGCGGAATGATGGAGACAGACCGACTAGAAAGATCCGAGTATGGTAGTCGAGTGAAGGACAGCGGTATGTCCAATGAGAGAAACGAGGACAAAGGAATTCGCGCAGGAACGTCACAGAGAACGCGACATCTCTGGCGTATCGTTAGGTCTTCTCTACATTCTTGTTCTTTGCACAAGTGCGATTTTGTCACGTGAAGTGTATCGTTTAGGAAATTAAAGGTGATCAAAGATTGGAAAAGATTGAAAAAGAAATAAAAGAAGAAACAGCACGCATAAGATGCATCGGGGACGGCGGATTCGAGCGCGGCGGTCCTGGAATCGCGGTGGCCGGTCTAGTGGGGAGTCCCCGGCAGTAGAAAAGGAAGGGCTAGTAGAACGGAGTGCGTTGGATCGGAGTCCGAGGCATACGTTTACGCGGCCTTGCCTAAATCTTATCGTGATAGTTCGCTCACTCTCTTCGACTACGCGCCTACTCGTGGGATTGAGAGTAGTTCTTTGTATATCCTGCGTGACACGTCGCACTGTGTCGTCGTTTTCTGACAAGGAAAAACACGAGTGTTCATCACGGTGTGATTAAAACTCGAAAGTACTCGTGTTTTACAAGACGCGATCGGTCATAAAGAGAAAGAGAAAGAACTGTGCACAGAAGCAGAAAAGAAGAGAAGGAGGCAAAGAATATACTCGTGCGCATCGGCGTGGAACTCACCGAGGCCGGATTCCGCGTGCCCTGTACGTGCGCGCGTACGTGCGCTCGCGAGGACCTGTTGATAGGTCGTGCAGGTGCACGAAGGAGGGCCTTCACATCCCTCTTTTTCTTCTTTTTCTCCTGTCTTTTCCCATCAATTCCCTTCGTTTTGTTGAGCTAGAACAGCACAATATAACTAAGAGAAACGTAGAAAGAGAGAGAGAGAGAGAGARAGAGAGAGAGAGAGAGAGAGAGAGAGAGAGAGAGAGAGAGAGAGAGAGAGAGAGACATTTAATTCACGCGTAGTGTATTAAGCCGCCATCACCAAAAAGATCATCATTTCTCTCCTCATCCATTCTAAGAGCCAGATGTTCATAGAGATTGCGATTAATATAGTTCGGATATAGTATCGCGGAGAAGAGCGCATCAGGGAAACATAGGAACAACATCCATCGTAAATGCGGATTTTAAAGTATCGCTTGGATACCATCAAGGATCCGTCAACCGTCGTCGTTATCGCAATCGCCGTCATCAACGCCACCAACATTGCTACGTTGTTTCTCTCCGTGGAGGTCCCGGCTCGTTGCTCTCTTTCCTCCTTCTCTCACCGCTCCTGTCTGATCCGCGGGCCGAGCATCATCGTTTATCGGAGTGTCCTCCTGGTTTCTACGTTGTGGACCGCACGCGCGAATAGTGCTGACCAGTGTGGGATTACGCATAGTGCAGTTTTGTGTGTAGAGGGGGGCTCCGTTGAGATGCCGTGGCTGCTTGAATCACACGCTCGCGATTAGTTAGGTAAGGAAGAATTTCCGTCCAAACCCCCTCTTTTTTCTTTTTTTTCCTTTTTTTGTTTCTTTCTCTTTTTTTATTTACATGTTTATTTCTCTCTCTCTCTCTCTCTCTTTTTTCTTATTTTTTTTTCTTTTATTTCTTCTATTTGATCTCCCTCTGTGTTTCTTCTTTCCTATGTTTGTTTCTGTTTTCGCTTCGAGATGTGCGCACGCATCGCGCTCGTGCGCGACCGCAGGATGCCTTTTTCTACTTCCTTTCTTTCCGATTCCGTGCGCGCGCGCGCGTCCCACCGCTCCTACTCTCCGACCCACTTCTTCCTCAACTTTAAGCGCCGACCAAGCTCATTGTCGCTGTTGCTGCCGCCACCGTTGCCGGTGCCCCGCCTGGCTCGATTATTTTAGACGATGACGTGCTTACGTTGTATATGAGTCGTGCGCGCTTCACCGTGCATGCCGCGCTCTGTGCCGACCTTATCCTTGTATATTCCAGCATGCCGCATTCCAGTACACGTTGCTGGAACGTATATGTTCACGCTGGCGTACAAATGCAAATGCCATTCCGCACCATTCCGCGCATCGAATGTTGTCACCAGATAGAGCGATGAGGAATGACTGTTATGGATAATAGTGGTGTTGTTTATTCGCCATTGATGAACAGATTTCTACGTAATCGATTCTCGATCCATCTGTAATGAATCGTGGATTTGTCCGAGAAAATGAGGATTGTAGTAGCATGCGCACGGTTGATCTTTGGAGAATATGTTTGAAATGTATTTTTCTCGAATTTATGTAATGTACGTTCTGCTTTTTTACGCGAGTGTTTAGAAAGAAGATAATTTACCCAGACCAATGAGCAGACCTAATGAAAAAGAATTGCTGATTGCCATGAGCCAAAGAATTTTCGATTCACTGCGTACCCATTATAACGCATTATCGCCAATAATGCAAAATGTCAAGCTGTTCTTTCATATGAATACATTTATGTACTCGTAAGTTCATTGTCTTCGGAAAAACAAATAGACCGTCATGTGAAAGAAAGGAATTTGATTTCCTTAATACGCAACGAGATTTGCTCGTGCGCACTCGCATTGGCCATCATGTTACACCATACTACGCCACCATAGGATCCTGAGACAGCGAGCGCGCACGCCCGCGCGCTAGAAGCAGCAATGTAGCAGACAGCTTGGCTCTTATCCCACCAATCTTCTATCCCGTTTCTGCCTATTCATATTACCAGGGCCGCATGAGAGGTCTCGCGAACCCTCGTACTATGAGTCAAGTGGGGAAGTCGAAATGATGACTTCTTCCGAGTAATACAAACCGCCATCTTGAATTCCATTGTTGTCATATCATTAAAAGCTATCGAAGATAAACTTTTATATTGAAATAGCCAAATTTGCCAGATAATGGAAATTCTAATAGTTCTTCTTCACCATTTTGTCATTTTCATTTTACGAGGCAAATTATTCGATTAACTTTATTATTAAAATAATTATCTAGCATATTTGATATCAACAAAATAATATGTAATAAAATCTGAAAAGCAAAATATTAAAATTCAAGTAATATCATTCAGATTTATATTTAACATGTGCTTTCAGCATTTCAACGTTATTTTCAAAGTTACATTGTAGGACATTGTAACATAACATAAATATATTTAAATGTAATATCTTTGTAAAAGATCTTGTATAAATGTGATATCTCTAATTGCATATTTAATTTCAATTATGTATATTTATTTTTTTGATCGAATGTAATTTGTAGCAAAAAGTAATAGATTATTGAGAAATTAATCGTAATGTAGTATCTATTATCTAGAAATCAAGATTTAAATCTTTAAAAAATTCGGTAACTATTGAAAAAATGTTACATGTATGCGGATCATATCATTTATTGTTTCCACGAAAAGTGCCAGTTTCAAAAAGTTTAAAAAAGGCACGCAATGTTTCCATAAAGAAAGTGATTAATTAACGTGCACACGTAACATCGCTATTAATAAGAATATTAAGCGAAAATACTGAGAACTTGTGCCGCGCATTAGCGTTATGCGTTTATTTTATAAAATCAATAAAAGCAAAATACAGTTTTTCAATTAAGAAAAGCGATATTTTTTGCTAATGATATATCTATGATTAAATATTTATATATCTATTAATTTATATATCTATTAATATATCTATGATTGATATTAATTAATGATATAATTCATTAAATATTGTGATTTGTTCAAATGTACGTTCCTATGTTGGCTTCCACGTCGACATTTTCGTAAGAATACCACATTTCTTATTTCAGGTCAAAAACTTTAGATCCCTTGTTTTTTCTTCTTTCAGCAATCATTTTGTGAATTTATATTTAATAGTATTTTAACAAGAATATAGAGTTCATGATGTTCATAATTTAAAATTCTGGAATTAAAAATTAAAAATTAAAAATTTGCGGAATGTTAATTAGAAATTATAGGATTATGAATGTATAATAAAAAATCTCGTTCTTATTCAATCATAATCTTTACTCTTTAATAATCATATATTTTAATTTTGTAAATAATATATTTAATATATTTTATAATTGTTCATTATTGATACATGTTTTATATTACTTTTCCGCTCGATAATTAATTCAATTGATTGAATTCAAATTATTTTATTTTTCTCTGCCGTAATAAGAGAAATTTATTTTTTTATCTTGCAGAGTCTGGCAATTAGAATCGCATATCTTTTCATATTTCGTATCCGATATTCAGCTACGATGTATTAAAAGAAAAATATTTAAGAGATTTAATGTCTTATGTTAATTGAAACCGAAAGTAAAACATATATTCATTTATATTTTTTCCACTGATAATATTACGCGCGAATAAATCGTAACATATAAATATTCTGTTTTTAAGAAACATCGCGCATTGAAAAATCGCAGACAAGTCAATTTCATTCTTCCATAATAGAATATCTGTTATTTTATATTTTTAATTATATTTAATAACATGCGTTACGAAAGACAAAATATTGTTCAATTTCGAAATTATGTACAATGGGCATTATATGCTTCAAATAGCGAGTCGCGTTACGTGATTCATATCTTGTAGGTTTTTATCAGGAAATTGCTGTTATATTCTACATTCTGTTCTAAATAAACTGTCATATACATTATATTTGCTATTTTAAATGATGCTATTTATGACAAACATCATGCAAACATTAAAAAGCATAATGAAAACATTATAACTTTTTAACATTTGCTTAAATCTTATTTAATTAGTTAGACATGAATTAAACATTTAATTAATTTTAATGAATTCTGCTATCATCTAATCCACTCTCCTAAGCTATTTTTAAATCATCGTATATAAGATACTAAAAAAATGCTTAATGATGAAGAGTAAGAGAAAGCGATTATATTTTGGAGTCTGACTTGACGAATTCCTCTACACTCATTGGCGGGCCGAAGAATCGATGGCCAATCGAATGAGACTCTGAGCTTGCTCTTCCTCATGCTGACTCAGTCATTATGCAGCTCCTCTGAGTAAAATTTCCGATAGCTGTTGAACTCTCTAACAGATCTAGTTGAGATAGAAGAATAAAATTCATATCGAGCATGAGATTTAGCATAATTTCATCACGGTATTAATATGAAATTATATTATTTATTGAAACAAATCTATCTTGTTCAATCAAATTTAAAAAAAATGTATTGAAGATAGTTTGAAAAATTTATTAAGAATGCGCATCTTTATTTTCCTCCATTTTGATTGTTTTATTCTCTCTATCCTTCTGGGATTATAATTAAAGAAAGTAAAGGATTAAATCTAATGATTAACCCTTACGAAAATATAATATGCTTATATGAGTTGAAATCTATTTTATAACTACATAATCTCATTGTGATTCATCGGCTGTTCACTTCTTTTAAGCCGATATAATGCTATCCATTGCCTTAAGGATTATAATTTATCTCTAAAAAAGGTTGTTCCATCCCTTCCCCAAATTCTTCGGAGCAGAGCGCATTCCTTAATGAACTCCTCAGTCCTGCTATCGTCCTGGTAGGTAAAAGGTGTCTTTAAACATGTTCCGTGATCCTCTATAGAAGTCCTTAGCAAAAGATATTCGGTTAATTGCGGTTGAAAATCAATTGTAAGTCTGTTTATAATATTCTAGTTTATAATATTCTAGTTGTCATAATTTATTTCATAAAATGGTTGAATATAGAAGAAAAGTATAATCGTGTCATAAACAAATAAAGATTTCACACCTTGCATTAATATCTATCTATATATATGTAATAGCAATTTTAAAAGTAATAATTTTAGATAGTGATACTATATTCTAGAATATAGAAATTAGCATTATTATGCAATTAGATATAAATGTAATCAGTAATCAGACTATGAATGACAGTTTTTTCTCTATAATAAATCAGAATCGTCGGTGTTAAGATTTCAGAATATCGAAATCTCTTTCGTACGTGTGTTTATGGATGAATAAATACTTTTTTGAATATATCGGATGTAAAAAGGAATCTAAAGATTTAAAATGTAGAAAAGGGATTCTATTTTTGTTTTATAGAATAGTGCGTACATAAAATTTACGATATATCGTTCAATTGATAGTTATAAGCATTTTTTAAATATTCTTTTTGTATTATATATTTTCAGGGAGGTAACATCAGTGAGTGACGACGTCACGATGCGTATGTCGCCGCTGCTGAAATTAGTGCTCGTGGCAGTAGTCGCGCTGCTAAGTATGAATACAGAAGCGCGCCTACACATTGACTCAGACATGAACATGTCTTCATCGTCGTCGCCATCGTCATCGTCATCGTCATCATTATCATTATCGTCATCGTCTTTATCGTCACCATTACTTCGCTTCAGAACAGATGATCCCAGCGATGAACAAGTGATTGCTGGGATGGAAGCCAGTCTACTCTCTCTTCTGGGCTTTACGAAAAGACCTAAACCACAGGGCTCAGCTTATATTCCAGAATCACTTAAAAAGCTTTATGATCGTCAGAACAGCATTGGCAGCGCAGATATCGCGAAACCGGGCATTCACACGCGATCAGCCAACACTGTTCGTTCATTTTCGCATGTCGGTGAGTAGATTTAAACTTATGTGTTCATATTTTCATAGATTCAGATCGATAATAGAGTACGCGATCGGAAAAAAATACAAAAAAAAAGAAGAAAAGAAAATTCATACATATAATTGAGAAAGATTTGACATTTTTAGTAACATCAGGATCATAAAGACGAATAATAAATATATTTATATAAATAATAAATGAAATTTCAATGCATTTTCGTGAATCTTGAATGATAATAAGAACTAGCGATTATCGGGATTTATAATTCGAAAACAGATCAGCAACTTTTTCGACTCTCAATGAAAGTAAAGTAATGCTTAGTAACTGAAATGTAATAATGTCTATTATTAATTATTCTATGATAATAATGATACAAATGATAAATTCTTGATCTCCTACTATTTCAGTAATTTTGTCTTTTTCTTACATATTAATGTAAAATTGTCGAGGTTCAATATTCTTAATGAATTATAAATAATAATTATAATGCTATTTCATCATAAATCAGATTTTTGATATCTTGTTCTTTTTAATATACATACATAATTAATATCAACTATTGTGGAAGAAATAAAACATATGTATTGGCCATATATAAAAAAATGAATGTAAAATAGGATTCATTGAAGTTTATTTTGTTTATAGATTGTTTATAGATAAACACGTAAAACATTGATATGTTTAATAAGAATAATTTTACTATATAAACAATGCATATATAAATAATATTTTCTTTCTTTGTTTTATGTATATGAACTTTTTATACGATGATTCCGAAAAAAAATATTATTTTATAAATTATAAATTTACACTAGTATATAATATTATAGATATATTTAATATAACTGACACAATTATAGATGTTAAAGTTTATTATAAGTCGTGATAGAAAATGAATTTTCATAAAAAAAGTTTAAACTATCATTTTTATTCAATGAAATAACAAATAAATTTTGCAAGCAAATTTGATAATATTTTATATCTTAAAAGTACAAGGGAATTTTTTGTAAAACATTATTTATAAAACTATCTAAATTATATGAAAAAAGCAAAATAACTGTTAATTGATTTAATTAATTTGATATCATTAATTTGTTCTATCAATATTAGAGCCTTCATATAATTCGAGAAGTTTTTCTGATTTTCACAAAATATAATTCTTCATCGTAAAATATTAAAATTAAGAAACTATTTTATCTTATATATAATGGATAATTAGATAAATTTTTATCGAAATATTTTAAACGTAAAATTTTTTCAAATATAAAAAATCGTTAAAATTAATTATTTATATTACTTTATTTCATGTTATGTTATTACTTTATGTTTTATGTTTATTGATTTATTTTATATAATAATAAAATTTATATATTTATTTTCTTTTACATGTTTTATGTCTGTATATCTTTTAATATTAAAACTAATATGAATAATTAATCGTATTTTTTTTACTTAATGAATTTACAATGCATAGAGCAAATTGTGAAGTAATATATTTTATGGTCATGCGTAACTCATTTGCTGTGAAAAGAAAAGAATGGCAGGTATTTTAACGATTTCATGGTTTTGAAACCGACAAAAGACTTTTCAACTACGGTGATCGCGCCGTTGATACCTTCTCTCGGATATCCCACTGGGATTATTCGACCAAGAGAAAAGGGAAATCCTTAAACGCTCTTCTGTGAGAATGTTATCGCCTGATGATGAGACCGCTTTGGAATGTTCGAAGGAACTCGCGAAGGATCGTCAGTAAAGACCTTTCTCTTAAAAGGTTCAGCTTCCGTTCCAATGATTCACATCCGGATATTAGCTTGGGTGGGCCGACATTCCGCCGGATTGTTCTACTAGTTCGAATCCTATGTAGTAGCGCCGGATAAATATCGCTATTTGAAACAATGAAAATGAGTATTTATAATTAACAGAGATATATCTCGTAAGAATAGAGTAAGATTGGAGAAAACGACAAGAATGATTGAGAAAAATGCATAGTAGAGCTAATAAAAGAATATATCACATACAGATACTAATGCATTTCGATAAAGATCATGATCAAAAAGCTCATCATATTTGTAGTAAAATTTTTATTTGAACGGATTATTATAAATATAAAATAAAAAATACGAAAAATTAGTTTTATGTTAATGTCATTGCTACTTAAATAATTTTATATTAACATTTAGTTTTTATAAATATTGTTTCTACATTTATGTTCATGTATATATATATATATCATCATATATTTTATATATTTTGTATACAATTTTTTATATATTTTTTAATGTATTTTCAACATTGTAAATAGGAAAAATATTATTATCAATGTTAATTAATGGTAAATTTAATATCGTAAATGAATATATCAAAGATTAATTCTCGCGAATTCTCTTTGATCTCAGT
Organism: Eciton burchellii; assembly: GCA_020341155.1. Classification (NCBI taxonomy): domain Eukaryota; kingdom Metazoa; phylum Arthropoda; class Insecta; order Hymenoptera; family Formicidae; genus Eciton; species Eciton burchellii. The sequence goes on along the minus strand of JAHMML010000091.1, from coordinate 283,898 downwards.
TTATCAAAATTACATCTATCTCAAAATAGAAGCAATATATGCACATGTATGCATTAAGATATAATCTCGAAATCTCCAACCAAGATATAAAGATATGAAAGACATACATATTATATATAAAATATATAATATATAATATCTTTGATATTTATATTATACAATTTATATTATAATATATATATATATATCATTTGATATAAAATAACCAACGAAAGTTTCTCAAATAATCAATCTCAGTGGTATTCGAGGCATCTTTATTCAAGCATATATTTTATTTATAATTTATTCCTTTGTTAATTAATAACAAAATTACTTTATATTTGTAAAATACGAAAATCGATGAATGGCGTGAATATCATGGGACATCTTGGCGAATATAAATAGTATTGAATAATATTAATGAATACTATTTATCAAAATTTTTATCATTATCTATGTATAAATGTTTGAATATTAATTTATAGAATCAAATAAGAATCAATATAAAGCTTTGTTATTTATGAAAATAAAATTTGCACCAATGAAGTTTTGTAAAAAATATTAGGTTTTCAATTAAATAAATTCATAATCCGATTTTATATTCAAAATTGTCTCAATTTAAGTTAACATTATAATGTTATTTCAAAATTTATTATAATTGTTAAATTAAAATTTTTTAATAATTAATTAATTTATATTGATAAACATGTAAGATAAGATACGGCTATTGATATATATTTAATCTTATTTAGTTGTAATTTATTTAATCTTTTCGCTTTGTACGATTTATATATATAAGTCATCAAAATAATTTTGATTATAATTAGTTATTCAAAATTCTTGCGAATATAATATCTTAATAAGTATTCTATAAGTCTTGCATGAAATGCCATCATTTCATTTATAGCCCTAATTTCGATCATATGCGTTTTGATTGCACACAATTGAATATCATATAAATACAAAATCGATACTTTTTGGTCGAAACATATCACAATAAAAGAAAAAGGGAAAAAAGATAAAAGATTTATCCATTCATCACTGTTCATTTTATCATTTCCATTGAGAAATATTCAGTAGCAAAACTATTGTTAAAATAAAAAATCTATTTGTGAGATTTATGGGATAAATATTGTAATTATATTTATAATTAACAGCATATACTCATATTAGAAGATTAAAAAATTTAGATATTCAGAAGATTAAAAAATAATTTGTATTTAGAGATATGTTATGTTTTGTATATATGAACAGTATTAGAAAATGAAAAATGTCGAATTATAAATATTGAAAATCAATACAAAAGTTATTATATAAAATATAACTATAAATTCAAACTTAATTTCACAAATAAATTAACAAATGCTCAATAAATTCTTACAAGAAATTATACGTAATAAAAAATATTCACAAAGAAAAATGTGTGGGAGGCACAAATTATTTGAAAGAAAGTAATCTTATTTATTATTAGTATTTGGATATCTTCATTATAGTATAATGAATAAGATATGATCACTCGATATTTTTAAATTATTATTATCAATGGCGAATAAGTTATGTAATATATTTGGAAAATACACGAATATATTGGAACAGCAGAAATTTATTGTATTTGTTACGAAAACTTATATATGAAACTTGATGACATACTAAGTATATCAATGGAAGCGAATGCGCTAAAAGATCATATTTTATTTCATGTACAGGTGATACCTAAAAGATTACATTCTTAATAAATACACGTCTTTCAAGTATATTATGACATAGTAATAGTAAAAAAAAAGTAAAAGTTATAAAAACTGTAAAAGTTTTAATATTTTGCGATTTTCGCAATAATTAAATTATTATCGATGAAAATTAATCAATTAATTATTTCATCAAAATAACAAACAGATTATGCTCTAAGTACAATTATAATTATTTACTTAAAGTATTAGCAACGGGCTAATATTGAATAAAATTGCATATATTGGAATAATATTGAAGAAAATTATATTGGATGAAACAATGTACTTAATGTTCTTATAACATACATGATTGATAATATCAATAATATTAAATGAATATTGATTGATTAATAATATTAAATCAATATTGACAATATGTATCAATAACTTCATCATATGCAATTGTATCATCCATTCCATTGTGGAACTGATAAATATTGACTCTCTTCATACAAATCAATGTTATTTTCAATAATTCACCAACGGTATTGATATTCAAAAATCAAGAAATTCCTATCTAAATCAATGTTCTACGTCAATTCATCGATATTATTCATGCATGATCAATAATATTCTTAGACGTCAGAGATACGTCAGGTTTTGTCATATGTATTTATTAGTATTGACAGTATTATTATCTGTGTTAAATGAGCTTTTAATAAAAGCTCTGCAATTCTGCAAGCTCTGCTTTTTCAATGTATATTCAATCACTCTTGAATAAATATCTTACAAACTTATTAAATAATTTGAAATTTAGCTATTTTTGCAATCTTATAAAGTGACCTCCTAACCGCGAATATATATGGTAGCCCTGAATGCTAAACCTTGTCACGCATAGTAAGAGGTAAAAAAAGATGATTTAAGATCAGTCATGCATTGCATCTTCCATTCATCGCTTATTTAAGCATTATTAAGAAATACGATTGCTGTTATGTTTAGAGCCCACCTACTGCTTCGATATATAAGATATGTGCTAAATTGCTAATTTTAATGAATTAATAACTCTTTAATTATCGCAAAGACCTAAGACTTTTCGGTTCAATTCAACCTCCTTTATTTATACGAGCATTGGTTGTAATATGAATTTAGTTTATTATAAAATTATAATATCTAATTCTGTAATGTCTAATCTGAACATTCTATAAAACATAAAGAAGGCATGCGTTTGTAAACGAATAGCTGAGCAGTAAAATCCTGCATTGCAATCTTCACAAAAAAGTTATTAATTAATTAAGATTTACAAATTAGAATATATCTCTGTCGAGAAAATAAATAATAAAAGTATTCTAGAGTAGCTCTCAGTAGCTCTCAGTAGCAATGCACATAAATAAACAGCATACAAGAGAAACGCGTCGCTTATTTGTTTGTAATATTTGTTTGTATAATTTTCTAACAATTTGCTGCCGTGTTTAGAGTACTCTACTGTTTCAGTGTAGATGTGCTCTGATTTATAAATTTTAATCAATTATTAATTTTTTTATTATTGCGAAAATTGTACAATCGCGAAAATCGCAAACAGGATTTTTCTATTCAGTTTATTACATTTCACTTCAGTTTATTATATTCATGAATGCGTGATTATTTTTTTATCAGACAAATATAGTACATATGTATAAATGTACATATGCGAGCATGCATATGTACTAATTAGTGATATTAAAATATGTGGATTTTAATTTTGATGATACCAATTTATATAAAAAACAATATTCATATATTGATATATTGTATAATGAAATATAATGAAGATGAAATATGATGTATAATGAGATATAATGTCTTAGGAAAAATCTCGGCAAAAATCTGTTATAATTTGTTGGTAAGATATTCATTGATAAATCGTTGATAAAATTGTAAATCGAAATTTAAATTCCTTACGAAATTTCATGAGAGAAATCGGTTTTTATGAATCATAAATATTCACAAATTATGAAAATTATCAATTGCATTAAATATATTCCAATCGTAATATTGAATACTATATAGTATATAGCAGATTCCTGTATAATGTAATGTTATATAATATGAATTCCTGTAAAATGTTTTTGAAAAATATTCATAAATAGGGATAAAACGGAATTGTGTAACATATATGCATCTAATGGAGCATACGTAATCCTTATAATATATGATTAAAATACGATATGTAATTTTGTATATAAAAGAGCGAGAGCGAGAGAGAGAGAGAGAGGGGGAGAGACAGAGAGAGAGAGAGAGAGAGAGAGAGAGAGAGAGAGAGAGAGAGAGAGAGAGAGAGAGAGAGAGAGAGAGAGAGAGAGAGNAGAGAGAGAGAGAGAGAGAGAGAGAGAGAGAGAGAGAGAGAGAGAGAGAGAGAGAGAGAGAGTGAGTGTGTGTGTGTGCGCGCGCGCGCGTGCTATCTAATAATGTATATATGCGATTTATAGTATATGTATAGATAGATTCATATAATATATTATTGTATTTATATACAATTATGAAATATATTTTTTGCATTATACCAATATTTACTAGATAGATAACAAATATTGAACAAAGAATTGAAATTGTAAGCTTATATAATGTTGTTTAATCAATTAAGAAAGATCAAAAGAAATAAAAGAAATAAGGAATTCTGAAAAAACAGAATCATGAAACTATCATAAAAATAACAAATAATAATAGAGTAAAAGGATGCACTGATTGAATAAATATATATATATATATATATATATATATATATATATTAATTATATATTAATCGTTTTGAAATTAAAAAAGAAATATTATAAAAATCATTATATAATGAACTTTTATTATATATATATGTGTATATATATATATATATATATATATGTATATATATGTATATATATACATAACCTAATATAATATTATTGTCATATGAAATCTCTACATGAAAATTGTAATTTGTTCATCTTTTGTTCATCACTGATTTCAATTATACAAAGAAATGATTTTATTTGAAAATTTAGCTTAAATTACTTATTACGAAGTTCTACAAAGTTATTGAATATCTTCATTACTTATTTTCATAGAATTGCAAAGATTTTTTGTTATGTATGTATATTCAACTGATGCGCGCATGCAAGTGTATATACGAACTAGGAACAATATCGCCTAAATGTATATATTACAACTGCGCTTATGATTGCACACTGCAACCCACTGTTTTCGAATTATTCAAGGAATATTGCGTCACATATTTAACGTTAGCTATTTTCGTAGAAGCATAACTTATATATATATATAAGTAATATATATATATATATATATATATATATATATATATATAAATTATGCGCTTCGTAAAAAAAATGAACAGATTGAAATTTTCACATAGAGATTTCATATTGACAATAATATTATATGGTGTGTGTGTGTGTGTGTAAGACAAAAATTCATAATATATTTTTTAATATTAATATTAAAATTTAATATTTAATAATTTTATTAAAAATAAATGCTTAATATTAATTTGAAAATTCCAAAACAATTAATATATATATATAAATGTGTGCATAAAAATAAAAATACGTGTATTTATTCAATCAATTTTATTCTACTATTATTTGTCATTTTTATGATAGTTTCGTGATTCTGTTTTTTCAGTATTCCTCCTTTTTTATTTTATTAAATAACCATATAAATTACTGTTACAAGCTACTGTTTTCTTTGTTCAATACTTGTAATCTAGTAAATGCCAATATAATGCGAAGGATACATTCCACAATTATATATGAATTATACATTATTATACATTATGAATCTATTTACAAATCGCATACACATCGCGCGCACGCATCATAAAATTTTTGGCGTAGACTATATGACAAAGAGATTAGACATATATATTTACACATGTATATACACACAAATGTTAATGTATATATACATATGCACACGTACTTACGTTTATATACATATGTGTGTACGCACATGCGTATATATGAGTATATATGTATTTGAACGACATTTTTTTATTGATATGTCGTAAAATAATAAATCTACTTGGAATAAATTCGACGATCAGGGAACTTTAGAGAGAATTATCTTCTCTAAATCTATAAGCAGTTTACTTGTGAAACTCATGATTTTTTTATAATTGAATTGCGCTTTATGAGACAACATGCTTCAGAAGTGTTTTAAATGTTTCATAAAAAATGTTTCTGAAAAGATAAATTTTTATTTTTGAAATAAATATTCTTTTCTATTGTATATATTAAATTGATAATCTTGTATAATCTTGTATAATCTCATTATTTTCTGTTCTTTTATATCATTAGGAGACTAAAAAGGATATTTTTTTCTTTTTTTAATCTTTTTAATTAAATTTTCTTTAAAATATAAACAGAATATGTTAAATTAAATTCAGTTATTTATTATATATATATATACATACAGAGAGTGATATTCAATAAGTTACCTATACTCTTATAAGAATGAAGTGATTTGAGTTGACCCGAAAATATATAATTTTATTCTGCAATCTTTGTAATAATAAAATTAATTGATTGATAATTGAATTGATAATTATTAATTGATTAAGATTTACCAAGATTAAGATTTATCAGAACGTGTTGAAGCAATAAGCGGAATATTATAAGAATGGCTATAATCATTTCTTAACAATACATGTAAATATGTGATAAGAGAAATAATTATTCGTTGTTGTTATCCTTTTTCTATTTTTTAGAATACTGCTATATCTAAGATACTTCACTTATTACTTTAACGTGAAAAATACTGTTGCATTGAGAAACACTTCCTTTAATAAGTTTTTTATTGCACATTGCAAAATATAGGACAGTATAGAAATAGTATAGGACTTTTCGATTCAACTCAATCCAGTTTCCATATGAGCGTTGAAGTTAAATTTTTTTGTATAAATTACTCGAGAAACTGTATGTATTTATTGAACATTATAATCTAATAATCCAATCTCATGTCTTTAACCGTGTTATGTTTACAGAGAGTGAACTGGATCTCAAATTTCAATTCCCAAATCGCTTTCGGCTATCCTTCAACTTAAGCGGGACACCATTTGATGAAACATTACAGGCAGCGGAGCTGATCCTGTCGCGTGTCGCTATGCAAGACATCGCGGTAGATAGGCCCAAACACGGCCGCGTATTAGTATATGATATATTGCGTCCTGGTAAAAAGGGTTGCAGCAAACCAATACTGCGGTTAATCGACAGCAAGATCATTGATGCAACAAAGAATGCGACTATTAGCTTGGATGTCCATCCAGCTGTGGTTAGATGGCTACAAGATGATCGCGAAAATCACGGTTTGCTGGTACATGTGACCGGCGTGCTCGCTCATACGCGAGAACATGTGCGGCTTAGACGAGCTGCCGACGAACACAAGGATGCGTGGGTGGTTAGTCGGCCGATGCTCTTCACATACATGGATGATGGCCGCTATAAAATGGCATCCGCAAATCAGATAATGGATCGGCGAGCTAGGCGAGCCGCCTTGCGCAAAAATCGGCGGAAAGACGGGCGCGAGAATTGCCGGCGACATCCGCTCTACGTGGACTTTGCGGACGTTGGCTGGAACGACTGGATTGTTGCACCGCCCGGATATGACGCCTTTTACTGTCACGGTGATTGTCCATTTCCTCTAGCAGATCATCTGAACTCGACAAATCACGCAATCGTGCAAACTCTCGTTTACTCGACTAAACCGAGCATGGTGCCAAAGGCATGTTGTGTGCCGACTGCGCTTAGTTCCATATCGATGCTATATTTGGATGAAGAGAACAAAGTCGTGTTAAAAAATTACCAGGACATGGCAGTTCTGGGATGTGGTTGCCGCTGAGACTGCTTTGATAATGTCTTCCTCTCAGTTGATACCACGCGAGAATATTTCATTGTCACTCGTCATATTCAAATTGTCAACATAACATGATGCAAAAAAAAACAAGAACAAAAGAAGATAAAGGATTTTCATGCGCTGTAGAGACTGACTTGCGTTTCATACATGCATATCTCGCTATTTTATTCTATAAACATAAATAAGAATGAGAGACATGCTTAGCACAGGCAAAGTGTAAATCGTTTATATTTAACAAAAGAAGATAAACTTATCGCGATCTCGAAAATAGTGCGTAATACGAATATTATTAAATTAAAATAATTTTTAAATATGAAACATGCATGTACATGACAAACGATGCTAAAGATGCGATAAATGATAAAAGAAATATAAGTGTATATATCTATTATTTTTAGTAACAGCGTAGGACAAAGATTTTGGAAAATTTTAATTGCGTTCAAATGTGTTTTCAAATATTCAATATTTCGATTTTTTTGTTTATGAATAAAAATAACGATTTATTTGAAACTAATCGATAATTTGTCTTAATTGAACGGAGAAACAAAGACTTTGTTTTTTAAAACTGAAAGTTCTATAATTAAAATATTCATTCCATAAATCCCATTAGATCAACTCTGCATGAAGATCTTCAAATGATTCTCCACTGCGATCAGTAGCAATCAATGCAGTATTTAGCAATGATAATTCAAAATATAGTTGTTTAATTGGTATGTACAAATTAAAAATCAAGATAAGCATAGTTTTTTTATAATCTTTATCAAACACAACCCGAAGCAGTATCAGCAGAGCTGAACGGTAATAATTACTATATCGATCAAGTTTATTGAGAACACAATGTTAAGAATAACTATGATCTAAAAACGAGTGTATTTAAGAAAATGATAGTAGAGAATAACTTTTATCTATGAAAAGATGATGAACTCGAAAGATTTTGCTGTTTGACATCCAACTAATCTTTGTCAAATATTCGAATCTCTATGAAAATGAAAAAGTAAATAGAGATTATTTGTGAATATTTTAATGTAAGATCATATTTTTCACTTGCGTTCTATTAATGGCGAGAAATATTTTAATACTCCTTGTTTGTAATCGTAAATTAAAAATTTTCACGTAAATTAAAAATATTTTGACAAATTTAATTTTAATAAAATTTTATCTTGTAAGACCGGCGGTTGTTCTCTCGAAATATCTGCACTTTGCCTCCATTCGTTTAAATGAAGTGTTGAAATTTAAACGAAAATTTAAACGCTGGATAATATTTCTGTATTATTCAATGAAGAATTCAACTTCATTGAATGATCAATATATAAATTCTTAAGATGCAACAAAACAATTAATTATTCTTATTGAAATAAAATTTTCAAATTGAAAAAGTTTCGAATAATGAAAAGATATAAATATAACACTCCTATATTATGAATATTGCGATTTTTCACATATTCATATCCTCATGATTATACGTCAGAGATTTTACAACAGATGTTGGAAGAAAATATAGATATGTGCGTATTTATAATATGATTAAATGTTGCATAATCACTTTAATTTTGAAGATTATGCATTATTATATGATTACGATCATTGCAAAAGTTATAATAGTTTCGATGAGCAAACAATAATTTGTTATACTATATCTAAAATACATAATCAAACAATATTCATTTTTTGTAATTTCGAGGAATGTTCTTTCTACTCTCGATATAATATATTATCAAAATGATTAAAACAATGACATTGTCAGAGCAGAAATGATTTTCATTATGTAAATGTATACATATGTATACATATGTAACAAATAT
>JAHMML010000091.1:262535-274545 GCA_020341155.1 Eciton burchellii | reverse complement strand
TGTTAATAATCATTAAACATTAATAATCATTATATCGCCGTTGTACTCAAATGAATACAGAAATGAATATAGAAACAAGTAAAATTAGAAATATAAATTGATTGTTTTGGTTGATTTGATAATCATGACATACTTATATGGAGCTACGAAATAATGTTTTCATTTTTCGCTTTGACAAGCAAATATCTTTTACATAAATCCTCGCCGTCAGAATAGATTGTACCTGCCTAAAGATTACTATTTATTTCTCTTTTTCTTTGCCAAAAAATTTCGAACACAGATGTATATGTGTATAGAAGTGTATGGAGTATAAGCGCACTCGCACGCGCGCGCGCGCGCGCGACAGAGAGGGAGAGAGTACTATATTGTAAAGTATGTAAAATAAATAAAATAAATGAGTCTGTAAACATTGTAAATATGTTGTAAAGTCCGTGTGTATGTATATTTTTATGCGTTTTATCATTAGTTTTCTAATTCTGTGGTTGTATACAGATTGCGTATGTGTAAATATTAAATAAATTCAATATGTGTGTGTAAACATACGAGTGTGTATCTCATACCTTCTCAGATTGCATTCTAATATACAATCTTTTCTACAATTTTTTTTGTTGAATGACAGATGTAAAAATGAGTATTAAATGTTGTTTCTTATAGGTAAAATGTTAAAATTTATGCATAAATTGATCGTAATTTTAAAATCATAATTTTATTTAATATAATTTCATTATCATAATAATTACAATTAAGATTATTCGAAAATTCGAATAATCTTATTTGGCAGAAACGTTGAATAGTTTGGTACTATTGCTCATTGCTCTTTAAAGATCCATTTATATTTAATCCATGTCCAATAGAATGGACTATAACTTTTTAATGAACTGCAACTCTATATTATTTCAGTAATATTTTTACATATTAGACTTTAAATATTCATAAGTTTTGGAAAGTTTGCATTTCGACGTAATATTGACGTAATAATTGTAAATAAAAAGATAAACATTATACAGAAACATTTGTATTTGTGTTGTATATAAATACAACACTCATCTATTCATTAAAATATGGAACGATGTCGGCGATTGTTATGGACATGCATTGGATCTTTAAAACCGAATGGTTGTATAATATTATTTATCCTACCTATAATATACAATGCTAATATAAAATAAAAATACTCAATAGCAACGCACATGGCGCATAGACATGCGCGGGCGTGCACGCACACACACACACACACACATATCATATATTCATTAAAAAAATCAAATTTTGTAAGAATTCTCTTTCCTTAAGATCTTAAATATTGCAAATGATGTCTTTCAGTCGTGTGATAATTTTATAATTATTTAACTTTACAAAACTTTACAACTTTGAAGTTTTATTGAAAAATTAGTATTCTCCCTGAAGTATCTGCAAAATTTCCATTTCATGTTCTTATTACATTCACGTATAATATAATATATGTTATGCAGTATTTTAAATTATTTGATATACGCATTGCGAAAATATTATAAAGCATTACATACTTTATACAAGAGAATTTTTGAATTCATGGATGATAACACCAGAACTTATCAACTTTGATTTAGTCCCGGTCCGTGCAATTCTATGAAACTCTCGAGCGAACGTGGAACGTTACCAGAATAAGTCAAATTGTAAATTTTAATCACTTTGGCTGCCATGCATGCCAGAGACATTTTAGTTTGAGTTCGTAATATTATTTTAGCTACACCTAAAATGAAAATTAAATTTGTGTTAACTTGCATATAAGAAAATATACTGCAAATGAGATATTTTAGTAAAATAGGCAATTCAATAAAATGCTCAAATAATGATATCTGTTAGCTTACTCGTAGTAACTGTATCATATGGTGTACGTCCCTTATTATTTACAGTATCCATATGTGCACCTGCTTCTATTAGTTCTATTATAATCAAATGTAAAGTTGCGAAATCACTGAAAAAAAGATTAATAATATTATTATATATTAATAATATTAGTGATAGTTTATTGTACGGAATTAATTTTTATATTAATATTGATTATATTATAATAACATTATAACAATTATATATTTCAATAATAATTTTAATAATAATGTTATAACAATTATATTTCAATATATAATAAATTATAATATTTCAATATAACATACCTAATTGGTTTACTGTAACTAACAATAATATGAAGTGGTGTATTTCTTTTATTATCCATTGCATTCACATCAGCACCACAACGAATCAACAGTCTCGTTGTAGCTACACATGGAAATCTAAAAATCAAACATATAATTTGTTTAGCAATTCTGATGTGCTGATATTAATATTACTATCAATATTACTTCAGTATTGCGCATTTACATGCGCATGTGCGACGTACTTGCACACATCGTTAGTGTGAAAGTCGTCGACAGGAGTTTCGGCATTCACTGCAAGATGCAATAAAGTTTGCCCATCTTTCAAACGCATTCGTAATGCACATAATTTATGCACCAGATGATGTACTTGCGCCAAATCTGATTCGTCACATCTGCTTTCGTTAAGCGTCATGAGTTTCGTCAAAATCGTTAGGATATATAAAGTCGTTGTAATGTTTGATTCCATTTCTTCCTATATACGAATATTATTTTTGAATATATAAGTACTTTTTCCTATTAATTACAAATGATATATATTAATGTTATTTAATAGTTTTAGTATGTCCGCATATAAAATCTTTATAATTTGACAGAGATTATCTTCAATTTTTTAACAAATCTTATATAAAATCAAGCTATGCAATGGATTAAAAAAAAGTTATATATGTATATAAATAGAATGTTTCTCAAATATCGAACTGATTTTAAAATGCATTAAACATCATAAACATTAATGCTCGTAAATCGTAAAATGTCTATAATGTGGTTTATTAGATGCTGTTTATACTAATATTAATTTATATTTTACTTATTGAACTTACAATATATTGATCAATATCATCCTTAGGATCTGGATTCTGAATTTTGATTTTATTCCTACTCAATTCTATTACACTCGCTTCTAATACATTCAATACTTGAGAAAAATCCAGGTCAACGCCTACGTGTATCATTTGCGAAAAAACTTGCGCGAAACGAAGCAAATCTGTTACAATAGATGTATTATTAAGCTGCCTTAATTTTAATGCATGTAACCATAAGTCTATGCATCTGTCGAATCGAGCATTATCGGCAAATATGGCACCTCTGAATACTATAGGATGTGGTAATTCTGGATTATGACATCCTAATAAATAAAAAGTGGATTTAAGACTTTTAAAAGTAAATATTATTACATATTTATTTCCATATTTTAATATATATCCTATAATATATATTCTTAAAATGATTATATTTCGTAAATATAAAATACATATAACAATATTTAATAGAAATATCGTATCATATTTACCTAATATTCTTTCTCGAATAGCGAGCGATTCCATATGTATGGCATTGGAGTTATTTTTTATACTTTCTAATCTTTCTAGCGTTTCGCATTCTTTCCAGTTCTCATATGCCTTCACGGTTGTACCTAATTGCTTATATACAATATTATTATTATCGCTATATCTAAAACATAAAATGATAACATGTGATAATATTAGGTATGATGGTTTAAAATAAAAACGGTTTACATAAAAAAGAATAAATAGTAAAAAGTTACTCTTACCTTAATTCCATCGCCTTATGCAGATATTTATATGCTTTAATTAAGCAATAACTATCTTTATCATTAGCATATGATGCTCCGAGTAATTCATAAGCATCTATTATTTCCTCTTTTGTTACTTCTCGCTTTTGTATTAAACATTCTACAACTTCCGCACGTGTTCGTTCAGCAGCCGTTATCAAAGGCGTCATACCACTTACGCTCTTTGTCATTTTTGCTCCATATTTCAACAATTCACAAACGATAGTGCTATGCCCACATTCAGCAGCAAAATGTAATGCTGTCGCTCCACAATATGCTTTTTTATTAGGATCCGCTCCTTTGTCCAACAAGAAATTAACCTAAATTAAATGAACATGAACATATTTAGATATTAAAAGATTAATCACATGGGCGCACGCGCATACATGCATGCACATACACACATAAACACGCATGCGCACACATATACACACATACCCATATATACCCACAATTACTATATATGTAGAAATCATATATTAAATTATAATTTTTTATAAGACAATAAGAACATTTTTTAATGTGAAGTTTAGCTTTAATTACGATATACAAAATTAATTTGTTAAAACTAGAGTTTTTTGACACACTATTTTTTTGCAATTTAGTTATTTCTTGGATGAATATGGATATTTTTATATATTATATATCATATAATAAAATTTGAACTCACGATATCCAAATGTCCTTTATATGATGCAATCATAAGGCAAGTGTTGTTGAACATATTAGGGATATTTATATCTGCTTGATGATCACTCAAATATTTAACAATATCTAAACGTCCATTGAAACATGCCGCTCGAAGAGGAGTAGAATTGGTTTTTGTTGGATGATTAACATTAGCTCCAGCTTTCACAAGAGTCTTGAGGACGCTCAGATGTCCTGCTCCTGTAACATATATTAGATATATTATCAGTGAAATTGATTTAAATATATCTTATCTCATAAAACATATATCTTATCATGATATTTATTTTGTATTATGTTATACCTGCTGCAGCCCAAAGTGCACTAGCTCCATCAATAACATATCCATTAAATTTGACTGTTCCTTCTTGTTCTAAATCAGGTTTAAACTTTTCAAATAACATTCTAACTACCTTATTGTGTCCATAACGTGCTGCAACTATCAAAGGTGTACATCTTTGGCCATCATCTTCCAGGACTTTCTGTAAATATATATACGAAAATATTATTTCATAAGTTCTATTTTGTAAATTCCAGAAACAATTATAAATAATTTAAACAATTATAAATAAGATAATTCAATATTATAAGTAATTAAGAGAAAATATTGAGAAAATATTATATAATATTATACAAAATTATTACACAAAAGTTACTTATATATGTAATTTTCAGAATTTCAAAATGACATCTAAGAAAAAATATATAATATTATATGTATATATATATATATATATATATATATATATATATATATATATATATATACATATGTATGTATACATATTATAAAAAAGAAACATGTAAAAAGAAAATTTATAAAATAAGATAATCATTAGAATGTATATATATATTATAAAATTAACTTATTAATAATGTACTAAATTCTTTGTAAGTATATTATATCTTATATAGATGTTTTATGTCATGTATCATATGTATAATTTGCATATAAATAAAAAAATTATTCCATAAACTTCAATTGTTATCAAGATAATTAATTCTGAAATCAGATATATAAATCCTCAAACAGTAATTCTAATTGTTTAAAATAATAAAACAATGTTTATAATAATAGAAATATTAATAAGAATATTTATAAAAAATATAGATTGAAATCGAATTATATATATGTATACAAAATACTTATATATAAAATACTTCATTTCTTATACATGATAAAGAATGTATTTGTAAAAGTAAAAAATTATGCTATTACAAACATTATTTCTCTACATGAGATTTTTCTTTATATATTAAGCATAGATTAGTTCAATGAATTATCTCATAATAATGGTATGCCATTTCCAAGTTTATTATAAAATAATACAATTATATTTAACTGAGATAACTTCTAAGAAGTTATAACATTACTCAAAAGTAACTAAGATAAAAATTTATAACTATTGCAAAAACAATACACAATTTTCATTAAATAATAACAAACAAACAAGATATAATAAAACAGACGATTTACCTGGTTAATCAGGCGATTGACATCAGCATCCGATCTATTGCTGAGTAAAGTATAAAGAGCAATGGCCATTCCTTCTCGTGCCGAATAATAAATTCGTTTGATCAGGGATTCTTCTATTACTTCATATGCGGTGTCCATTTTCGTGGGCTTTCACGTCTTCAATGAATCTTAATGGTTTAATAATCAATTGAAATAGTTTAGAATTGTCGTCGTAACCTCAAAACTCATCTTCATCGATCGTCGTCAGTGCTTACGGAAAATACATTGCACGCTGCCACGCTCTATTTTAAGAGCGTTTTGCGCGCGAAATATATCAATTTCGTTGTAAAAATAACCAAGACAAAGCGATTTTGCGCGGCGTATTCCTTTGTTGCTTCAATATCAATGTAAAAATACAGCAAATATATATGAATCTTATGAAAAGCCACAAGAGTTCTATTCGCAATTATATCTTCTCTATAGTCATTCGTTGAAATTATTTATTTATCATAATATACCAAATTTCATTCTTATTTATATCTTTTACAATGATGAATTCATATCTCTATGTCTCTCTCGGTATATAAGTATCTACACATATATGGGACAATAGATCATGCCTGTCACGATGCGTGTGAACTTCGTGTGTGATTGGTATTCCACAAATTCGTCCAATATTACTTGCATATCCGCCAATAATATTGCAATGTGTAGATTAGCAATGTGTAGATTCACAAATATACTATGATAGATGCTACAAAAATTCGTTTCTTGTTCCCATTTTATAATCAGAAACATAGAAGTATGTTCTAAATAGATTTTTTTAAGGAACAAATGAAATTCGTAAAGAAGGAGTATAAATATTTTAAATATTTAAGTATTATATATATAAAGTATTTAATATGCATTAAATTGATTTGATGTCGAATGAAAGTATGAGCTATAAAAACGCCCTATATACATGAATGTCAAAGGCATTTAATATTTATATAAAATAATAAATAATACAAATCATATAAGCAGGAAAAGTTTTAGTAAATATAGATAAAAAATTCAATCATTTTAGGAATATAAACAATTTTGTATGTGGAAGCATGATTCATTGATTTCTACGTGTCGCATGTAACATGAAAATTTATGAAACCATTTCTTGATTAAAATAATACGTTAACATTTTATGATTTATAGCATGATATTTTTAACAATATATTATTTAAATTTAAATCATAGAATGATTGCCGATTGTGAAATTGATTGTGAAATTTTTCTAAAATATTTATGGAAATTGAAAGATCAAATTTCAGCGATTTATAAATATCGAAATAAATCTTCACATAATTTATTCAATATCGATACATGTTATTATATAAACACTGAATATTTTTTTAACATTTAATATATAATATATATGCTTTATAGTTTATAAGTAGAAGTACATAAAATGAATTGTCATGAGTATCTTTTCACCGCATTTGCTGGGCATCATTACTCCCTCGATATTTGCATCAACATTCATTTAACATTTGCTCATTCATTTGCTCGTGTTTTGATTCGTATTCTCATTTCTTAGTTCTCACAGTCTCATGTCTTTCTCGACTTCTTGTGTTCAGCTAACGCGTTACATCTTTTTCTCACAAAAGTAATTTACATTATCATTATTTACATTATCATTATAGTAGAATATATTTGTTTTGTTAACATAACTTTCTCGAAATTTTCTCATGATCTTTAATAATAAATCACGCACTATGATAAATTAACTAACCATCTTAATAATGATATGCTTAACGACGGTAAATTGCTAACTTCTGGTGAATACAATAGAATTTGCTTTATATTTTCATTCCGAAATATCTTATGAGCTATCCCCGGAGAGAATCATACGATTCGTTTACAAAACAGCGATCAAATCTCGTAACGTAAATATTAACAATTGCGATAACCAGAATGTAATATATTTTGGTGACAGCAGTGGGATAGAATAAATTTCGCCATGATAAGGGCAAATCATCTAAAGTATCCAAAGAAGCCGAGTTTGAGATTACAGGTCCAATTTTATAATAAAAAAGCATTACTACGTGAATAGTTTAAGACGATTGAGAAACGAAAAAAGAAATGTCAAATGTCAGTAAGAAAATGTCAGTAAGAAAATAACCGAACGCGAATTTTAAATTATTAAGGCTAATCTTGAGCTTAAAGAAATGTAATTAGATGAAAAACTTTCATCTCTTGAACAATGAAAATTCGAATACGATGCGTATAAAAGTCGGAACGCGATTATGGACTTACAGAAAAAAAAAGAAACCTTACGACGCGAATTAGCGCATTTATGAAGCGGCGGCCATTACGGACAACCCTCACTATAACTACAATGCCTTGCTCCTTTATCAAATCCATAAAGCTTTAATGCTATTCCGTACTATTCACTCCGTGTTTTTGAACATGGAATCATTTAGGCCCACATACATCTCTCCGCGAAGTCCTCGAAAGAGTTCCCGAGTTTAATGAGAAGAATATATCTTTACTCCAATTTATGCGCGCGTGTCATCAGGCAAGAGAAATTATTCCATCATCGGCCAAGTGGGATCTTACAAACCTCTAATCTAACCTCAAACCTAATTAATAAATTATTCGGGGATGTTTTCACAATCGTAGAAGACACACGGTATAAAATCATGATAGAATTACTAGAGCATTCGACCTGTCGAAATATATTTCCAAGAATATCGCGAATAGCTATTCATGATATATGTAGCAAGAGACGGAAGCATGTTAATATATATAATGGATAAGGGATTTATCGCGACTTTCAGTCGCTAATAATAGCAATATAGTAATATATTGATCCAATATATCACTACCAGAGTAATATATTGATCCAATATATCACCACCAGAGTAATATATTGATATTAATATATTGATCAATAAATTGAATAAAATAGATGTCCCAATAACTAGAGCATTTTGCCATGATAAGATTTATACTTTATTTATCCAACATTCATTACACGCAATCTTCAGAAGCATTTTTACATGCGATGAATTAAAATGAAGTAAAATTGTTAGATTAGAAAAGAGATAAAAATTCTCAGGGAACGCTTGATAAATATATTAATTTCATCATATTAATTTTTCTACTGTATCCAAAAAATAAGTGGTAACAAATCTCTAACAAATAAAATAAATAATAAATCTCTAACAAATCTCTAACAGTTCGGAACGATCTAGTATCCAGTAATGCGTATGGACTGCATTCTTATTTATCATGCTAAAAATCAACCAAAACAAGATCTACACCAAATAGAAAATGATGTCGGTATTGTAAATGCCTGGAACAACATCAAAGAATGTCAAAAACGACAGCGAAATAATTTGCGTAATCCATCGGGAAACCTGCTTAAGTCATCGGGGAAATCGAACAAACCTCGAGCAGGATTATCTTAAACGATAGATTGTCCAACGATTGCAACAACACGCAACACAATCCGCAACATCACAACATTGAATCTTAAAACTTTTTCACGTATCTCATCTATAATCATTTCAACTGATGAAGGATTTCCCATAAAACTACGTTCATGGTACACACGAAAGACATAATAGACATGAAAATAAATGTCATAAAAAACGAAATCTGCATTCTAACTGTTAAAGATTTTTATCTTGGGTTTTGGAATGTTTATGATGTGAAACAGCTTATATCGAAGCTTATATTGAATATGAGTCATAAAGTCAATGGATTAAGCTGCAACCGTTGCCGAGATAAAAGAAGATCGTTATCGCTTAGTAATGCCAAGCGTCAAAAGATTAGTGTCTTTAGTGTCTTGCGAGAAGCCAGAAGTAATGGTCACACATTTGTTACTGAGTTAACGCGAGTATTCAGCTATTGTAATTGTTAAGCCATTTGATGATTAAAAAAGGTTGTTTTGTTTTCTAACGACTCTCATTTTTACTGAACACATTCTCTCGAACTGGTAATAAATAAATATATAAACGATGTTGCGCGAAACATCGAAGGCGCGTTAACAAACGTGATCGACAACAATATCAGAATTATAGTCGGAATCATTGAAAGGCAAATCGAAACAATCGATTCAATCATAATCAAATATTTGAGATACGAAATTCAGTTATACGTTGAAAGACAACTTTTCGATAACGTAGGAAGAAATTCCAGAAGCCAACTTGTGACATAATTCTAATCAATTATTTCACGCAATCTGTTTACTGGCATATAATAATTCCATTTGCCTCTCGTATGATCACGATACTGGCTAAAATGTATACCATTTTGTCTACCTACGTGAGGAAACTCAAAATAGCTGAGTTATATTCCATGCATCTGTTTCCGACAGTATCTACTTAAGTGAAGCTGTTGTCACGAATAGAAAGAGCAGAGCATATATCGGTATCATAAACACCAGAGAGAAGGATCTTGAAATTGTGGTATCTAATATCAATCTCATAGAAATAGAGTCTCGACATGCGAATTCTATCATTAACTTTTTACTCTCTTCGCAATTCTTACATACAAGGAATGTCAGGAAAATCATAAACGATCATTCGCCTAGGAAACAGCAGACTTCCTTAAAAATCGTGTCCTTATCTTACTCCTGATCGTCCATCCAGGATCGTCGGACAGTCATTAACATTTTCTTTCAGATCCTGAAACGGTAAACTCAAATTCCTCGATCCTCCGGTTTTCCTCTCGTTCCTCGCACCAGCAAAGTTTCCTAGAAATCGGAGAAGATCTCTCAGCTTTCAAGCTTCAAACAACTGGTCAAAGCGATAAGCAAACTTATCGAATAGTCTTAATGATCTTTCAGAAAGACTCATGTATTGAACAAGTAAAAATCCTTTTAAAATTCAAACATCTAAACAAAAACGAAAGGGAACATATATATCATCAAATACAAAGATCTTTTTTATTTATCCAATGATAAATTCACTTGCACAAACATCACAAGTCACAAAATAACAACAATAGATAACCAATATATATTAAACAATACCGTTTCCCATTTATACACAAGGATGTAATCAATAAACAAGTCCAGGATCTTTTGGACAGAAATATTATTAACTTACCTGAATTTCCATATAGCTTGCCTTTGTGAATAGTACCAGAAAAATTCGATTCAATATGTAACAAATGCTGACATATAGTCATCGATCATATAATCAGGGCACTAAAACGCGAGAAAACAATAGGTGATGCGCATTCATTACTTAACATCACGGAAATTTTTAATCAATTAAGAAATACGAAATATTTTAACATTTTTATTTAACATCTGGCTTTCATCAAATACTGATGCACGAGTCTGAAACGCCAAAGACAACATTTTATGAGCATTATGAATTTAAATGCATGCCATTTGAATTAAAGAAGCGATGTTCCAAAAACTCATGAATCAGACTTTATTCGATCTTCAAGGCAATGAATTATTCGTTTAGATGATATTGTTATACATCCAAGATTCCTTAGAGCACAACATAATATCATGTTTCATAAACTAGTAAATGGATTTAGGAAAGCCAGAAATGCGAGTTCTTAATAACAGAAGTAACAAAAGTATTTAGAACATATAATGAGTAAAAACACTCATTCTGAAGAAAATTTGAATGAAGGAATGAAGGCGATGAAGGAATTTTTCACATTGTTAAAACATCAAGCAATCGTTGAGATAGTTTCATTCAATATAGAATCCTGTATCGAAATTCATACGATGACAGTTGAAGCTTGCCGACTAGGAATATGAGATTGTTTATAAACCTGATAAAATTAATGCAAACGCAGATACATTAGAAGAAATCCAATTCCTCAGACAGTACTTCCTTTCTTCGCTTCGAGAATTAAATGATAACATTTTTCACGATTCTTTTCCGTCATCAATTTCGAGTAATCCAAATCCTGGAAATGCTTCCTAGTTTAGGTATTAGTTTAAATACTATATCCTTGTACAGTGCTTTGTAATTGTTGAAGGCAACTATTGATATAATTGTGGCAACTATTGATATAATCTGCTATAATTTTCCAGTATGTGTCTATTCTGTCAATGATATTCGTTTTCTGTTGCATCATACTTTGGAGGATAGAGTAACCTTGTTTGATAGCGCTTGGTGTGACTCTTTATACTAAGTTTATTMMCWT
>JAHMML010000091.1:171649-262290 GCA_020341155.1 Eciton burchellii | reverse complement strand
AWGKKAATAAACTTAGTATAAAGAGTCACACCAAGCGCTATCAAACAAGGTTACTCTATCCTCCAAAGTATGATGCAACAGAAAACGAATATCATTGACAGAATAGACACATACTGGAAAATTATAGCAGATTATATCAATAGTTGCCACAATTATATCAATAGTTGCCTTCAACAATTACAAAGCACTGTACAAGGATATAGTATTTAAACTAATACCTAAACTAGGAAGCATTTATTATCTAATGACTACAAGAGAAATAACACCCTTGCCAGAACCACAGATTTCAACCTATGTGATTACCGAATTACCCAGATGGAGTACGCAGAATTATTTATCCTGGAGATACAAAAAGGACACACCTTTCAAATCCGAAGACATTATCGATGGATAATCTGGACATATTTATTTACATAAACTCCAAATTCATTTCATGAAAAACAGATAAAAATAAAGTTTTTCACATATTATTATGCCGGGACATTGTAAAACAAAAGTATATCCTGGAAAAGCAGATCCTCGAAAACGAATTATCATTTTCTAGCATCCAGATAAAATGACATTCAGCATAATGAAGATAGGAATATATAATCGCAGATGAGGTCATATATATAATTAAATCTGTTTCAGTAGAATATCGAGTTTGGCAGACTGAACATTGCTACAACGAATTCCCGGTCACACACGCCAATGCCTCTTATTTCCTGACGCTGAGATGCAGGATTCTAATAAAAGAAGGCACTTTTCATGACTGTAACGAATTTCTACCTATCATGTTCTAAAGGCACTCTTGATTCCGCATAATGCCTCGTTCAATTGAAGCACTATATTCAATCTATGATTGGAACTTGTATCTCCCCAGACGTGATATTCGCGAGAAGCTATGTCCAATCACGTGCGTACATGAATACATCCAGAAAAAGCTTTTTGTATCGTACGCAGCCAGGGAACGACTTAAAGAGACACAAAGAGAATTTCTACGAACGCGCGCGCGAATAAGTTATGTATGTGTGTATATGCAATTGACAAATCATTCGAGATTATCGCTTGGCCGTAACGCGCGCGTTGAAAACACGCAAAATCATCCCTGCTCGTTTCCGATGAGAACATAAGGGAACATAAAAAGCAGCGTTGACATTATTCTCCCTCCACGGATTTGCATTTGCTATATGAAGCTTCTTAATACATCTCCTTTTATACCTGGACGTGCGAAAAACCATGAGAATAACAATTAAAAATGGAAATAACCACCTAACACAAGCGAATAAGGAAGCAAGAATCATCACAACAACGATCAAGTGTTTGAGAAAATCAACCCTGATGCGACTAAAGATTACAATAGATTAAATAAATAGTATAAAATAGTGAAAACCCAAAATACCGAACAAACCGAACAAAAATGTTAATGAAAAATATTGAAACAGAATATCCAACATTTTTTAATAGGAGATAATCCGATATAATGTTATAAATCTTATAGGAAATTCAAACAATGTTTCTTCAAACAATCTTTCTACTTTATCATCAACTCAGCGAAAACACAGATTTATACTACTTTACGAATCCTAAATAACGATTATACGATATAAAACCGATTCTTAGAATCGATGTCCGGCGAGTAGTATATAAAACGAGTCGTCGCAGATCTCTTTTCATATGGCATTTATCAGGCATCATTATTGGTCAGTCATTCAGTATTTACAATCAATATTTCATTTTAGATTTGTTCATTCATTTTTATTATAATTTGTACTTTCATCTCTTATTTATTATAATCTCATATCTTTCCCAACTTCTTGCATCCCGGTACATCTTTTCGTTCAGGAGATTAGTTCATATAATCATTGTACGATTATATTAGAATATATTTGTTTTGTTAACATAACTTTCTCAAATATTTCCTCGTGATCCTTAACAACTTCGCACTGCGATAAATTAATCAGCCATCTTAATGATGATGTGTTCAATGACGATAAGCTGCACTTATTGACTTCTGGATATAATAGTAGAATTTGTCTACATTTTCATTTAAATACCTATGACCGCAGACTATCTCCGGAGAGAATCATACTATTCATTAAAATAGCGATCGAGTATCGTGCCTAAGTATTAACAGTCCCGAAAGTCGGTAATATTCGCGCATTGAAAATTAGTAAATTACTGTGCGCCAAGCATTACATATATAAATTTTCAAATGTTCATGATTTGAAAACGAAGACTCGACTACAATTTTATTATTTCTGATTTTTTAATATATTTTATGTATTTTTATATATTTTTTATATATTTATGAAAAATTAGCATGTAAAAGTATATGCATGAATGACCGCACACTTTGTAATCTATAAGAAATAACAACTAAAATTATATTTATTATTTAATGATAACAATATATATTTTTTTATATGAAAAATAAACATACATAAACACATAAACACATGGTGTTGGACCAT
This sequence comes from Eciton burchellii, assembly GCA_020341155.1. Lineage (NCBI taxonomy): Eukaryota > Metazoa > Arthropoda > Insecta > Hymenoptera > Formicidae > Eciton > Eciton burchellii. The sequence goes on along the minus strand of JAHMML010000091.1, from coordinate 259,837 downwards.
ATGTTGAATTTTAAGAGATAATTCCATATGACAAAATAAATAAAAAATTAAGAATAACAAAATTATAGAGATTTTGTTTCTAAATTATAAATGTTTAAATATCTGCATAAATGATTCATGTCGTATGCTAATTTCTTTGGCAATTAAGTCAGTTGTGATTTGATTGTGTACAATAGTATTCGAATTACACTAATATACATATGTAATTCTTTACTTTGTAATAATGAATATACAATATGCGATATTTAGTAATATTTCTCATCAGTAATATAAGTCTCCTCACACAAATAATTTGCACTACATATTGCGCGATTCTCCTATCCATATAAATATCCATAGAAAAATCAAAATTATAATCCAAATAATATCCATATAATCCAATAACAAAATGTAATTGTCTTATTCGCGTAATGTGAATATCTACATTATATAAATTCATTGCTGATAATAACATTTGGTTTCTGTGACATTATTGTAATATAGATATTCATAAATTCTTGAAACGTATAATCCATTTTTATTGTTAAATCCGCAATACAGAATTACATATACTTAATATACCATTAACTAAAATTATATTAAAATATTTCTTCTCGTATCAAATTTAATTTATCTTCAACAATTACCAAAACCATATTGAATGGCAAAGAAAAGTAAAAAAGCAAAACAAATATAAAAACAAAGATAAAAATAAAACAAAATCGTCAACAATGCACGACGTTAACAGTTATGCATAGATCGCCACGCAATTTTGTTTCTAATATATTTCTTCTTTTTCTGTGTGATGCAATATATTTTTTATAATAATTACAACAAATTACAAAAATTAAGATCGGTGTAGAAAGTGCACGATAATAACAATTAAAATTTTTTATCATCAGTCTGTAATCTATATCATCAGTCTGTAATATATATCAGTTACAATAATATAATTATTCTGGTTTATACATAAAGATTTATGTATCAGCGTAATTTTATTATTACATGTGCATGTTTGTAAATCACAATTGACCGAAATCACATATATTAAAAATTAGTAAGCTGCTGTGCAATCAGCGTGATTTTACGAATTTTCAAATATTTTAACTTAAAAACTATTTATTACTATTTGTTTTGTTATTTTTTATTTTCAACTTATTTTATCATGTAACATCGCTTTTGAAAAATATCTTGTAGATATTCTATACATATATTTTCGTAGAGTATTCAGATATAAATATCATTAACTTAAAAAAATAATTTTAAATTTAAAAACTTTAAAAATAATTTTAAAATTTTAAACTTAAAACTTAAAAAAATACAAGATAAAATAAATCGAAGAGGAAGAGGAAACAAGAAAGATTGAAAAGATCGTGAACTGAAGGTATGCAACCTTCAGGCCCTAGAAAACAATGGGCTCATAGTCGAGGATGTCACAAATAGGCATCACAGAAGGAGATTGAGAACACGTACATGGGACTTGGCTGTATAAACCCAGATATATATTTTATAATATATATTATATATAATTATAATATATTATATATATATTATATATATATTATATATATTTATATATATATTATATTATTATAATATATATTATATATATATTTTTTATATACATCGAAAATAAAAAATGACGAAAGGCTTAATTTTAAGTTACAAATTTAAAGCTTAAAAATTCATAAATGACATTGTAATCGGTAACTTATCGATCTCGCATGTATGGCATAATTTAATTGATAATGTGTGATCAAATTATATTGGCATGTAAGTTCTGTTACATGGAACGTAATGAATGATTTTGAGAGGAATGAAATAAAATATCTGGCAGATCAGCTTAGATCAGACCATACCATACACACTTGACTATACCAGATCAGAGCAGTCAGAGAAGATCACAGCAGAAGGAGCTATAACATGCAGTTTTCTTCAGAGCAGACGAAGATCAGATCGGAGCAAATTAGACCAAACAACTCATACCAGAAGAGACCAGATCAGGCAGTTGACAGAGCAGTCATGCGGAAACAATTTCTCACAGACGAGGACAGATAGGATCAGATCAGACAGAACAAATAAAAATGTACCAGATCAGGCTAATGAGATCAGACTAAAAGGCAAGACATACGAGTCTAGATCGCACCAGATTATACCAGGCAGACGAATGCAAATTAGAATAGATAAACCAGATAAAAATAGTTTTACCCGTCGAATTAGAGAGCACCAGAACAGATCAAGCTATCAAGAACAGAATAGATAAGTACATATAAGTCAAAACAAATTAGGGAAATGAGATCAAGCAGATAAGAGCAAATCAGACCCAGGCAGACTAATACTGAGCAAATTAGAATATACAGAGCAAATCAGAATGGACAATAACAGGCAGATAGGACCGCACCAGAGCAAGCAAATCAAGCCAGAACAGATCGGAACAAGTAGAACATATTCGTAATAAATTAGAAATCAGAATACGCTGCACCATATCAAAACTGATTAGAGCAGGCAGACCTTACGATGCAATCCTGTTCAGATCAGATCAGACCAGAAGAGATACCGAAGAGATTAGAACAGATCAATCCAGAACAGAGAAATCTGCACATTCGAACAGATCAGTCCGGCGCATTAGTCCGATCATATTAGATCAAATTGGATTATATAAAAAAGTAGCAAGTAAACCAGTTTAGACCACATCAGATCAATCAGATCAAGTAGAACAGGTAAAGTCAGATCTGGCAGATCAGACTTGCTAAGATCAGACAATAATACAGAATGTACCTGACCAGGGCAGACACAACCTACCAGTTTTTTCCGCACCAGGAATGGCAACTCCAGAAAAGACAAGACTAAACTGACCAAGCAGACCAGATCATACCATCCAATATCAGACAAACCAAGTCAAAGCAGAATAGATCATGCAGACCAGAACAGAGTAATGGAAGAGATCTGATTAAATTACAACAGATTAGGCAAATGAGATTATATCAGATAAAATTAGGTAAAACAAAACAAAGCAAACAGACAAGACCAGTCCAGACAGATTGAATCGAAGATGAATGTGCCATGCAGACTAGACAAGATCGAATCAAACCTGGATAAAGTGCATCAAATGGGACCGAACTAGATCAGATAGATCTGCTTAGATCAAGTGTAATTAGATCAAACTCGAGCAGATAAGAGTAGAACATAGAATAAGCAGACATGAATTAAAGCGTAACTAGCTAATCCAAACAAGGTCAGACCTGGCAGATAAGGCAGACCAGAACACATCATCTTGATCAGATTAGATCACGATGGCAAATTCAATTCACACCAGATTAGAACAAATCAGACAAACTAGAATGGAAGAGGACAGATCAGAGCAGACTGATCAGAATAGAAGAAACTAGACCAAGTGGAGGTCAAACCAGATTAGAATTGACTGACTAGATCAAAAGAGATCAGAACAGGCCAGATCAAGTCAGATCAGATCAGGTGTAGGATAGACCGGGCAAGCTCAGACTAGTCAGAATAAGTCAGACCAAATCAAACAGAGTTGTCTAGACCAAACCGGATAGGGCAAACTGATGGGACCAGATGATACCAGCATGTCAGCCCAGATCAGAATAAACCAGACCGGATCGAACCGAAGTAATCATAACAGAAGAGAGTATAACATACTTGCCAAGCCTTATCAGATAAGCCCTAGAACATAATAACTATAAAAACTATAATATAATAAACAGGCCAAAATGGAGCACAAAGACAAAATCTGGCTAGACCAGCCCAGATAATCTAGACTAATCTCACAAGAACAGACCATACTAAACCATTAGTAAGCAGACTAGACTGCTGATCGATACGCACCACGCCAGACCAGATCAGACTATGTAACACCATGTCCCTCAAACTGAGGACAGATAGCGCTAGAAGCTGCCAGGCAGATAGTCACCAGTTTGACACAAGAACCGATCAAGACAGATACATCAAATTAGACCGGACAAGATCTGAGGAAACCAGACTTGACCAAGCCATTTCCGTCCATGCAGTACAGACTAAGCCAAAAATGGCCATTAAGAGCAAAGGAAACCACAAAAACTAGAATAGAACAGACCAGACCACGCAGAATCAAGAGACCACGACAGATCAACGGAGGTAAAACACAGACTTCTTTAAACTAGGCAGACCATACTATAAGATGAGATCAAGTGGAGCAGACCAGATCAGACAAACGAAACCAAATCGTTAGAAGAGCCATAAAACCAAAATAGTCCAGATAAATCAGCTGTGGTTGCATTGATGGAATGGAGCCAGTCTAATTAGACCAGACCAGAATAATATAGACAATTCAGTCCTGATACGATCAGGAATAGCAGTCCAGATCAGACCAGACAAAATAAGTTAGAGCAGGCAAATCATATTGTCGATTTGAGATATGCCATAGCAATTTATAGTAACATGCTAGATCAGGTAGACCAGAGTAGATAAGACATGAGCAATTCAGACCAAATACTAACAGTCAAAACGATATGACATAAGGCAGCAGAGCATAGACATTAAAACAGATTGGAAAGTTCAGACAAGATCAGATCAGGGTAGATAAGATAGACAAAGCCAGGCCGGATCAGATCAGACAGTTCCAAATAGATGAAATGATGGAAATCAGGCACGACTTATTTCTGTCCAGCTCAAACTAGAATATACCAATCGAGACCAGTATAGGCGACAATATATGTGACAAGAAAAAATCATACGTACCAAACTAAAGCCAGTCAGACTAGATGAGATCAAACCAAATCAGAACATGCATGCTAGATTAAACAAGATAATATCAGACCAACCTGATCAGAGCAGACCAGATCAGGCTATATTAAGCTAGATCAAGTATACCCCATCAGAACCGACGAGGCAATTCAGACATGATTGGAACAGTTCTGATTAGATCAGACATATCGGATTAAAGCAGGAAGATTAGAAAAGACTTGACAATTCAGATCAGACCAAATCAAACTACAGACTATTCCAGACCAGACAGACCATAACAGATCATATCGGCTTAAACCGGACCAGACAGATCGCTCCAAACTAGAACCAGGCAAAACAGGGCAAGCTAAGAAGAACATACCAGACAAGATCAGACAAGGCAATGCAAAGGAGACCAGTTCACGATAGATGGACTTGACCAGACCGAAAAAGATTGTGCATCAAATCTGACGTTACAGCACTAGGCATACCAAACAGAACATAGCAGAACAAACTAGACAATCGAGACTAGACTTGACTGGACAAATCTATATCAGACCAGTCCACATCAGAATTACCCGACCAAACGAGAATATGTTGATTATATTAAACCAGAAGATACCAAGTAGATCTGACCTGAATAGACAAATCATACTACTTTAGTGCAGATCAATCCGGACAAACCAGGTTTGATTAGAATTATAAATATTACATACACATATCTAAATCACATCAGACTAAGCGGAGCAGATCGGAGCAGAGCAGACTTGAGGCTACATTTGCCTTGATCAGATTATCCAGATTAGAGTACGTAGATCAGATCGGACAAGAATAGACCAGAGCAAACAGACCGGAGTAGAATAGATCTGACAGGACTGAACATGGCGAGAATATGGTAGATCAGAGAAACCATTCTAGACTAGATAAGACCGGGTAGTCTAGATGAGATCGAACCAGACAAGCAGACTAGACCAGACTAGTGCAAAACAAGCCCAGCAGATCATTCAACCATTCCATATCAAACATTATAGGATTGATCGGACCAGATCATACTACAGCAGATCAGACAGACTACATTAGATCAAACATCTCAAAGCAGGAACATTAAACAAGACAAAACCAGACCAGATTAGTGCAGATTGTATGAGATGGACCAAACAAGACCGAAATATTCCAGGCAGACCAGATCAGACTAGAGCACCAATCAAACTAAACTAGATCAAGTGATAAAGTTATGTTGAAACAGCTGAGAATAGATCGGAACCATTCCGAAAATCATTCCGAACCAGACGAGATCAAGTAGATTAGATCAGATCAGATAATTCCAAAGACTAGGGTTCCAGAGAAGACTAGGCAAATCATACTAGAAGATTTGCTTTATAGAAAATCCGAGAAGAAGAGTCAAGACCAGTTATAACATGTTTATATAAAGTAAAAGATAAGGATTAGAAAAATGTAGACATAGAGTATTGAAAATATGTGATAGTTGATCGAGAATATAAAATAGGGTACAGAGGACAGAGTGCAATCTATAAAATGTACAGGATAAAGAATATAGGACAGAAGAAAGTGTTAGAAAGGATGGAGGAGAATAGAGGCTACAGAACAGAGCATACATAATAAAATTTGGGGACAAGGTATTTGGAATAGAATGTACGGTATATAAAAGGGTATAAAAGCGTAGAAAAATATAATAGGATATAAATAGAAGGGAATCTTAGATATTGAATGGTTGGATTTGAATAAAAATCTGTAATATAGAACGAGTGATAATTATTAATGATAAAATATTCAGGAAAGCAGATATAGAATAGAGTAAATATCATTAAGGTTGGAGGACAGTGCGAATGCGGGATTGAATAAACAGAATAGTGAATACAAGAAAGAGGATATGCAGTATACGGGGATAGATCGCTGGGTATAGCGTGTAGTGGATAAAGGATAGATGGGAGACGAGCGGGAATACAAAATATGAAATATACGATAGGAGATATAAATAGGAGTATATAAATCAGTAGAATGGGGATTAGAAATAGGCAATAGAAGGTAAATGATAGAAAATTGAGGATAAAGGATAGGTAACAGAGAATAGGAGATAAAAGAATAGGAGAATAAGAGGTATATTATATGAGATAGAGGATAGGGGATACCAGATAATGGATATAGGCATGAAAAATGAGATAATGGGAAAGAAGGAAGATGATAGGAAATAAAGGATATAAAATATTGGATAAAACATATGGATTTGAGGATATAGGATAGATGAGATGAATTAAAAGAAAGAGGTTAGAGATACGGAATAGAGTATACGAGAAAAAATCTAGGGATAGGGATAGAAGATACAGGATGGAGGATTGTGGACTGAGGACAAGGAATAGAGGTTAAGGGATAGATTTTTTCTTTATTAGCCTAGAAATTATAACAAACTGTGACCGCGTGACATTTAGTAATACTTGTGGCAGTTAGAATAGAGAAATTTTTGAAGAACACATGCCCAGTAGCATATGCCGTACAAAATTAATATCTGGTCAGATTCATATGGCTCGAGAAAGCCTTCTTTCTAATCTTGACTTTTTCATAAGACTAGTTGTGAGGTAAGATGTTCCTCGAGTCTATCAGCATCTCTGACTGAGTCTTCTTATCTTATCTCTAACGTATGTTGTCTCGCACGTTAAAATCATGATGTAATGTATCGTTGGTGAGCATTGACGATAATTCCAAGGTATTTGTTTTATAATCTTTGTAATTTCTATATTTGAATTGGAGACTGCGTCCCACAATTGGATACCATGGGCTCAAATAAGTTTGAGACTTGTCTTGTATTAGTAAATTGTTTCATCCAAAAGTTTTGATTTATTATCGAGTAGTTAGTACATTTTTCCCAGTTGGAATCCAAATTGTTTTCATTCGAATATATGATGAATATATGGTTTTTTTCAATTTAGTTCACTATCGAAATATAATGCTAAATATGGCTTCAGCTTGAGAAATTTTCCATTTAAAGTTATTGGTGGATACGTCTCTTTATGGGTAATGAATATCACATAATTTTATTTCATTAGCTTTGTTTCTTTAGCCATCTTTGAATACAGGAAAAACTTTCTTATTAACGCAGAAAGAGTTGTTGTCAACCACAAGAATAGCTATACTATCCGCATGTAGGCTGTAGTTGCAGTTGTAAGAATGACTGGGTGATCTGTGATGTAGGTAGAGCGTTGGTCCTAGTATACTACGTTGAGGAAAGAAATAGATGATAGATAACAGAGTATAGGAAATAATAAATGAGGCTATAGATATTAGGGCATAACGATTTTGAAGATAAATGAACGTGGATAGAAGGTAAAGATTTTGTATGCGGAATATCATATTGGTAATATTTGAATAGGGATTAGAGATGAAAAATTAAAAACGATGGCCTGAAAATATATTAGAAAGTTTAGGGGATTGTAGATAATGGATATAAAACAAATATTAGAGAATATATTATAAATTATATAATGTAAAGGAGATAATATAATGAAAATGGAGAATAGCTAATAGTAGCTAAGATATAAAGAATAAAGGGTAAGGGATAGCATATAGGGGACAATGAAGAAGATATGGATGAGAAGAATGAGAAAAGAATATTGACTATGGGTGAAGATCGTGAAGACGGGACATGAAATAAGGGATAGATATAAGAGAAGGAGTAAGCGGTAGTGGTATGCTCGCCTGCATATGCAATAGCAGCATCTCAGCTAAGCGTTTCTCTACTTCTATTTTTCGTCTCCATTTTCTTAATATTAAACGTGTAGTTGCATTACCTTCACTTCGATCTTAACATCAAACAAGTAGGGAAGACTCCACTTCAAGCAGTCTCTCTTCCCGATAATGTGAGAGACTTATCCAACACTAAATAGTATCTCTTCCAGGAGGCGTGTCCTACGTGTATATAAAAACGTACGCTTGGCTTAGATCTCTTTTTTATTTCTGATCGACTTTTAGTGTAAATTAGCTTTCCATTAATAGAGGGTTAGGCCTCATCGAGGTCTAAGCGATAATACACTAATATTAATTCGGTAAACTCAAACATTTAAGTATAAGTATGAGTATTTCCAAGAGAATATTTTCAATATTAAATGTTATAATACTATTAGATTATAATATTACATTCTTCTTTTCATGTAAACCATTTCAAATGTAAGAATGATTTTTCCTAAAATATAATTTATAACATTGAAATCGAACATTACATTTTCTTTTGCAGCATCATTTAATTAATTCTAGATGGACTGGTACTCACAAAAGCATCGTAAATACTAACATAGTACATTCTTTATTTCGTTGCGATCGCTGAGTAACCCAAATTTCCGTGTACATCTTCAGTCGCATTACCTTACATTTTCGAGATTCTTCCCAATGCGCGGGCAATCCCCAGAATAATCAATAATACCACCTAAAATTCTCGTCCAGTAAAAAGATTCGAGACTAACATTCGATGCATGTTTACAATCTTTGTTTGCCGAGACATAACATCTTTATGTAATGGTCATTTTGAATGTTATTTTCATTACTCGTTCTGAGATGATTCTTATATTTATGACTTTTTTCTTAAATTATTTATTTAGGAAACCTATCTTCGTTATATTTTTGTTTGATCTTGTAGGATTTTCGCAATAATATATCCTAACTTTAGCGAGAATAATTTCTCTCCTTGTCTTCTTATTTTATAAGTCGAATGATGTCCTATTTGATATTCCTTAATTCATCTTCCAACGCTTTCAACCTTTCGTTTGTGGATAGCATTATAACATAACAGATAATAATGTTAAATATTTTGGTGTTCTTTTTATTTCTGGATGTCATGTTTTTGTTCCTTCTAGAATCTATGGGACTGACTGATTATCCAATAGTGTGAAGTTGTGCATATTTTGTTCTAGGGATTACCTGAGTTATCCTTTCGTTTGTTTTAAACAGTGACATTGGAAATTGAAACTTGGAAGATTTTGATAATTAAAATTCCACGTCTGCCATGTGTATTGCCGAGTTGAACATAGGATATGGAGAGATAGTAAGAAAAAGGATTATAGGGTTTGCTATCTAATTTCTAATTTCTAATTTTCTAATTTCATTAAATTTTGAATTCTTTAAATGTGCTACAATCAGGCCTATTTTTTATATTCGATCGCGATATCTGTTGACGAGCGATAATCCCAACATAAACGAGAACGCTTATGTCAGCGAACTTGAAAACTTGTCAACTTATAGTAGAAAAGATATTATAGTGTGGTGCGATTGATCATTTATCATTAACTCGTAGGGGCGATAATAATATGATAAGAAATAGTGAGGAGAGTCATTCCTTGGAGAATAATATTCAAAGCATGCAGCATCCAGGACTTCTCCGATTTGCTGATGAGAAGAACATTGGGATAATGTTCTTTTTGTATCTGGTATAAGAAATGTTAAGAAATCTCTAGCTCTTCTCAATCTCAGTTTAATTTATATTTTCTTTTAATTCTTATAATTTTGTGTTTTTTCAAATCTTTATATTAGTAGCGTGTTATATCTTTATTGTTTCTAAAATTATTTTAACATTGTACATAGGATATCTAAATGGTATTAATAGAAGTTGAGAGATTGTATGTGTGTGTATAACATATGTGAACGCGTCGCGCCCAGACAAGAGATAGCTGCGGAAGAAGCCCACGCTCGACACAGCTTGTGGAGCAACGTGATTCATGAATGGAATTAGATGGAAATACGAATAGCAGTTGGAAGACACTGGATTGTTTCCATGCGATCACATAAAATGCGATCGAGTTAAGCATGCCACGCGCATATTCTGTTTTTGTGAAGGATGAAAAGGCGGGAAAGTCGCAGCAGGACGAGCGGGCTGAGACCAGAATAAAATTGAATATGAAGACTGTGAAAACTGCGAGCTAAGAATCTGATCTTAGACTCTATTTTTTGTTTCATACAATAGACATACATTTTATATTTCCATCTTATATAAACATAATATACCTTATTGTCTATATAATTCGCGAACACTCTTTTGTGATCCTTAAGGGGACTTGTGTTTATCAGTTATTCTGGAGACGACATGGAAAATTGCATTTGCTGATTTTGATAATGTTATTCGTATACATTTCTATTGCAAAATACTCTCGATCGCGGATTATCCCCACGAAGAATCACATGATTCGTTAATATTGAAAATTAGCGATCAAATCTCGCATTCATAACTCAAAAGTTAGCAGTCGCAAATCAGAATGTAACAAATATTCGGATGTAGATTTTGAATAAAAATGAATATTTTGCATTTGAACTATAGGTGTTTAATAGTTATACAAAACGATACAAATAATGATCTGTTGAGGTATCCTTCATAGATTAGATCATTTAGTTAGAGATTCACGACGAAATTACTGTCTTCTTGCATGTCTGTCATGTAAGAGATAAAACTATATCAAAACAAAGTAGGTAACAATATCAGAAACTTTGCCGACTTTTTTTAACTACTAGAGGTAATCATTGTGCGAAGAGATCAAAAGAAGCCGCGATTTGTCATCATCTCTGAGATTCCGAGGGATTTTCCAAATGTGCAATAATGCATTGGGAATTCTTCCCTCCTATGAGCTACTCGATCCATTCTGGACAACAGCTCGTCTTATCTCGATTATCATTCATGGATAATAATTATGGCAATTATTCATGGCTTTGATCTAAAGAACACGACGTGATTAAAAATCAGCAGTCCGTACAATGTACGGACAATTATTTTTTATTCTAACACATATAACCATTGTCATGAAACGATTTCGTCACAAGTTATGTTTCGATATAATGTCTATCTATCAGAATGACTTCATTTTATCGCTCCATGTCTATGAATAAACATAAATGATCATAGTTTGTTATTTTACTGAAGTTGAAGAAAATTGTATCTGTATTTGAAAGAGGAATAAAAAGTTATAGAATGTGGGATTAATTTAAATGGGTAACTTGTTTATTCCTTTCGCTTCCAAATTAGAATCGTCGGAGTAAGGAACTAAATCAGAGCATATAGCGAATCTCTTTGCAAAATTTTAAAATATAATTTTCAGAATACAAAGAACTTTCATTAAAAAAACATAATTTAACATACAAAAATGTAAAAATTTATATCAAATAGAAAATATAAATTTATACATATAATATAATGTAATCATAATGCATCATGATTTATCACTTACGTGATTGATGAAATGGTATTTTTGAAGCAATGTTATGACGTTATTATATTCAATGTATTCAAATTTATTTCAAATATGACTTTCGAGGATATGTCTAACCTTTGTATTCCGTTATTTTATTGATTTCCGTCTATATCATTGCATTTCCAAGAGGAAAATACTGAATGAATATTGAAAATACTGGATGCCAACAATATTCCATCACACGATATGCAATATTATCCAGTTGCTTTCCTAAATGTGAATGTAATATTGTACTTGTAATATTTTATTCACATTTTTAATTCAAACCATTGTGCCATAAGAAATACTATTTCTTCTACCTACTATCTCTTCTAACTACTATCTCTTCCTCTAGTAGCTTTTTAGCAGGACGACTTAAAAATTCCTGCCATATGCTCCTGAGATAATTATGCTTTAAATGATAAGAGCGGATAATCGAGAGACGAGAACAATTTCCTAATAATTGGAAGATCCGAGTTCGATTCTCAATGTTACACCAATATGAAATCTCCCTCTCCTCGATCTCTACGATCAAACATTTTCAATCTCTTTCTCTTTTAATATACAAATTGCATTGGATAAAAAAAATTAGATCTTCCTGGGAGTTAAACGTTCACTAGCATTGTAAAAAAGATCTATACGAGCAGTATAACTCTGACATCAAGGATAAAGCAAATGGCATGTTTCACTGTTATCGAAAGTAATGAGGACCTTTGATGACAATAAGAAGAAACGCGTATTTCCAACATGTATTCACAAAACTTTATTATGGCAAGAAAATCCAAAAGAATAGCCTCCAGTTCCAGGCGTTAAATTACCAGAGGCTCACTCAAAAGATCGGAAAAATAGAACTGGTCGCAGATAACATTCATGGCTTTGCAGCATTAGGAACTGGTGTGATGTCGCAGACGATTTTATTCAGTATGCAAAATAGAGCATGATTCGTATTATGCGATGAACGCCTACATTGAGCGTATGGTGCTATAAAAAGAAGAAAAAGAAGAATGCTTCAAATATGGGAGGAGATTTCTATCGTAATAAATATTTGTTAACTCTTCCATATATTCATCAAATAGTTAACATAATGCTTATTAATTATAGAATAATAGTTTTATCAATTTAATATATGAAAATGATAAATATGAAGCAATTATAGAAATTCTTAAGTCTTAATAGTCTTTACTTATTAAATTTCACGTATGTGACATATGAAATAAACTTTCTAATTCATCTGTAGGAAATCAATAATTCATAATATAACTCTGATTTATATAATTCTGATAGATCAAGAGACCATGCTCAACAATGTATATCATTATTATTCGTGGTGGACATTTGCTTGGCATGTTTTTGCCTTCCATACACATCTCTATCATAAAATTTTCGATTTATTCATACTAAATAGTTCCGTAACCTTATCTTATATTCCATAATCTTCAACTAAAAATAATACAAAGAACAAAAACAAACTAAAGATAAAATAGATTAAAAATTCACTGCTCCCATTTATATCATATCCGCACAAACGTTCTACATATGGGACTATCTAAAATAGTAGTACATTTATAAGTTAGTATTTAATTCTCTAAATTATTGCATATAACTGAACATCTACAATAAAATGTAACATAAAAAGTTGAGAAAAAGTCTACGTTTTAAGCGCAATAGAAAGTTGGTACGCGCGCTGGCATCATTTAACTACACACACATTATGTGGCGGCGCGCATGCGCTATGTGATCGCACGCGCTATGCATACCTTATTTTTCATAGCCAAAAGATCTTACACATATAAACTCACACACAATGCAGAAATGCATGAAAACGAAAGTTAAATATATGTTCTGAATATATATGTATATAATATATATGATTCATTCAATGAAATCCTAAAGTAAATACATCGAAAATGATAAGGAAAGTCTATAAGAAAGTATAATAATAAGATATTAAAATATTCTAACTGCATTTTATGAAAATGCGTCTATCAAAATCTATTTGCTATAATTAATTATATTAAATTAAGTTTTTATACATTTCTAAAATTAAAATATATATCATGGAGATCGTGAGCTATGAGCATATATCATTAGTTCGCTCAGTGAACAGAAAGCCGCTTCCAATCATCGTATTCGCACAGCGTCCATCAAATGACAACGGTTATGAGTTATGGCCTAATAGTTCTTGTTTCTTATAAAGAAACGGAGAATCTCCAGCTTCTAGGGACAATAGTTAAATTGCATACTATCTGTTGATATACTATTTGACTTGTCAAATGGCATTAGTTATCTTCGTTTGTAACAAGAATAAGTTATGATCATATGGTTCCTGCTTTATTCAAAAACAAGATTCTCTGTTATTTTAGTTATCCTGCGTACTTTCAAAATCGAATAACAAGCGTTCCTTCTTCTTCAATGTATTACTCATGAATAATGGGCACATAAGCTTGCACAGAAACTAACGGAAATTCTCAGCCGTTTTCAACAACCTGTTATCCTGCATACTGAGAGCTTGTCAAATGGCGCCAATTACCTTCCATTCTGATGAACAGTTCATAAGTAACTACATGACTCTCGTTTTATTCAGAAAAGAGCGGAAAATCCCAACCATTTCAAATCATCGTAGTTACTCTGCATACTTTGACTAATCGAAGGGCACTCATTACGATTTCGATTTTAACAAGTAGTGCGTGAGTAAGAGTCAAATGGTCCTTCTTTTATTCAGAAATGAATAGAGAATCTTAGCCATCTCCAACCATCATAGCTATCCTGTACTATGTTAGTAGCCGGATGACATCTATCACGTTAGATTCTAACAAAACATTTCTTGAGATATGATTTCATGGCTGTTGATTGTTCAGAAACGAATGGAGAGTCTCAGTCGTTTCCAACTGTAATTTGACTACGTATATCAGAATTATTCAAATGACCACAGTTATATACAATTCCAACCTAGTTTCGTGAAATATTTAAGGCACTTAAGCCACTCGCTTGTACGGAAACTAACGGAAAGTCTTAGCTATTCCTAATCACCGTATTTATCCTGTGTATTTTGAAATTAGTCGAGAATTTCAGTTGCTCTCGACTGTAACAAAAAATTCGTTACTTACCACCACATGTCACATGTTTATTCAGAAACGAACAGTAAATCTCAGACGTTTCCAAACACTATAGTTATTCTGCGTACATCGAAATTACTTCAATAATACCATTCGATCGATATGATATTCGAATAATACCATTCGATTTTATTCGATTATACCGAGTGATTTGTGAAATGTGATCGCATGGCCCTTGTTTGCCAGAAACAAACGGAGAATCTCAATTGTTCTTAACAACCTCAACTATATGCGTATTTTGAAATTAGTCGAATGGCAGTACTTATTTTCAATTGTAGTGCGTTCTACGTGAGGCTACATGGCACTTGTTTGCTCCGGATCGAATGAAGAGTATCAACCGTTTACAAACACCATAATTCAACTGCGTATATAAAAAATAGTTAAATAACATTAGTTACGTTCGATTCGATCAATGGTCCATGAATAATTGCGAAATATTTCTTGATTGCTCAAAAATGTACAGACAGACTCAGCCGTTTCCTATCCCTGTACTACTCTGTACATTGTCCTGCGTACATAAAAATGATACCAAGTTGAACGACACCAGGTATGTGGAAATTAAACGGATAGTTCATGCGTAATAACTAAATGCGTATTACAAATTCATAGACAAACGAAGATTCTCTGCCGCTTCCAACTGCTATATGCTGGATTTGCATACTTCCAAACAGATCGAATGAATGATATTACTAACTATATTCAATTATAACCAACTATATTCAAGAGTGGGTTATTTTATGGTAATGAGAATATGCTTCCTGTTCTTTTAGAAGGATACGGATAATTTCACCAATAAGCAACCACCGTAGTTGTCCTGCGTGTTTCGAAGCTAAAAGACCAATTCCATTCGATTCAATCAAATGATTTTTGAGTTATTACTATTTAGCAATTATTACTCAGAAACAAACGAAGAATCTCAATCGTTGCCATCCATAATTATAATATATATATATTATAATTATATATATATATATATATATATATTATCGTAGTTATCCTATATACATCGGAACTAGTTATACTAGTTTTGCTATACTAGTTATACTAATTTTGTCTATGTCATGCTGCTGATTAATGGCCCATGTGACCAATGACACTTTTTAGCCGTGAAATAAATGCAGATTCTCAGACATATCCATTATATCCTGTCCTAGTCCTATCCATAATCCCGCATCTTAATCATTCTCTAACTACTATTCTCTATCTGCAAACCCTTATCCCTTTTCCTTTTTCCCCTCTTTAGTTATATCTACTGTTTCCTACATTTAATCTGCTACCGCATCTGCTATCCTTCATTTTTTATTTCTTGAGCTCTACCTATTATTTCGTATTCATTATCCCCATTTTATAACTTATGTCCTATATACTCTATCCTTTTTCCCTTATACTCCATTCCGTGTACTCTACGTCTCTTACTTTTTATCTTGCATCGATATCCTTTATCGTGTATTTTTTATCCCTTATACTCCAAACGCTATTATCTATCAACTGTCCATTATCTCTTTTCTATAATCCCATATCTTCTATTTCCTACTCTATATGTCATATTTTCTATCCTTCTTCATTCCGTATTATTCTCTATAAGCTATTCTTCATGACCTATTCTCCATTCCCTATCTTTCTGTCTCCTATACATTATTTTTATTCTTTATCCGCTATTCTCAGTCCGTTAATGTTTATTCCCAATTTTCTATCCCTTATTCTCTATCCTCTATTCTCCATTCAATATTCGGTTTGATCTATCTCTTATTTTCTATACCCTAGTCCCTTGCTTTTTCCTCTCTCCTATCCTTTATATTATATCTACTATTCTTAATCCCATATTTTCGGTTCTCCATTCTTCATTCCATGTTCTCTACATCGGATTTACAGTATCATATCTTTTATCCCGATCTATCCCTTACCATCAATCCTTATTCCTCATCCTCTATCAATTATCCTATATCCACTATTTTCTTTTCTCAATCCTTTATCTGTTATTCCGTATTCCTATTCACTATCTCTGATCCCTACTTTGCTGTTTCTAATATATCTCCTATTCCCAATCCCTTGTTCCCTCTCTTCTATCCATTTTCAGACATACTCTATTGTCTATAGCACATTATCTTCCCCGATCCTTCATATTATATCTTTTGTATGTCATCTTGCATATTGTATTCTTCATCCCCTTTCAACTATTCCTTATTTGCTATAATTTTTCTCTGTAATCGTCTTTGTCCAATTTTTCATTTTTTTATATCCACTATTTTATATAATTTGCCCGCCATTACTTATCCTTTATCCTCGCCAATCTAATCTTTATAGTTCTTTCCTTTATTGGAAATCTTCTGTCCCATACACTGTATCACTTATAATCTATTTCCTGTGTTAATCTTCCATCTGATATCATGTGCCGTATATTTCCTATGTTCAATACTCTATTTCTATACATTATCCTCTTATCCTTATCCACTATCCTTATATTCTATCATATATTCTCTATTCTCTAGATCTTATTTCAAGTACAGGGGAGTGGCGGTCTTATTTTCCCATATCCTCTCTTTATAGCATTATCTGTTTCTTATCCCATTTATGCTTTATCCTCTAACTTCTATCCTTTATTCGCTTTATTCTATCCATAATCTCCTTCCATTGTTAAAGTATTTTCTACACCCTTTTCTTTAACCTTCCACTCCTCCATAATCCTTATTCAAGTATCATCAACATGAAATGCCGCATACAGTATCCCCTTACTCTTTAATCCGCTCTTCTAATCTCTTCTAATCTTTATTATACTTTTATCCCCTCTATTCCTACATTAACCCTTCATGACTCCCAAATTTTATCGCCCATCATCTATCCCTTAACCTCTATTCATTATCCTCGGAACATTATTATCTATCTCCTATCTCTTATAACTTCATTAATGTATACTCTATCCTGTATCTTCCCTATTCTATATTTTAAAACATCTCTTTTATGCCATATCCTCCAACCAATATGCATATTCCCATATCTAGCCTCAACCTCTATATCATACTCTCAATCCCATAATCTTCTTGACCAATTCTCTTCTACACTATATGTAGAAGAGAACTGTATCATATCCTCAATTTCCTATCGTATCCTATTCTATATCTCCTAACCTTTTCCTTTTATCCTCTATCCCATATCTTCTATATTATATTCTCTAAGCCCTCTTATCTATTTCATATCTTATATTCCATATCTTCTATCCTCTATTCTCTATTTTTTGTCCTCGAACATCTATCTCCTGTCCAATTATCTGCTATCCTCTATCTCCCAATCTCTTTACTATTATTTATTCTCTTCCGTCTCTTATTGTATGCCCTCTATATCTCATTTTCTGGCATTTGTGTTCTATCCCCGATCCTATATCCACACTACCCTGTCCATTATTCACAGTGCCCTATATGCTATTCTCTATTTTATCCGATATGCCATATACCCCTTTCTTTATCCCATATATTTCATCCTCTATCTTTTGATTACGTTTTCTATCACCTGTCCATTATTCCTCATTCATTCTCCTTTATCTATTATTCTCCATTCTCTATTCCTTATCCTCTATCACTTATCCCATGTCTCCGAACCCATATTCTAAAGCACCATCCCCTGCACTAATCCCAAATATTGCCTATTGCATATACATAGTCTACATCTCCTATCGCATAATCTATATATATATATATATCATATTCTCTATTAATTATTATTTGTCTCTTACATTTTGTCCTCGATATTCTATTCCCAATTCTCACTCTTTTCATCATGCATGATTACCTATACTCCGTTCCCTGTCTTCTATTATCTACCCTTCATTCCTTATCTTCTAGCCTCTATCTTTTATTCTTTTCCTTTCCACATTGCATATTCTCTATCCTACATTCTCTATATCATTTTCTCGATCCCATATCTCCAGTAATTTCCATTCTCCATTCTTCATTCATTCTTCCATATACTCTAATATTCATTCTCCCGAATATTTTATTGCCTATATTCCTTCTGCCGTCTTATATCATATATATTTTATGTCAATTTCACTATCCAACATCCAGGATCTCTTCTCGTTCATTCCTTATTTTATGTATTGCATGTATTCATTTATGTATTCTGCTCCAAATATTCTGACTACCAAATTTTGTTGCCTATGCTCTGTTTCGTATTCTTTATTCTCCGTTTTCATACCCCTTCCTCCTGTTCCGCATTCTCTATTCCATACACTCTATAGTTTACATCCTATTACCTATTTCTATCCTATAATGCTGATCTGCTATCACATATTCTCCAAACTCCATCCTATATCCACCTTCCTCTATCGCTTACCCTTTATCCCATAACATTTAACCTATATGCCATATCAAATATCCTGTATCCCCTACTTCCTCTTCCCTACCCTCTATTTCAGATTCTCTATCCCATATCGGCTATTTCTTACTCTCGGTCACATATTTATTCCCTATTCTCCCCTTTATCTTTTATCTTCTATCATATGCGAGTTATTTCATATCTGTCATATCGATTGCCTCCTCTATCCTCTATTCTTACCCATGTCTTATCTTCTATTTCCAATCTTCTATGCTTTATTCTCCATTTCCTATATACATTTGTACATTATCCTGTATACTTTACCATATTATATACTGATTACTTCTATGCATTATCCATTATCCTCTAACTCACATCATCAAATCGCATCCCAAATTTTCCTCTTACTGCTCTTGCCTGCAATTTGTCCCTAATCTTTTATAATGTCAAATACCTTGTCATAAATTTCCTTTCCTTATATTCTGCTTCTAACTTTAACCCCTACCCTTTCTCCCCAATTATAGATTCCCTGTAATCTGTTCTATTTTCTCTATTCTCTCTATCCTTTATCCTTTATCCTATATACCCTATATTTTATTCCCGACACTATAACTGCTAATCTCTAAATCCTATCCACCCAATTCTCCAAATTCTCCAAATGCAATCCTCCACTACCATTTTCATTTCCCAATCTATCTCTTATCATTTGTTAGCTATCCTTTATTGTCTAATCTTTAATCTATATGCTTTATTATAGATCTTATAATTAGATAGATCTTTTGTTCTTTATATATATATACTATAATACTCTATGCTATATTCTTATCATGCAATCTCCATCTCGAGAACACTATGCTATATGGACGATATTGTGTCATTTTCAGCTATATAATAATGAATACAGTGTAATCTAGTTTGCTTGCCTAATGTGATCTTATTTGTATTGTCTAGCCTGGTCTAGTCAACTTAATCCGGTATAGTCTGGTATCGTTTGCCTATATTGCTCTAGTTTTGTCTAATTTATCTGATATGGTCTGGCGTATTCTGGTATGCATTGTTAGATGTGGTCTGACTACATCTGCCTGTTTTTAAATTACCCAGTCTGAAACTATTGCATCAATTTGAATTGGTCCACTCTGATCTGCATAACCTAATCTAGTGTGATCTAATAGATATGGTATGATCTGATCTGAGCTGATCTATCCTAGTCGGCCTGCTCTGGTCTGTTTGATCTGGTATTGTCTAGACTGGTGCACTTATTCTTGTTTGGCTGATATCAACTAGTCTGATATAATCTGTAATCTATAATCGATATTTGATTTGGTCTGTCTTTCTGTTCTTGTCTGCCTATTCCTAGGCAACTGGCAACTCTTCTGCCTATGGCCTGGTAGAGTCTATCTGTTCTGTTCTTATCTCTTCTGATAACAGAACAGATTTCCAAGACTATATCATTTTTTTATTCAATATTTTCTATAATATACCATCTATATCTCATTTAAGATCCCATTTCTACTATCCCAAACTTCCAATACGTATCCATTGATCTGTATTTCATCACCATTATCCTATTTTCCGCGTCCAGTACACTATCTCCTATTTTTATTTCTTAACATCTTATATCAAAAAGCGAATAGTCGAAAAACGAGAACGATTACCTAACAATCGAAAAATCAAGATTCGATTGCTAGCATCACTCCACTATACCTCCCTCCGCGATCGAACATACTCGATCTCTTTCCTCTAACATGCAAACCGTATTGGAGCAAAGAAGATATCAGATCAGCCTGAAGATTAATCGCTAGGACGGATCATTAACACTTTAAAAAACGAATACGAGCGGCATACCTCTGATATTCGGGATGAAGGAAATGACATCTCCCAGCGTTAACGAGAATATAACAATGAACGATGAATATAACAAGGAAATCCATACTCCGATCAATCACATGTTCAAAAAACTTTATTATAATAAAAACCTAAAAAAATGGCTTCCAGTAATGGGCAAGTGTTAAATCATCAAGAAGTGCGAAGAATTTCCCGGCTTAATATAGTGAAGATAAGAAACAAGATAGGAAGCTGAAACATGCGTATTCTATATGCTGCAAGCAAACTTGCCAATGAAATTAAGGAGATGGAAAGATTACAAGTCGAATGGGAATGAGCATCAGCGAAATCAAATGGGTAAACAATATATTGTATCATTACAGAACCATGTTTTATTATTCGGGTACCGACGAATTTGACGTGAATCATCGTCATAGAGTGGGATTCTTGGTTAGAGTTTTACTCAAAAAATATATCAAACATGGAGGCCTACTCAGAGAGAACAATAATACTTTAGCTGGCTGGAATACCAATTGACATGAATCTGATCCAAGTCTATGCTTACGGCAGATAAATATAAACGGGATAGTAACACTGCTTAATTCTATGAAAGAGTGCGCGATGCACTAATCAAATAACCAAAACAAATGAAATTAACGTAATCATCGGTGATTTCAATACCAAGATTGGATGTGGGATGGCCGAAGGAGTAATAGGAAACCACAGTATTGGTGGTAGAAATGACTGAGATGCGTGTTCAAATCTGCTTGAAGAACGTTTTTGTCATTCAAAACACATATTACGATCTCCCGCCATGTAGACTATTTACATGGAAATCGCCACAAAATAACGGCCAACACATTGTCTGTAATAATATCGATGTTCATGTTCATTTACATGTTCATAAACAAAAGACACTAAAGCATCAAAAGAATGGCCGCATATCCTAGAACAAACCTAGAATCGAATCGTAACTCTTTAATAGGAACATTCAGATTTGAAGCAGAAGAGGTTATAAGCAAAACAGAACAAGGCATATAATATCTCTTCCGTAAAAGATACACGAAAGCATGGGATGCTGAAAGACGAACTTGATAAATATATTAGATTCAAGAATAACGACAAACGAAGGTAAGAATATCGAGGACCAATGGCGGAATATCAAGAATAATATCCATAATGCCGTTGAAAAAGTACTAGGATATAAAAGGAAAGTATCTAGAAAAGAATGGATGACATCGGAAATTCTTGACATGACGGAAGAAAGAAGGCTCGCGAAAGAAAACATATAGAAATATAATATAAAATATAATATAATATAAAATATATCGAAACATACGTCGCAAAATAAGAACAGCAAAAATATATGCCTGGACAATGTATAGAAGAGCCGAAGAGCTATATGCAAAGCACGATGCCTTGCATTTCCATAAGAAGCTAAAAGATTACCAACACCTTCAGAAGAGCAAGCATCTCAAAAACTGTCAAGAATAACAAAATCTTAACAGATCCCCAGAAAATCTGTAGAGTATGAGAGGAATATATCCGAGAGCTATTCAATGATGTATATTTGGAGCAGTTAGTAATAGTTCCAGCAACGTATTCTCAAAATAATGGAATCAGAAGTGATCTATGCATTTTCAGTACTTAAAAACGGAAAGGCTCCAGGAGAGGACAACATATGCGGAAGTGCTCAAATTAGTGAATACTAGAAGGCTCTGCC
The DNA here is from genome assembly GCA_020341155.1 of Eciton burchellii. Lineage (NCBI taxonomy): Eukaryota > Metazoa > Arthropoda > Insecta > Hymenoptera > Formicidae > Eciton > Eciton burchellii. Next base: position 236,945 of record JAHMML010000091.1, on the reverse strand, counting down.
AGTTATTTAAAGCGATCTATGACTCTGACAACATTCCGGTGGATTGGCTAATCTCTAACATCGTTATATCAAAGAAATACAATGCTAAAACATGTAAGGAACGAATCAGCTTATCAGACGCATGAGCCACATACTCAAAGCCTTCCTGAAAATAATCCATAAGAGAATATACGGCAAATGCGAAGAAAAATCAGATGATACGCAGTTTAGTTTCAAGAACAGTCTAGGTATAAGAGAGACACTATATTGTATGCTATTCGTACAAATATGCTACGAAAGAACGAAAGAATATATTTATATGCTTTATCGATTATACCAAAAAATATTTGACAACATACAATATGATTTATTAATATCGGTCTTGCAAAAAATCGGCATGAAAAGAACATCCGAATAATACATAAGCTATACTGGAACCAAACAGCAAAGTTCAGATTTTACCACGCTTCGCAAACCAGCAATATATGAATTGCCAAAGGAGTTCTCCAAGAATGCATGCTATCATCACTCCTGTTTAATATCTATGTGGAGAAGATGTTCTAGCTCGCACTTAAAGTAATGGGAGTAAAAATAAATGATATCTCTATTAACAATCTACCATACGCGAATGATACGGCGATACTGGCTAAAAACATCCAGGAGCTAAAAATACCTTGAACATCATCAACGAGATAGAGAAGAACTATGGTCTTAATATCAATATAAATATAATATCAATATCAATATCAATATAAATCGAGCTAATGTTAATCAAACCTCAACCCTATGATAATGCAATTCTCAAAACGATCTCTATAAACGATCAGCTAATTAAAAGGGCAAATAAATTTAAATATCTGTACTCCACACTTAACAACAAGTGGGATAATGATAGAAAAATTAAGATAAGAGTGACAATTGCTAATCTATGCTAGATTTGATAACTAACTCTTGCGGTAGGAGTCTCAAATTATATATGACCAAATGCTATATGGCTAATACTGTTACACAAAGCAGAAACCTATTCAAGGTTAAATCCTTCAATAGAATAGAAGCTTTCAAAATGTGGACATTAAAAATTTCGTGAATAAAATATATTTCCAATGAAGAGATATTACTCCTTGTATAGTCGATAGTTATTGGATATAATCAAATAGCGAAAAATATTCTTGGAATACATATTATAGAGGTCTAAATATATCTTCCTAAAGATCACGGGAAGGATCGAAAGGAAAAGGAAATAAGTTACAAATAGTATTCATGACTCCGCATGACTCCAACATGAGGAATATCAGGGCGACGTCTCTAGACACTGCCACTTTATTCAGACGTGCAGAAGAGACGTGCAAACGTGCAGACATACGATTTTCATTGCACGATGAATACATGAATACGCTACATTGGCGTATGGCACTAAAAAGAAGAATATTAACATTAACAATATCAATATTAACAATGTCAAATTAAAGAAATATTAGAAATAGTCTATATTTTAAACAAAATAGAAAATACTTGGCTGAGCCAAGAAAGAGAAAATATGTGGCTGCATCCGCATTTACGTATTCTTTTTTTCAGAAGCGGATGCGTTCACATTCATTCAGACACATTCTGCATACAGAAATATAGGAAAAGAAAATATATTTACATACATATATAATCAGATATTCTGTCTATATGTACGCCTATAATGTATATAATATATTAAATAAAATTCTGAAGTATAGCGAAAATGACAAAGAAGTTTCTTAGAAAAGTAAAATATTAGAACTCAAAAAGAAATTGCACATATCTTTTATAAAAATGTATTCGCTGAAACGCTAGATTCAATGTTTTTGCATATATCTGGAGTTGGAATATATTTGATGTTTAAAATATTGATTTGCTTTAATAGTTATATACTCGCTGCGTCCATATTATTATTTATTTTTTATATAGGGGATAAAATTTATAACAGTTGAAATATTTTGAGAAGAAATTAATAAATTTTTTGAATGTTCTTTTAATAAATATAATAATTATTAGCGATTATTGGAAGAAAGTAATATATATTGATGATACAATTAAGATAAAATATGCAAAATGATTTAATATTTTTATATTAATGATATGAAATTTCAATGTTTTTATGGTTGAATGAATAACTATTTATTAAAAATAATAAATATTTTAAATTTAATTCATTTAAATTGAATGGAGAAAGTAGAAAGTAAAGTTTAAAGAGAGGTGATGATTAATTAATATTTTTTTTAATTTAAAATATATGTAATCTTAAATATTCAAATTTTTATCTTTATTGTTCTTACGTTTTAAATATAAAATATCTAATTTAAAAAAATATATTCAAATAGCTCAAGTTAGAAATTTGATATTCAGATAATAATTAAAGACAATAATTTATGTTCTTGTATACTATTTATTAATATATTAATATATTAAGATAAACATATTATTATTATAGCGAAAAAATAAGATTTTTTAAAAATATATAAGTTATAAGTTTGATTCATTTAATTTAAAAATTGTTTGTGGTTAGATTATGAAAATAATTGCAGATGGAGGAAAAGTTAATTAAATCATGTACGGCAATGTTCTTGATTGATAAAACAGTTTCTATGATTATCTCAGAAGGATCTATAAGCTATGAACTCAATGTAGCTATTTCAGCAAAATTCTGTATGAATAAATCAATTGTCATGCGATATTCGTACAATTTCTGAAGAATGTAACACTGTCAAATAATATCTTCTTCCAGTTTTCCTGATTCCTCTTCAGGTAATTGTGTAGCGAATGACTGAATGGAATGACATCGAACGAATACCAATCCGAAATTTATACATATAATGACTATCTTCGTGCATGAGTATTTTATACATTCTAAATTCTAAATATTGTTCTAAATTCTTTAATATTTAAGATCTGAGATGGTGCTATACATACTAACTGATTATTCCATTGCTTTCCTTGGGGTAATGAATATATAAAGAGTGAAGAGGAAAGTTGTGCTCTATATATCATTATATGAGTATTTTGTGTGCTTTTTCCTCATGTTGACAAATACGAAATGTTATAAGTACAATCATAACATTAGAGTTATTTGTATGAAATAACATAAATTATATATCTATTTTCATCAAGATTTGAATTTTGGTATGTGCGGCGATCACGATGTGCATACCTCACTAATTCTCACTACTCTATTCAATTTACTACATCTGTTGATATGATGATCTAAGATAGATAATTCCAACGTAAAATACTCATACTCGGCGCGTTTGCAAAATTGCTGTTTAACAGTGAATAGAGTGTTGAACATGGCCCGATCGAATATTTATCATTGATTTATTCATATGAGCGATATCATGAAAATAATATCTAAGAAGGAGGATAATTTCTTCCAGAATCGATTCCAACAGCATCTAGGAATTTTCCGATTTGCATGGTGACGAGAAGAACATTGCAATAATGTTCTTTTTGTATCTGCTATAAGGATTGGGACATGATTCATGGCATTCCTATGTTAGTGCAGTACAGAAACAAAATTCGGCAAACCGATAATTTAGTTTCGTACAATCATTAGATAAAGTAAACTTAGATTAAGTTAGATTAGAATAGGTTTATGGGATATAACAAACATTGAATTTATAAGTATGTGCAAGATTGTTAAAAAGAAAAAAACGTTTCAGAATAAGCAGAAATCACCTTTTAATATGGTACTGATGTAACATATCTTTATAAATTTACATGCGCTTATCTTACCCAATTATTTTATAGTCATTGCTAATCTCAGGCATTACTATCGAATTTTACAGCAAGTCATATATTTATACAATTATATTATATTTATTTTTATATTTATATTACATTTATAATTTATATAATTATTCGAAACTTATTCTGTCACATAAATCACCATTATCCGAATTAATTTTCAATACTGGCTGTATCGAAATGATACCTATTCGCCCATCTGAATGAATTCACTCTGACGGCCGAAGTCTATGAATAAACATGAATGATTAAAGTTTATTACCTTAATGTATAAGAAAATGAGAAATGTATATGCATTTGATAGGGAATGTTTGGAATAATGTTTGGGATAAAGGAATAAAAACACATAATATATGTAATTAGTTTAAATGGGAATAACGCTTAATCTTTTGGTTTCCAAGTTAAAAGACAAGTCTGGCTGAGGAACTAAATCATAACATATGGCAAATTTCATTGGAGAACTTTGAAATGTAACTTTCAACAATAGAATACAAGGAATTTACATTCTAAAACCTATCAGCTTGACTTGAAAAACATAAAAAAATTTATATCAAGTAAAAATAAATGTAATATTATGTAATCATAACATGTCATAATCTGTAACTTATGTGATTTATATAATGACATTCTTGAAGTAATGTTATAATTTGATCACATTCAATACCGAACTTTATTTCAAATATGACTTTGAAAGTCATATTTGTCACTATATCTAATATTTGTATGACTTTTCTGTTATTCCACTGACTTTTGTCTATATCATTATATTTGCAAGCAATTATTCAATAAACGCCGGAAATATTGAAAATGTGAAACAATAGTGTTTCATCGCTTATTGCGTAATATTATCCAATTGCGTTTTTATATGCAAAAACAGTATATATTGCTTAGATCAATGCCATTGTGTGATAAGAGATATTATCTTTTCCAGTAATTGCTCTTTAACAAGACTCATAAATGCTTGTCATATGCTTCATAAATGGTAATTTTTTAAAGATGCGAGGAGATTTCAAATTGCTTTTCACTGCAATAAATATCGAGTTAATTATCCATACGTCCAGTAAGAAGTTAACATATTTAATTAATAAATTAATTATAGCGTTATATCAATTTTACGCTTGAATCACAGTAAATATGAAATAATCATGAAAATTTTTGCTTAAAATTTGCCTTATTTATTATCTCTTATGCCTTATTTATTATATGTGACTATTGAAATAAATTTGATAAGTCATCTATAAGAAAACAATAATTAATTCGAGACTCCTCATTCCTCCAGTGGTTCAAGAGAACAATATGCTCATTAATATATATATATATATAGATGGCATTATTGGAGGATATCTCTTCGGCATAATCTTTCTAGTCACACTCATCATAAAATTTTCGATATCTTCGTGTCAAATAATGCTATAACTGCTTCCCTATATTCCAAATGAATATATAGTAATTCTTCAAGATATACCCCTCTTTTCTGCATCTCCTCTATTCCAACTTCCTTCAAATGGGACCATAAAATAAATGCAAGTAAGCAGGTGTTATTCTGTAAAGTATTGCACATAATAGAAGAATTATATTCAACATAAAAATATATAAAAATTTAGAAGATAAAATGTCCATAAAAATAAAAATACTCATATGGCACGTGATATCTTAAAATATTCCGGAATATCTCATCCAAATACCATAGTTGAACCGCGGATATTGAAATTAGTCGAATAACATCAATTACATTCGAATGTAAATCATGATTAATAGCTATTTAGCCTTTGTAAGTTTGGAAGGAGTCTTGGCCGCTTCTAATCACTGTAGTTGTTTTGCGAATCTCAAAACTACTCGAGTGACATCAACAAGGTTCGAATATAAGAGATGGCTCGTGAGTATTAATTATATGACAAATGTTAGCTCATAAATGAACGAAGAGTCTCAGTCATTTCCAACTATTGTAATTACCCTATATACTTCGAAACTGGTCAAACCAACTTCAAAACGTTCAAACGTCATTGCCATAACTAGCAATATTGAGGAAAACTTGGCCACACTTGCCATATTTAGCCGTAATTAGTAATACCGGTATAAATGGTCATACTAGGACATATTTAGATATGTCATAGATGTCTATAATTCATCAAACTGTGCCAAACTTAGTCATATTTGCCATTTCTGGCAATAATAAGCTATAAAATGCCAGACTTGGCCGTAACTGGATATATATGACTATGATAGATCAGACAGGGACATACTTGGTCATATTCCTCATTTGGCTATACTTGGCGATATTGAGCCATATTTGACTACACTTGGCCATACTTGGCAACAATTGATCATAATTGGTCATACTTGGCCATAATTGGCCATAACTGGCAATACTTGTCCATTCTTGCCACATTGTGGCATATTTTGCCATACCTGCCATACTTTGCTATTCTTAGCTGATAGTATTAGGACAAACTTGACTACACTTGCCATATCTGACCATAATTGGTCATGCTGGACCATAATAAGTGATTTTGGCCCATACTTGGCCATACTTGCCATAATTGACCATAATTGACCAAAGTGGACGATAATTGATCATACTTGTCTTTAACTGGTCATATTGTATCATAACTGGCCATATTGGGCTATATGTGTCCATACTTGCCATTCTTTGCTAGATCTACCTTTGCTAGTATTTGCCATACTTGGTTATACTTGCCATACTTAGTCATAATTGATCATATTGGGACATATTTGACCATAATTGGTCATACTTGGATACGGAGAAATGGTTATATGACTTCCATTAACCCAGAAAAGAACGGATAATTCGCAATTTAGATCCGATTGTGTTTATGCGGCGAGGATCGTAAATTGAAATGAGCTGATATATTATTTGAATTTCTTAAAGAATCCATGAATATTGCGTCGGATTTCACGAATGAGGTTGAGGTACGGAGAATACGGCCTAGGATTTAGGGAATATACGATAAGTGATACAGGATGAGAGACAAAGATAAGCATATGGAGGATATGAGATACCATTACGGTATGATATTCCTATGAGAATTGATACTTATCTGAGATACTTATATTTATTGGATATAGAATATAGGACTGAAAATATAGGATGATATAATACAAGATAAGATACAAGATACAAGATAAAGAATAGAAAATGGAAGAAAAGAAAAATATATAGGGGACAGATGAAAATGAATAAACAGTATGGGATAGAGAATGAATTAGAAAGTAAGTGCTAGGAGTTATGAGAGAATAGATATGGAATAAGATAAAGAGATTTGTGGGTCAGAGAGAAAATAAGGGATGCAGGATAGAGCGTGGAGTATAAGAAATCTAGAATATGGGATAGAGGAAAGTGATCAGAAGATGGGGATAAAAGATGGGGATACGGGATAACGGAAGATGGATAAAAGAATAGAAAATATGGTATGGGGTATATGGGATAGAAGTTATTACAGAATAGGGAGTAGAGGTTGGATAACAGATAGGCGATGTAAGATATAAAATAGAGGATACAGATTACTTGATACGGGATATGAAATAGGGGATAGCGTCTAGAGGATATAGGATACAGATATAAATGATAACGGATAGGAAATTTGGATCGGAGATTGAATTTGGAATAACGGTTAAAAGATAGAAGGCATGGAATAGAATATAGTAGTGAGATAGTAGGATATAGTGAAGAATGAATATATGATGGAAGTTGGAGGATAAGGAATAGATGATAGGAGATGAAGGATTGCAAGTTAGATACAAAAAATAGTGTTTGGTTGATAGGCTATGAAATAGGCGTTATAGGATAGGGAAAGAAAGAGATCAAAGAAAAGAGATTGTAAATAGAAATCAGAGAGGGAATATGGGATAGAACTATTGCCTAGTAGAGATGTATTTTATAAAGATGTGGGCTAAAGGTAAATGATATAGTATATAGGATAAGGGATAAAAGAAAAAGTTTATATGATTAGGAATAAAAGACAAGAGATATGAAAAGCAAGATAGAGGATAGATGATGGAAGATAGAGGATAGATGATGGAAGATAGAGTATAGAGAATAGAAGATATATAATTGGAAAAGAAGTTGGGGATAGAAAATACAGAATATAGAGAAGAGTGGATGGAGGATAGAATGAAAGATATAGGATAGGTGACTCAAGATTTGACAAAATTAATAGAGTTAGCGCAAATGGTATTGCGGACATGAAGTAGAAAGGGAATTGCATAGAACAGGTGATAGAGAATAAAAGACACAGTATAAGGGATATTGAATTCGGATTATAGAATAGGAAGGAGAGAATTTATGATTGTTTTGCTGAGAAGAGAGAATGGGGGACGGACGACAGAAGGAAGAATATTAGGGATGGGATTTAGAGTATAGAGAATGGAAGATAAGTGATAGAGCATAGAATCCATAACATCAGATAAAATATATCAGATTGGGACTAAGATATAGTATCGTGAATGAGATATTCCGGATAGGAAATTGGTAATAAAAGCGAAAATGGATATGAAGTAGAAGATAGGGAAATGTGTATAGCGGAATAGAGATGTGAGAGAGAAAAGGGAATCTGATATGTAAAAAGGATAGTTTATACAAGATAGGGGAAGATGATAGGGAACAGATGGCAAGGCATTGTATATAGAGGATAGAGACTTAATTGTACATACAGGAATACATACAGGATTGTAGGATAAATGATAGAGGATACGAAAGAAAATAATAACGCAGATCATGTGCAGTGCGCTGACCCTCCTTGTTTCTGAGCTTGACATTGTCTGATGCTTACATATTTCATTGTTATTCTAAGATTAAGATTACGTTTTGGGTTACAATTACTATCTGGCTAGCCAAATTGGCTATCCACTGACTGATTTTACTAGCTTTACTGGCCGATCGGATTGACTATCTTCAGGCTAGAATGTTCATTTCTCGGCCAGTTTATTTATCTGGCTGGCCGAATTGTTGATCTGGCCAGCCCGATTGGCTATCTATCGGTCAACCGGATTGGCTGTCTGTCGTAATAATTTCGTTGACTTGCTTGGTGCCAATTAATACGATGAACTTGATAATTTCCCGTAGATATAACGGAAGAAATATTTTTGATCGCGGGCTATTCCCAGGGAGAATCACACGATTCGTAAATATCTGAAAATAGCGATCGAATCTCATATTCGTAGCGTGAGTACTAATTGTCGCAAAGCTAGGATTTAACACGGTTCTTTTAATAAATACACTTGGTCTCATTTATTAAATCTATATGGATTAGTTCTTTTGTAATAATGTCATTTAGATCTGATTTTCGCTTGTGTTAGAGTTTTTATATTATCATTTACGCGTTTTTCAGCTTATTTAACAATATAGTGAAATATTCATAATGGATTATATTTGGTTCACTTTCTAATGAATTTGTCAGAAGATACGCATGCAATTTTATTGAAAATATCAATTTTTTCCTATAGTTTATTCTTATGAATAGTATCGAAGAAACCTGATTCGAAGAGTAACAAATGTTGGGATATGATCATAAATTACAGTGTTGAATAAAAAGATTATAGATAATATATACTTTATGGAAATTCACTTTTACTACTTCACAGAAATTCTCAACGTTATTGTTTGTTATTGAAATTTTTGTTCATATTTTGTTCATTTTTCTTCCAAAGAGAATTTCAAATATTTGATACTGTTTTCTTTATCAATTTGAAAAATGTGACATGTTTTAACAATAAATTTTTTAATTTCAATTTTTAGATATTTATTAAAAAAGCATATTTATTAATAAATCTCATTAACCACTGTAGTGCAATCTTCCTGAAATTTATCTAATAATGAAAATAATATTGCATATTAATGTTCAGAAAATTTCAAGATATATAATAAATATTATAAATAAAATTAAATAATAGTATAAAAATTCTAACTAGTTTGTTAAAATTCTTTTTTATAATTAATTTTCTAGTACATTCATCTATTATGGAAATGACTGATGACACTTTTTTTTAATGATTATTATCATCTTCATTCTCTGTATTTAATTTTGTTATACAAAGTATTTCAATTCATGAAAATAATTTCTAAATATACAAATGACTCCCAAATATAAAAGTAATATAAATTACAAAGTAATATAAATTAATGGAAGAAAATAATAAATTCAAATAATTCTGCTAATTTTCAATATTTCCTTGTTTATTCTATTCGTCATTAATAAAAGTATATTAATTAATTACATTATTCAAAAGTATATGTCATTATATTATTGTACATGCATATTGTATATTGTATATTGTATGTCATTATATATTAAAAAATTAAAATTATTAATAAAAAAAACAATCAACACATTGTCCTTTATATAACAATTAATTGAAATAAAATAATATGTAATATTTCATAAGGTATATTGCTTTCATTTAAGCAGATTTTATTTAATATCTTCTTCTTTAAAATATAAAAAATAAATTAATATATATATTTTTAACGTAATATTTTTATTTAATCCGATATCTTTAAATCATAATTTCTTCTGTATTTTTAACCTATTGATAATAAGAAATAATTATATATTAATTTTATTATAATTTTCCTATTATAAATTATATCGTATTATAAATAGATATTATAAATAGATATCAATAAAAATGGACATCAATAGTATTAAGGAAAATAATAAACAAGTTTTTTATATTAATAAAAACAAAATATTACATATTAATAAAATTAATATAACTTATTTACTAGTAAAATTAAGTTTTATACATTGTTTCAATATTTTCTGAAATTCATTTTGGATTTATCTGAATGATTTTTTATAAAATATTTTGACAATATGTATTTCTTTAATTTTTAGATGTATTGTATCACATTAAGCATTTAATTTAATATTTTGCGTAATATATTATGACGTTTATAAGATAAAACAAATATGGCGAAGAATGGTTCTTTCCGCATGATAGTTAGATCACGTTATGCTAGATACATAGCAGTTTCATAAATTCTACATTGATTGATGTTTCAAACGATATTAGAATTTTTCAGAAGTTAAGGAAAATAATTATAAAATAATAAAGTGTCAAGTTCCATCCATGTACATATATTTTTAATCTAAGTGATAAAAATAAGGTTAAAATCAGATAAACATGATTCTTTTACGTTCCATTAAATGTCTCTCTAAATATTTGTATCATGAAGCTCGACATTATCTAAATAATGGTAAATATTCTGTATATAATTTTATATATAATTAATATAATATATTAATATAATATTAATATAATATATATGTGCGTTTTATTATATATATTTTATTGCGTAAATTGAGTAAAAAATATATATTTAAAAATAAAAATATAAACTAAAATAAGTAAAAATAAAATCGATTTAACAATAAAATGAAGATTAACTTTAGTTAGCTATTCTTTTAAAAATAATTTATAATTACTCTATTTTTTTAATTTTTAAGGAAATATACAATCTGGTATAAATGCGACTTCATCAGTGATACAAACACAAAATATTAACGATAATAAAGATCATATTGTCTGGCTTGATATGGAGGTATGAAATTATTATAAATTATTTAATAATCCAAAAAATGAAGAAAAATATAAGAATTCAAACTTTTAGATGACAGGATTGGAAGTAGAACATTGTCATATTTTGGAAATTGCGTGTTTAATAACTAATAAATATTTGACGCCTATAGATGATTGTTTGAATATCGTTATATATCAACCAAATAAAATTTTAGAGAACATGTCAGATTGGTGTAAAGTACAACATAAAAAGGTATAATGTATTTTTTAAATAATTATGTTTTACTTATTTACATTTATTTATATATATTTATATATTAATATAGATATCTTATAAATATGAATCATATATTATAATCATATATTATATATTATAAATATAAACATAAATTATTTATTGTTGTTTTATTATTGTCATATAAATATTATTGTCATATAAAATTATATTATATATAAAATTTATTATAGACTGGCTTAATCGACGAGTGTCGATCGAGTAAAATTACATTACAACAAGCTGAAGAAAAGACTCTGCAGTATTTAAGTAGCTATATTCCAAAGAATATGTGTCCGTTAGCTGGAAATTCAATTTATATGGATCGCATGTTTTTGAGGAAATATATGCCATTGGTTAATGATTATTTACATTACAGAAATATTGACATCAGTAGTATTAAAGAACTGACTAAGTATGTAAAATTAATATATGTTAATATAAATCTTTTATATACAAGATTGGAAATAAGAACTAAATTGTTTTTTTATTTTAGGAGATGGCAACCAGATATAAATAAAACAGTTCCAAAAAAAGAATATTGTCATAGGGCTATGTTTGATTTACAAGATAGTTTGAATGAACTTCATTATTATAGAAAACATTTCTTTGCTGGAAAAGAAAATATTAAATTTGATATATAAAATTTTTTTGTCACTATGATCATCGAATTCTGATTATAATTAACTATATCCTTTTTCTTTATCTATTTTTTTGTGCCACCATTATCATATTTTGTTGGTAAATTTGATGTGCCTGATGAACATCATTTGAGATCCATCGCAGCACATCTGGCATTGGGGCCCATTTCGATTAAATTAGATCTTATACATCATATTTTCATTATATTTTCTTTTTCGTCTACCTTTCTATAGCTGGTTCAGAATGGAGATGCATATGCACAGGATTCTTTTCAGTTTGGAATATTTGATCTCTAATAAACATGTATATATATGCACATATTTATATGAGCATGCACATCATATATATGTGTGTATTTCCATAGCTAGTTTTTCCATAGTTAATTCCATGCTGGAAAGATAATCTTATATATTTCTTTTGACCAGGAATTCTCTATCAATCTTCTTCATCTTGCAAACCACATCCGAGTAAAATTTTATAAATATTAACATGTCTCTCCGACCTATGATCCTCCCTGCCTCAAAAATATTGTACTTAGACTTTTGCTCGTTCGATGTTTGAAAGTGCGGATTTCTTTTAACCCTGGAATTTGCGAAAATTTAACCTCAGATTTTACGAAAAATTTGTTCTTTCATCCGTATTGATTACTGTTTTGTTGTAGCAAATACAAGAAGGCAAAGATTCTCTTGAATTCTATGCTCCTTTGGTCTAATGCTAACTGAAGCCGATCTTTCTATTATTGATATCGGAAATAATGTTCTTGTGCGTTTAGATGGCCTGATTCTTGGTAGCATATCTCATTGAATATCTCATCAAGTTTCCTAGTCTTCGACATTCGTCGGGAATATCCGTCTTAAACGTCCATTATCCTTCATAAAGGAACTTTCTTTCTTGATGATCTCTTAAAGATTGATAGGAGTGACGAATAATCTTTGAATCTTGAAGACTTCATGCGATAGATATACGAAGCTATAATGGGGAATATATATCAATACACGTATCATACAAAGTCATTAATCGTGTGAATGCAATATTAGAGTAATAGGATGCTGCTAGTTTTCTTTTTTCGCGCATTTAAAGTCAGCCGAAAAAGATATCGTAAAATTGAATTATAAGACATCTTAAAATTAATAATTTCATTTTAGATTTTACATGATTTGTTTTTATTCTTTTCTGATAACTACAGAAAATCTATAAATATATAAAGAATAAATAAAAATAAATATATAATATCTATAAATATATAAAATATATAGAAATATATTTTAAAAATATTTTATAATTAATTATATTAATATTCATTAATATTAATATTAATATTCAAATATGATATTAGAATTGTAAACATATAAAAAGAATTTAACATCTGATTTTGAAAATTAAAAAATTTTAATTGAACAGTTTACTTAAAATATAATGATTTAAATTTTCAGGAAGATTGATATAAATGATTTTCAATGTACAAGAAAAGTTTAAATAAGAAAAATATTGAGCGTGTAACAAATGTTCAAGAGTCTTTAACTATTATGTGCCACTATAATGCTTTTCCTCTAAATTGTTATCTTTAAAAAGTTTACGATAGCAGATGAAATAGCTATTTATAAAATAGAATGTTTTGTAACAGATAATTTAAAAATAATATTAAAATAATTCTAATAAATAATTTATGTTTTTATTTATTAATAACTGATTAATAATATAGCCAATTATAAAGTGAATGATTTTATATCTTATACATCCTTTCTTATCTGTTTCTTATAATAGTAGATTCTATTTTTCTAATTCTATTTTTTATTTTCGCAACGACGCAAAGACTTATTTACTTTTTACTTTATTTCTATTTTACAATTAATATGATAGGAAAGAATATTATTTATATTAATGCAATTACCAGATAAAATTTATTCTACATCGTACAAATATATGATTGACAAAATTATCAGAATTTTTCATAACAACATTAAAATATCAAAAACATAATAAAAATAGTTAGAAAAGAATGTACGTATCATTATATGTATATCTAAATGTTCATATGCGCGTGTATGTTACATATCTGTATGTTACATGCTATATATGTTACATATCTGTATATGCGTGTATCATATATGTATATATTATATACATATGTATATACATATAATGTAAAATATGTGTACATATATGTAAACATATATACACATATGCCACATGCATATGTATATTTATATAAGCTTTATATATTTTTTCTCCATACGCTCAATGTAGAGTATAGGCGTTACATGTTTATTGCACAATGCTAATCGTACCCTTCTTCTGTATATCTAAATAAAGTGGCAATCTTATAAACACGTGATTGTCCTGGGGAATAAAAGTTTCTTCTGTATTTATCGTAAATTCCTATTACTTTCAATAATACTGAGAGATTTTTTTCATCCTTGATGTAGAGTACCGCTCATATTCAGTCATATAAGCTCTTAATTATTTCTAAATTTGAGAGAAAAATATCATTAAGATATAATACTTATACATTATTTTAAAAAAGAAATAAATAAATACATATATCATATTTATATCTATAATTTCAAAATTAATAAAAGAATATAAAATATATACATACATAAAATATTATTACAAAATACATTATTCATATAACACATAATTTAAATGTTGCAAATGAGATTAATAATACCATATCCATAACATATCTCTTTATTCTAATTAAATGTTAAATGTATCATAAATATTTGTACTTCGACTATATATAACAGTTACTTACATATTGGCAACATATTATGAATAAATATATTGCAATGCATTAATATCAATTCAAATAATGTCATTAAAATAAAAAAAAAGTTATCATTATAAATTAAAACGAAGAATATAAAAGTTTGTTTTTTCTTATATAAAAAGAAGACAATCAGATAGTAATTATTTATATTTTTGACAAAATTAATGTAAATAGATAATACAAATAATATAAAAAGAATAATATTATATATATATATATATATAATATTATTCTTTATATATATAATATGCAAAAGGGAGATCGCTTTATGATTTTTGGAATTCCTAGCACAAAATTCGTAGAAAAGATTTTTTTTTCATTCGAAATATATAAAACCGAGCAAAATGACAATATAAATATTAATGCACAAATCTTTGTAAATAAAAAATATAAAAAATCATAGAGTATTTACAATAATAGTGTTAACATACAAAATATTTATTTATGAAAATTTATTACATTCATGATAAAAGAAAGCAGAGAGAAAGAGAAAGAAATATCTTATATAATTATGGATCTCTTCGATACATGTAGATAGAAATATGTTGTTAAATATATTTTCAAGAATTTTTCTAGACAATATTGCAATACTCAATGTTATTTACTATCCAATGGTACAACTTTTTTCGTGGCAAATTTCATAATGATTTGCAAAAATATTGCTGATGTTTTAATTATTAGATTTTGCACAAAATTTTTGTTGAGGAAACTTAACAGTAAAAAATCTGAGCTCTCCTAAAGTAAAATCTCATTAATAGTAATCTTATTATTGTAATTATAAAATTTTTCATTACTCATATTTTTCATTAATCATGCTTTACAAATTTTATTTAACAAATTTTCATAAAATCATATTTTTCAAATCGCTCATATGATGTAAGTTTAAATAAATCATTATTAATATTTTTGGTGAAATGTAATTCTAATGTGAAATGTAATGCTAATTCTTTCAATAACAAAGAAACAATTTTGATCGATAATTTATACA
The DNA here is from genome assembly GCA_020341155.1 of Eciton burchellii. Taxonomy (NCBI): domain Eukaryota; kingdom Metazoa; phylum Arthropoda; class Insecta; order Hymenoptera; family Formicidae; genus Eciton; species Eciton burchellii. The sequence goes on along the minus strand of JAHMML010000091.1, from coordinate 220,982 downwards.
TATATATGAGCATATAGATTACATATATAAACATTAAATTTATAAATTATAAATGTCAGAAATTATGATATGTAGAAAATTTTTGAAAAGTGATTTCTTACTATTTAGATTATAGTATTATTTCTTGTTATACATAGCGAGGAAACTTTTTCGTATGAAAATCTCATATTCAGTTAATCATTTCGGTTTTGACTGCTATTGATGCTTTGCATATCATCAGCATGGTTGAAAAGCGCATTGTTGGTTTCTTCATATAATCCTGCTCGACTGTATCCAATGTGTATTATCTTATATATATATATATATACTACACATATAATTATGTGATACGAAACAAAAATATCACACGATAGATAAAAATATAGATAAAATAGATAGTTATAGATAAAAATATATTTATATATTTCTTTAGGATTAATTTAAAATCTTTATTAACCAATAAGAAAAGTTACTTTAAAAGTTATTTTAAAAAGTATTTCACAGAAGAATAAACTATCAATATTGCTCATATGTGCTCTTAATTGAACTTTAACTACACAATATTAATTTCATAATTTTTTTTAGATAATATATATGGTATAAGTCTATGGAAAGTTCATTTTTTAATAACTTAAATACTTTTTAAATATTTTTTGGATATATATTCCCTATTTTAACATATTTCTTATGGATTTAAGAGCCTTCGTACAGAGATTGATTTTGGAATTTGAATCTCAAAAATTTAGATAATCTTAAAGTAGAATATCATATTTTCTGAAATTTTTAATTGAAAGACGGAAAGCATAGCTTAGAATAAATGAAATAACGATCATGAGCTTATCACAACAGAACTGTTCGCATTTAGTTTATTTAAGAATTAACTATCATATTTATATATTATGATTACTTTATATCTATAATTTAAATTTTTCACATATATTTCATATAACTATATTTGCGCTTTAATAGTGCTATTAAAAATAGTACTACTAAAGCACTAAAAATAGTGCTACCAAAAAAGTTTTTTGATCATTTTTCAATAAAATCGCTCTTTACAAAGATACGATCGATTCCTTTGAATATTATAATTATAATCTATTTATGTCATATATTGCAGCCTAAAAACTAAGAATATGATTTCTTATTTCATTATCATTTAACTATAGTCTCTACTATTACGTCTATCAATTCTTATGTTGAATTCATATTATATTCGCTGTCCGGCATCTGGTGTCCGATACTCAATAGGAGCATTCTTTTTCTAAAAATCAAAATAACGCTGGTTGGAATCTCTACAAAAAATTAATTCACCTTTTGAATATCACATATCCTATATCGAATGTCAGATGTGATGAATTGAATTCGACATAATGCTATTTATTTATTATCACATCGATCTTCTTTACCGATCAAAAGAAAGTCGAAGTGTTAGGAGTTTCTCATTCTAGGCGTCTGTTTCTCTTATATTTATTGCCGTGAGGCAAGAAGCACTATTGAGATAGATGTGAAAAGAATAGGTAGGCTATAAACATAGGGTGATCATAATATGAATACGAACTGAATGTGGAAATATGTCGCTGTATGGATACTTTTCTAATGTTGTATCCGCGGTCGCTGCTTCGGTAATTCTAAGATATGCATTAAATCTTCCGATTAAATAAATTTAATTAAAAATACATACCTTTAATATAACAATCAGTAGAAAAAGATCATTATAGCAGCGTAGTTTTGTTTTAAAATAATTCAAAGGAAGGCCACCATAATAACACATTAGCTATAGGCTTAAATATGAATTTAAAGAAAATAAATATCGGAACAATTTTTGAAGAGATCTTAAATACAAATATATTTCTTTTCTCAATATTTAATGTAAATGTCTGTTAAAATCTTGCAAAGATTTCATTACAAAATTACAGTACATAAATCTTTCATTATTTTAATTTGTATTTGTAATGTGTCATACGTTATTACAAAACCTCTCTTGCCTATATTGTTACGTTCTATCTATAATTAGGAATATCTAAGAATAAAAAATGCCTATATATCGTGACTCGATTCACGTAAATCAATTCAAAACATGTTGGTCAGCTTGAATACGGGGGAATAACTGTCGAGACTAGCTTAGTAGTCGCCAGAATCGTATTCAGAGCTGTTCGAGATTGATCGAAGGTCGCAGCTAGTTATTGCATGAGAGCAAGAAAATGATGGCGAATAGCAGTGAAAGTATTGGTGACGGAAGTGAAGACTCTTATGAATTTTTTTTAACGAATGACTTTGTTCGAGATGCATAATTTGGCCGCGATTATCAGTAACGATGCTTTCGCAGTTGGCAAGGTAAGAGGCTTTCTCTCTCTCCCTCTCTCTCTCTCTCTCTCTCTCTCTCTCTCTCTCTCTCTCTCTCTCTCCCTCCTCCCCCCTCTTTCTCTCTTTCTGTTTCATATCTCCATCAGTATGACAGATTGAAATTTTAATTCGCTGACGTTTTAATGGAGCATATAAAAAATCTGTTTTTTAATCAATTGTATGTACACTTTCTACACTTGAAATAACAAGTGCACGCATAGTCGTTGAAAAAAAATGCAAGAAAAAAAGGAAATTATAATTAAAAGAAAAGCATAAGAAGAACTGATTTCTGTAGAGTATATCTCTGAAAGAAGGAAGAGGAAGAGGATGCGATCCGCGTTTGTTTGCAGCGTGTCGCGTATTTCTCCCCTGTGTCTGCGAGAGTGCAAATGGTGGTATTACATTTATTCTCGCCAATCGCGCTAATATTATCGACTATATTAACAATATAGTCGACATATTCGCGTGTTTAATTCGCTCTTAGAAAGCGCTTTGTGAGCGTGATTGTAACAGCGACAATTTTAACATTAATGTTACGTTTCGTTCGCGCGATTCGTTGAAATTTTTACAGTTGTATCAATTGTACCGTACTTTGCAACATCGATAGTATTATCGTGTGATAAACCATCTCATTTTTCGTTATATCATTTTAGAAACAATAGATAAATTTTCCACTGCTTGATATATTTCCATTGCTCATTATTATTTTGATAGATTATTTTGTTGGATGCATTGCGAGCGAAATTGTGTTTGCAATTTCTCCCTTAGGATAATCAAGGAATCTCAATTGCTTCTTACCAATTACATTATTATCTATTATTATCTCGTAAACCTTTTGCAATTCTTATTCGAAATTTTATATTGTTCATTTTCCATAGAGCAAGGAGATTGAATCTAGTGTCAATATGCTGGAGGTATCACAGAAGATTTATTCTGGAGACATGCATGATACAGAGTACAATCATTGGGATTATGACTTAACGAATCGCAGTGCAAAAAGAAATGTAAGTAAACAGAAGCAAAATAAATGTTTTGCTTCATTATCTATCAGCATAATGTTTTAAAATGTTATAATATAAGATACATTTGTTTTGTTTATATCTAGATGAATACCGAAGACGAAGATAGTCAAGATTTAAATAATCCAATGGTCAATGACTTGGTATCAAAGATTCTTGATGAAGATTCCATTACTGTTGATACTTGTGACCATGGTTACAATAGTGGAAATATCCATTATCGAGCAGAATTCGCCAATTCTTGTCCCAATCAAATTCGAAATAGCATGGACAACTATTTGACTGATATAAATCATTTAGGAGTTTGTTATCCTTGCGGCAAGTTGACCAATAATATATATAATAATGCCAAAAATGATTATCATCGTTCAAACAATCTCTGTAATGGTTTAAAAACATTAAATCTCGATGAATGTGGACAGTCTATGGAACATAATAACGTATGTAGCAATGAAATAATTATGTCAAACGCATATTTATCTGATCCTCGGCCGCATGTTATGCATTCCAATGATCGAAATATATACACAAGTGGAAACAATGTATTGCTGTACAACGATTTGTTGACAACTACAGATGGAACGAATTACAGCAAACGTGCTTGTAACTGGATGGAACCCTTATCAACTCCTTCCATGGGATGCAGAACTGAATTGACCGGGAATTATCCGAGAATTTCAAATTGCATCAAACCAGATCTCAATTTTAACGTAACCGCATTAACTTTAACCTTGGATTCACCAAATTCAGTTGCTGTTAACGATTTGGAATATTACAACAGTATAAAACAAAATACGTCATCAAATTCTTATACTGGTAATAGCATGGTGAACATGCATGATATATATGGCGTTAGTGGTAATACTAATCAAGGTTCCGGATATAGACCTAATTCAGCAATGACCGATTTGAGTGTCGATTCTGGTTTCCTGTCCAACTCACCTTTGCAACATTTCTCGCCGAGTGATACGACTTTGCACACTTGTTTTACTGCTGGAAGCGGTATACAACGTAATTGCATTGGCGATTTTAAAGACATTCATGATACTAAGTTAAATATGAGTGGTATCAACATGCCTAACGAGCAGATACAATTCTTACAACCGCAAGCTCATACCTACAAATTGGATCAAGCTGTGGACCAAGATTACAAGAACCTGATTGATTATTATCCCTCTGGTACAAATAATTTTGTCGCATCCTCTGCGAGTAGTTTAGATACGAATGAGAATGTTTGTCTCTCTAGTGATTGTAGAATTGATAATAGCTTATTGAAGATGACTAGTCCGAAATCAAAGTCTATCGAAACAAAAACGTACTCACCCATAGGATTCCCAAAGAATCTCAGTTCGCGTAATTTGTATCAGCCTATTGCCAAATATGGTTGTCATAGTTATCAACAGTACACTGCCAGCAGTGGCGACACTTTAAAAATATTGCAACAGAATTCCACATTTTATCACAATGAATTGAAGCAACCTAAACTCAATTCATACAAACTTGACAAATTCGATTTGTCCAAAGAAATGGTTTTTCCATCCGGAACTCATTTGGCCGATCGTATCGCAGGATCGACGCTGGATAAAGATGCTTTCGGTCACATTATAAAACAACGACATCATGTATCAAAAATACAAAGCCTTTCCGCTGGAATTCCGCCTCCTGATATCATTTTTAATTCAGGAATAATGTCAAACACGAGTACTGTAAGATCAGGAGCATACCCATCAATGATGCCAGTTCCTGTTCCTATGCCAGTACATCCTGTGCCGCGACTATTTTCTGCTCTTTATGGAGGCAATTTAAATTTTAGAAACAGTGGAAGCAGTGGAAATAATGCAGCTAGGAAAACTGGTCCTTCAAGTATATTACATTTTAATCTCGAACAAACGTACGAGCAATTTAAACAGTTAGAAAAGGAACGTAAAAAGTGTGAAGCTGGATTAGCCGCACATTTCCCAGGAAAACGAGTAACTAGCGCGAATAATATACCCATCCCGCGTCTTCAGGGAAATCCGTCAAGAGTAGATCGCTTAATCATTGACTATTTGAGAGAACATGCTCGTGTCATTACATTGATAGCGAAGGTAAGCGAGCAATATTATCTATAAATATATCATTCCTTATTGTATCATTCAGTAAATTATTTAAAAAATTTCTTTTTTATTTATTTATATATATTTTTCTCCTATGATATGTTATATAAGTTAAGTTATTAAGAACTCTTCTCTCTCTCTCTGTCTCTCTGTCTCTCTCTCCTCATGTCTTTTCTTCTCTTTGAGAGAAATAGTGAATCTTTTTTCCATGTAAAACACTTTTTAAAAAATTGATTTTAGCAATTGCAGATTAGAAGAGAAAGAAAGAGTGATATCTTTTATTTTCTATAAAATATATTTTTAACTTTTATAATAGTTTAAAGAAATAATTAGTTATAATCTATATATTATGTTAAAAAAGTAATATAAAAGTAAAAAGTAATTAAATAATATAACATACTTTTGTAATGAAATTTCTTCTATTTTTTATTTATATTTTGATAGTTTGATAGTTAATTCTCGAAATTATTTAAATTTTATTTAAATAACTTAATGAAAAATTATTTATTTTCATTAAATTAACCAGAAAAAAAACATAAATTGTTCAATTTTTACAAAGAAGTTTTTTTCGAAAATAATTACAGAAGAAAAGTCAATATTATTTCTTGAAATTTTATTTTGTTCCTTTTTAATAGAAACAATCTTTTTATAAAAGCTTTAACTGTACACTATATATTTTTTACATATTTATTTGCAATAATTCTTGATTTTGAAATCAGATGGAACGTTTACGGGGGACTACAATGAATCAACGCGTACATAAAGCCATGGAATATTGGCTGGAAGCTATTAAATACGTTCAAGAGTGTCGTAAACAAGAGATCACAAATGCTATTAAACGTCAGAAAGAGAATCCACATTGTATTTTAGCATACGATGACAATGGTAAGTAAATATTGAACTTTTATAATATCTTTAGAAAGAATGTTGAGTTAATATATTTGCTATTGACTAATCTGCAGAAATGTAATTTATGAAGAAATATTGAAGAAATATTATGAGAAAGTGATATTTTCAAAGCGAAGTGTTTTGGTTTCTAAATATCTTTTTTTTTTATGAAATGTATTAATTAATAATACCATTTATTTGTAGAAATTTAAAAATACATAAATTTTTTACTTTCTTTGTTTTATTAATATTATTTCTCGCATGGACAAGAATATTAAGCTATATCTCGCTGTTTTGAGTAATTAAATCTTCAAAAATTATAGATAATATCGATTAAAAATCAAGTTCTAAACATATTTTTCTGTTTTTAGATTTTTAGATGTCAAATAATTTTATTTATATAATTGCTTTCCACATTTTTTTCATCTATTATTTAAATTCAATTTATATTTTTCAAATTATAATCCGATATTTTAATATTTTATATTTCAATTATATATAGTTATATATATTAGAAGTTATATATTATAAATCCATCAATCTAATTTGTTTTATCTTTATGAAAATATTTAGAATTAAAAAATTTAGAACGTATATGATATAATTAATCTATTAAAGATTGATAATTGAGAAGCGATTTCCAAAATTGATCGTAAGAACTTTGCGTGATAGATATAATATATAAGCAATGCATAATGCGTCATGTTCATAATTTCATTATTATTGTTAGAGTTAAGAATATTTATCAGTTCTGATCATTTTCTAAAAAAATGTTCTGTACGTATTTGAGACATCTTATTAATTGACAAAAAATACTATTATTATCATCTAATTTATTTTCTAATTTAATCATAGTTTTAAATAAACTAAAATGGTAATAGTTGTCAAAAATAAACAAAAAAATTCCATAATTATCTGTACTTCAAGTGAATTTTTTCAAGAAAATCGTACATATTTCAGGATTATGAAAGTATAACTATTATATGATTTATTTTGACTTTGTAATTTACGTAATAACTCATATTTTTTCTGAAGATCATTAATTATTATTACTGATAAATAATTAAGATTTTTGAATGTCCTTTATCGATCTTTAATTGACTATAACGTGATATATAAGTAAAATGAGAATGATATTTGAAATATGTTTGAAGAAATCGATTTCTATTTAAAGAGATATAAAACGCTATTCTTCGTAACTGTTATGTTACACTGTACTATACTGTGTAATATTCTTTAATTTACTTTATAATGGCATATATAGATTTTATTTTAATCTAAGTAAATTATTCAAAGTAAATAATGATTAATAATTATACAAAAAAATAGAATAAAAGTAAAATTGCATAATTATCACAATTGAATTGATTAATCAGTGAGTTAGAAATTGTGATTGACAGTAATATTTTGTTTTTCAATATATTTTTCAAAATTAATATTTTTTTAAGTTAAGTTTTTTAATATGTTATTTTGAGATTGATCTTTAAACACTTACTTAGTATTCTTAAATTTTCATTTTTAGTAGTTTTGGTTGTTTATAATATAATTAAGTTCGATTTTATTTAAAATTTTATAAGAATTCATAAGAATCTTTATCTTATGACTAATTATTAACAAAATTATAATTATCTAATTATTAACAAAACATTGCAGCTAAATTTTTATAGCATTGCGCTATCATAGATACACTAAAATATTTTGAGAATTATTTGAAATATTTATCATAAATATATGATAACATGTTGAGAAACAAAATTTCTTGAAAATACATTTCTGAAAGATTCATTAGACTATTTTACAGGACTCAAAATAATAAACTCTATGATTTTTTTTTAGTTTAATAAAATCGGGTATTTAAAAGTAGAGGATTATTCCATATTCCATATTCCATAAAGTTCAAAGAATTGTAAAATATAGAATGTTTCATTTTTAAAGTACAAGTTTTTGTTTTATTTATATCGGATTAAAAATTGTACTCCATGCCACTTATGGCCAACTACGGCTTAGTAAGGCAAGTATGGCAAGTATGGCCATGTAAAATATATCTTACGAGGTTGTTCGATGCTTAGTTTCCATTCTTATTTCCAAGGCATTTTCTAGGCTTTTTGGTAGCTTTTTGGTATAATTTTATAACGTTAGGGAATTTTATAACGATGAGACTTAATGTCTAAATCCGAATCAGGAGGAGTTTTTTTCTTCCATTTTTTTTTATCCCAATATGATTTGCGTATCAAGAGAGAGAGAGAGTCAGATAGTATGTTCGATCGTAAAAAATATGTGTCAGATTTGGTACCGAGCAGGGGCTTCATATTAGGTCAAAGCTAGCAATCGAACTCAGGTCTTTCAATTGCCAGATAATCGCTCTTATCTCTCGGCTATTCCTCCTCAAGTACAATTTTTTCCAACATTATTAATGACAAAAAGATATTTCAAATGAAAATAAGACGGGAAAGATATATTTCAATCGTGCTGTTTTTTTCTAAGTTGAAACATTAAAAAGATATAAAGATCACTTCTTTTTAAATAGAACTATTCGTTTTAGGATATTTGATTATATCTCATGATTATAACTCAAAGATATAAATGAATATAATGATCATAAACATCCAAGATCATAAAAAAAGAAACCTTATTCATATCTTAATTTGTTCTTCTTAATTTGTTCTTTAAATTATTTTTGGAACTCTAATAATATATGTGGTTGAATGTTACGACATAATTATTATTCTTCTTTTCTTTTATCAGTATCATGAGAAATCTCGAGAAATCTCATTTTTTATATAACATAAGAAAGAATCTAACAAAGTTAGATTTAAGCATACTAAACACAGATTCACATCATTCAATCGAATGTTCATTCGAATGAAAATACTGCTTGTTATCTATTATGGCTATTATGAACACAATTTGTGATCAGGAGTATTATCATGTTAAAATCATACATGTCTTCTAGTCATAAGACTGATATCTTGCAAAAATACAGAAATTCATTCTGGTATGTGAATAAAATTATTGTATAGAGCTCCTATTAGTATCCCGTTCGATTATTATATTTAATAATTATTGAATTATCTTAAGCATCTATGCATCTATGCATCTACGTATCTAGATTACGTATCTAGATAACGTATCTAGATTACACATCTATAGATAACAATTATAGATATTCGAAAATGAATAATTTCATTAAAAAAATAGAAATGATCTTCATATATTTTCAAATATATGAAAAAAAACCGTCTGAAAAAAACAGTGTGATCAAACGTTCTCCTGGAAATCATTCCATTTTCATTTGAAATATTTTTATTATATTTTATATTATATTTTTTATATCATCAATAATTTTGGAAAAAAGAGTGGATTAATTAAAATGAGACATGCTATACGTATTTTTTAAATTGATTTTCTATCCGAAAAATATAATAACATATCTCAACATTGGCAAAATTAAAAAACATTCTAACTTCTATTGTTATTATATAACATTGGATTGAAATTTACATTTTCTTTCTTACGCATTGACGTAATACATTTTTTTTAATTCAGAAAGATAAAAATTGTAATAATAATAATAAATTTTAATAATAAATTAATAATAATAATAATAATAATTTAATATTTTTTGTTATGTCTTGCAAAGTTCGTATAATTTTTATTTAAAAAACTTACTATTTAAAATATTTAATACATTTTTCGTAAGAACATATTTTCAGAATCGATCCATATGATCTCTTGCACAAACAATTCAGATTTTACTGAATTCAAAAATAAAATTTCATAAGTATCAAATATTTGTAAGTATAAATAATTTTATATATTGACAGAAAGATTTCTGGAAAAAATTTTTTTTCTCAATTTTTTAATTCCGGTTTTTAGATAAAAATTATTCCTCTATAATGATGATCTTTAATCTATAATACTAATATTATTCATATCTGCTCTTCGAATTTATCTTTTTCCATTACAAAACTAGTAGTTTTCATGTTGTTAATTATTACTGAATTATTATCGATTTGGTTAGAATTCAATTTATACCTGATACGATTTTTTGTTATTTTAGTTCTAATCAGATTGAATTTGTATAATATTTAAATAACAGATTATTTTGCTATCTGAAATGGTCTGAAATATTCATGAAATCAAAAATATAGTTTTAACCCAAAAATTAAATCAGAAGTTTTCTTTTAGTTATTTTTATCGAAGAAGAATTCTCTATTCTACATTGACTTTTCGAATGCTTATCTGTTAACTGCAGATTTCAATTTTTCAATCTTCATGTATTCATATATATTGATGCACAAGATATATTGGGCGCAATTATGATAAATAAGATACTGTTACCGCTTTTGTTAAAAATACTCTCAATATATTATATTAGCAAGTTGGAATATTTTTAATCTGCTCAAACTTATTTTAGAAATGTATTTCTAAATCATAGTATTTATATTCTTTTTATTATTTTCTGTATTATTTATATTTTTATTGTTATTTCTCCTAAGTATCCATTTAAATAAATCATTTTTACTTAGATAACCATATAATTCAGATGACAAATAGCTTTTATAATTATATCAAATAAAGCTCATGTTTGAATGCATTTAAGAAATACAATCGATGTACAAATTGAATAGATATTTCCTTCAACAGTTCCACTTATTGAACATATTAACAACATGTTTAATAAACAGATGTTATTTCGCATCATAAATTGCTATTTATAATTTATAATTATTCTCAATGAATGTCCATTCTCAACAGTTATAAGATACAATATCTCCTAAATGCATTTCTTATATGCCAGTTTTATGTCAGTCATGCCTTTGTTTTGCATCATGTACATTAGTTACAAGATTTCCACCATGGATGTAAGATTTATGATGTAAAAGCATCATTTATATAAACAATTCTTTTTTCATATTTAACAAAGAATTAATTTTTTATGATATTGAACTCAATTTTAGCTCATAATAATAATAAAAATTGTAAAAAATTCGTTAAACAATTTATTTTACAACAATTTATTCTCGAGTTTAGCTTTAACTTTTTTCTTTATTTTGTAAAGGCATATCCTTATTCTTTTTCATATGCTCTTTATCGAATCCTATTCTCTCAATGCTTGCTAAAATTGTTTCGATTCCTAACAATTGTTTTTACAGTTATGCTGCGATGTAATTTAGTTATGAACTTAACATGAATTTTTAAATTACTTATGTACCAGTCTTAAAACTATTATAAATTAATAAATTTGGATTTTTTTAATCTTAAAGGTGATCTGATTTCTTAATCATAAGAAAAGATCGAAAGATTTATCGTTCTTAAAAATAAATTATTCATTAAAAAACAAAATCGTTCCAAGAATAGTTATTCTCTTCGCGGAATTTATGATATATTACAAGTTGATATTCTATCTAATATATTGAGTATCATGTTCAAGTTGGAAAAACTTTCTTTTCTAGTTTCTTAAATATAATTCCTGTTTTTAAAACCTGTTCCTGATATCTGTTTTTAATTGTCTAATTCTTATATGTTATGATGCATTAATATATATAGGTCTATAATCAATGATGCATTGATGTCTTATTAATATGTTGTAGATGCCAGTATATTAGTAATACATCGATATTAAATGTTAATATTGCGTTAGCAGAAAATAAATAATTTAAACATTTAAATTATAAATATATTTATAAAATGTACATGTATGTACGTGTATATGTATGCAGATATCCTGACTCTGGCTGGAAGCGTCCATGAACTGACGAAGGCATCACGATATGCGCGGACCGGTATGTACAATGCGCTCCAAGCCACGTTACTCTATGATCTGGACATAGAGAAAAAAGTCGTGGAGACCTCGCAAGATCCAGTTCTCGAGGCAAAGGCTCATAGCGAAAGTCAAATGAAAGATGGAAGCAACGATTACACAAGCAATACCTAGCAAATTTGCGCTGGATCTACTTGGTATCACTCGTCTTGAAGTAATTAAATCGAGTCCAGCAGCTTTTTACTTACGTACGATATTACGTTTTTGAAAAGCTTTTGCTGGCATTGAGTATTATTTTACTGACGATTATAGAAATCAGATGCCGCCCATTATATTCAAAACTTTCACTCGCGATATGACGTATATATAACATATATACGAATGAACTAAAGCGTAAAACGAGAACAAGAATTTAAAACGCACGCAACTTTTTACAGGCTATTGATAACTCTATAGTTTTCTACTCTACGTATTTTAATGCTTACGACAGTATATAATATTAGACTTGGGTTTTCGAGGACACTGATTTAGACGCGAGAGAGAATCTCGCAGCGCATTCTTCATCGGTTTATCTCTATCGCGCGTTAGAATATAACTTTTTTTCTTTAACAGCAAATAGAAATAAACCGAAGGTGGCAATATCTATTGCGTTTGAACTTGTGAACAACCTCTAATTCTGATATCGTTGATAATTCGCGTAACTTGCAACGAGAATAAGATTGCTCAGATGTATTACATCCTAGAAAAGTATCGTTCTTCATATAATTATTTGTTTATGTAATCAATTTTAAGTTAAACGAAATAGATAGGAATGAAAAATGCCGGTGTATTCATTCAAAATGTTCAGCAGTAATTCCTTAGATTAGTTCAATGTGGCCTTCCTTGAATGTGCGATCCGTAACATGGTAGCAGATGTTCTAGAATCTGAATATTTCGCGAAGTGTGAGTGTGATACCAATTTAATCGCATGCAATACGAGCTTCTCTAGTACATATTTCTATGCATGTGTATATATATATATGCACATGTACAAACATACACGCATGCATCCATGCATATATATATATATATAAATAAATATGCACGCATGTATGCGTATGTTTCATCTATGCATGTACGCGCGCGTAATACGTACATGCATATATATATATATATATATATATATATATATATATATATATATCAAAATTGTTTATAGTACTGTTTATAATACTGGATACTGCACAGTTTATAGTATTGAGATGTGTCACGCTTTTTGTTATTGATATTGTTCCTGATATATCCTTACTGTATAAAAAAAGATGTAAAAGAGAAATACGACACGCACATAAATAAACTATTATATTTACAAGCGTACGCACAACGATAGTGAGTTATCGTACTTGAAAAATACTGGTCATTTTTATAATATACGTACATATATATGCACGTACATATATGTGCGTATATGTAATTTATATCATTTCTTATTATTCTCCTTTCATTTTGTGAATTGTTTGTTATTAATTCAGCATATACGAAATGTGATAAGAAATACATACGTATGTGTAATATTATTACAAATAAAATAACAAATTGTATCGTGCATCAAATGACCACATATTACAATCACATTCTTTTCAATATAGAATATATGCGAAATGAGTGATTTCTTGCGCACTTTATGATCGATCTGGTATAATGACATTGTGGATAACTTGTCAATTGCAAAGGATTCATCTTTTTAAATTGCTTTAAATTGTTTTCTTTATTTTTTAAAGACATGGCTATTTTTGAAGGAAAAGCTTGAAGCTTTTTAAAAGTGAGCTCTCTAATATATTATATCCGCATAAATTTGTTGATTTTTTCGTCATTTTTAATACCATAATTCGTATGTTCGATTATTTGATTATTTTCATTTGATCATTCTATTTTCCTCTTTTGCAGAAAATAAAACATAACTATAATGTCAAAAAAATGTACGTGCGTATGTGTTACAAACATCCGAACATAATTTTTACTATAATGCTGTATTATGTGTTAAAACTTAAACTACAAGTATAGATATATGTTTGACAATCCCATAGACTACAATATCGAAAATTTGTATACACATGAATGCACATACGCAACGTGCCCGTATGTCAACGCAGACATATCATATTTTGAAACTAGAATAATCAAATGCCATGGCTAAAAAATAGAGAAAAACAGCTTTAAAAGTTAAGTTATTAACGAAATTCGAAGAGAAGGAAGAAACAGATTATAATTTGTAAAATCAATTTCAAACATAAATCTCTAAGTTGAAACTTACAAATGATAAATTTATGATACATTCTTATGATAAATTGACAAAATTTTGTTTCACGCGTGCCTCTCGTAATGACATGAAAATTGATATCGAGTTTGATGGACATAATTTTCTTCTTCCTAAACCATGAGCATATTGGTTATTCTTATTTCGAATACATATATATATATATACACACACACACACACACATACACATACACACACATCTTTTTTCGCTTGTATGCATACATGCATATGCATGCGCGCAGGTGTGTGTAAGTGTGTAAATGCAATATATAATTTATATATTTTATATATGATTGTCTTTGGCCAGCGGCATTTTTTTCCCATTTTGCTATAAATGTCAACTAAGTATCTATCATATTCACATATGACAAGTTTTCAAGTATCATATTAGTAAAAAACTCCAAATTTTTTCTTAATGTTAAATTTTGAAATTATATATTAAAATTGATACTTGTTAATTTTGGTTTGACTAATTCATTAATTTTCTTTAAATCATGATGTTCAAACATAAATTATAATAAATGATTTAAATAATTATGATTAACTATTTTTTAAAAGTAGTAAAATCAAAATATAATTTTTATAATACAGATGTAGCAATGCAGTAATGTTTACATGGCTGATTGATATACAGGAGAATTGATTTTACAATAAAACATGATTTCGAATACAAGACAATTTGAAATAACATTTTCGAAACTATTCTGTGCTTAAAAACATTTGTTTCCTCTATGTGTCAATGTATTAGAAATTAAATATAAAATGTCCTTGACGCGAATAAAATATCTATTCTTGAACATCTTGTCATATTATGTAATTAATAAATATTATTGTTATTATTGGTTGATATAAGTGAATTTTATTATATATGTCATGTAGATTCGTAAAGAAAAGATTATAGAATTTTTGTTTTTTAATAATACAAAGTAAAATTTTTAAATTCGTATATTAGTTTTTAATCCTCATATTAGATTCCTCATATTTTCGACCTATAATTTCTGAAAAAATCTAAAATACGCAATCTTTAAAAATGGTATTCAATGTAAAAAAATTTTTATATTTTTTGTGATATAATAATTACGGCATCTTGTGGAACTCTTGAGAATTTGTCAACTTAATAAATATTTTTAGCTATTTAGTCAACGTTTCAACGAAAAAAGAAATGCCGTTCATTATAGATACATTGCATATTGTTTGCGTATGTGTACGTGTATGTATGTTTTGTATGGTATGTGTATGGCTATGTGTGGGCGCGCGTGTCAGTATAAATATTAAATATGCCGCGTAGGTATATGTAAATAAAACAAGCGATGTTATAATAATATGACCGATATGACAGAATATGAAATTGACCAATGTTCCAAACGCGAGACTGTTAAGCTATTATTGATATATGTACATGATTAGAATTACATTACACACGCATGCACACACATATACGAACACATATACGATATATATGACATATGTGTATATCAGTCAAATATGTGTATTAGTCAAATCAAATCTGAATTCTCATTACAACAAGTGAAATTGTAAATTGCTATTCTAAAATTGCAAGAGGAATAATTGATTTTTCATAGTACTTGATTTTCTCAATTTTATCCTAACTTTTTTCTATGAGAAAAGATAAAATAATACTTAAAAGAATTAACTATGTTGTATTACTGCTATACTCCAGTTTCAATTTATGGACTAATGTTTGACCATATACATATATTCTCGTATAAAATCTAAAATAAAACTTTCGCATCCTTCAAATATTTGTGATAATGGATTTCAGAATTATATACTGGAATTCGTTTTTTGTCGTGAATCACAAGTTTATTCCGTACTGTGAAAGAATTTCCAAATAGCTTCAAATTAATATTTAATCGATAGTGATGTTTGCAATCGATATGTATTTGAAATTGTCAAAACGCATAGTCAACTCGTAATAGTCTTTTTAGCTAGTTTTTTTGGCATTTGTCTTGAAGAGACTAGTCACGAGATAACTATGATTATATAATTCGTTGTTTATGGCTTGCGTCTGCAAGTTATGGAAATAGATTAATGATTATTGATCGATTACTTTATTAGAAGTCCCAAAGTGACAAGAACTTTTGTAGATGATCGGTATTTATACGTTAAAAACGGATATATTATCGATATTTAAAATTATAATGCGTTTGTTATTATTTTTCTATTTTTATAAATTAGTCTTTTTATTCAATTAGTCAAACTAAAATTCAGTTTTTATGTAAGCGTTATGTGACTTGATAGTTGATTTAAGTAGTTGTTTAATGTTCTACGCATCCAATTGTTCCTATAAAAAGTATAGAGAAATTTTATTGCATTAAACTCTCGTTCTTGACTAGTCAAGAATATGTAGTAGTATTATTTATTTACTATCTTATATCATCTTATCAGTTTTCATTAATACTGCGATACTGTATCCAAAATTTAATGGGTAAAAAGTGAGAGAGGAAAAGAATATCAGTATATACATATATCCGAAAGAATTTATATTCTATAGAAATCATGAATATAAATATTGCAATGATAATTAAAAAAATAATTAAAATAACCCGAGATAAAGATTTGTGTTTGTATACAGTATCACATACCAATTTGCGCGCATTTATCAGTATATATTACTTCTATTTTTTATTTATTAATAAAAAATCTATATTATTTAAATGAAATAGAAGTAATTTTTCGCTTTCAAGGCGAATCAAAACTAATTACAAAATGAAAGTCAACAACCTAATGTTATTAAATTGTATAGAATGTTTCGTTTTAGTAATAATCTCTTATGAATCTCTTATGATGAATTTTTTGTCAATTTGAACACATAATTCTTTTCAAAAAGAACTGTGAATGAAATAAATAATTTTTACTTTCCAATCTTAAACATTGCACATTTTTATGATTGAAACTTGAAGTATCTATATATTTTATTTATCAAAATCAATCAAAGAAGATACAATTTAATTCAAAGCATAGCTATAGAAGGTTTTCATTTTCAAGAATTAATATGCTTTCTTTTTTATTCAGTATTATTTTAAATTTAATAAGAATGAGAAATAAATTCTTTACTTATATGAAAATTATAAATGTGTTCAACAAAAACTGATATTTGGTGTTTGTACTGCAAATTATTAACAGTTTAAAAATTTTATCAAATGTTCTCCTATTATATGCACACTTATGTATATTTTATATCGAATTATACACATATAACTCGATATGAAAATTTAAAATGTATTTAATATACATACATATATATTAATTAGATGCATCTTATATATTAATACAAATGTTTTACAAATCTGATAGAGAGATGTGTTATAAGATTCTTTAAATATCAAAGGAATTCTTTAATAAAAAAGAAATCATATCGATTATAATTTGTTATACTTTGTTAATGTTATTTTTATCTTTATACTGTGATACTTATAGTACTTATAAGTGTTTAAAAATTTATTTGAATTAGAATATATTTTCTAATTCTAATTTCTTTAATATTTCGTAATATTCAATTAATGTTTTTTCAAAGAGATAGAGATTTTTAATTGGCCAAAATTTATGGCCAATGATGACAAAATCGAGACGTAGTATATATAAATGATGATACACACAGATATACGCAAATATGTTTACATTATAGATTTATGTATACATGTCAGAAAACGTGTTCGTAATTTTCACACTAAAAAATCACTGAACGAATTATCGCATATGAAAACATTGAGAATTTCTTGGTTATTTCTTTTGGCTAAAGCTAAACAACATTACATAATTTTCCTTATTTGTTTCTCTTTCTTTCTCTCTTTTTTCTCTCCAACTTTTTATCTCATTTATTTCTTTTGAAGAAAAAAACATCGAGATACAGCCTAAACAAACTTGTAGATATGCAAGTTGTGTCGTCAGCCAATGTCTACTTATTTTTCTAATCTCTTCGATATGAAGCACAATAAATAAATCATAATGTAATTTGAATAAATTTTTCAAACATTATATCAATTCTATATTATAACTAATGTGATTATATATAACGCAAACGAGCTCGTGAAATTTTCTAATCACGTGTTGTTGGTGGGCATAAAATTTGACATTACGTACTATGCTTCTAACATGTTTCTTCTGGTACTATGCTGTTTATTATTTCTTGTTTATTTATTAATCTCATTATGCAGTTATTAAGCATCAAGAATAGAAAAGAAGCTTTTCTAAAAATCAAGCAACACAAAAGTATTCATAATCCATTCATGTAATAAGGCCGTCTTAAAAATATAGGCTTTAAATACTATAAGAAGTTTTATTTTGGCTTTGGTTTTGGCTATATATGATGAATATCTTAAAATTATATATTATGACATAAATTTATGATGATTTATTATAATACCAATAATATGAATAAATGATATGAAACGATTTATTATTACAGAAATGGATTATGAATTGCATCGCTTTATGCTGCTTTTATTAGAAATTTCTCTGTGATTTCGTTGAATTTATAATTCGTGAAATATCCTAAATATACAATAATGATTCTTGATAACAAATTTATTTGGAAATTGAATGGAAATTGAAGAAATAAAATATAACAATTAGTACGAAATGATTTTTCATGTATCAATATCTATAATATTAGAAATTTAATTCATCGAAATTACGTTAATTTTCATTGTTCGATGTAACTTTATCAGAATTGAATGGAACAAACAGCCTAATCTATATACATGAAATGAAAACGAAAGCGTATTATTCGGCTGTCTTATAGATAATTAATGACGAATGATCTATGAATGTAATGAAGTAATTTGACTGGTCGATTTCCTGATCGATTATACAATGCATCACTTCTATGCGTGACATACTATATATATACATAGATAATCATTAAATACGCGCTTATGTCTCTGCGATAAAAATACAAATACGTGCGTGAATGCCGTTAGCCATTTATCTCATTAGGAGAGATATTAGAAGTGATATTCATAAGCATATACGTTTACATGTTAAAACTCGCGTTCGTATTTCGCGACATTGCTATTTCTAATATAATTCTATAGCATGTTAAGCATTACTGAAAATCCTCAATTAAACTCGTCGATGGAAGCTTGTAATGCGCGTGTCGCGAAAACATTATTATCATATAGTCAATATCAAATGATATTTCATTTAACTTTTCAGTTTCGTTTACTAAGAATAACCGATAGATTGGTTTTTATGTGAACCATTTTTATGTGAAATTATTAATTTTGAAAAGTATTATATTAAAATATTATTATGATATTCTTTTTTTCAAAAATTATTGTTATTAATGGTTTTTTCTTCGTATATTAGACTTCGTTTATAATCGCTCTTATTATTTTGTTTTATCTTTATAAAAATACATTCATAAAAATTATCCCATTATCTGTAAAGAGCGTTATATCCGTATTATATAGATTATATATATCGGATGATCTTGGTGAAATTAACTTTAAGGCAATTGAAATTTTTATATATCTTTAATGTTTTTAATTTAATTCATATTTAGTAATTTAGTTCATGAGAATGTTTCATCAGAAACATGAGTATCATTTGCAATATATCTTATGCTCTTTCTACACATTTTATTTTAAATTTACAAATAATTGCGTATTTATTATTGTTTCTATAATATATTTTGCAAAAACATGGCACGAACAAGATGATATTGATTTTTTAAATGTTTTTCATTATCAAACTTAATGAAAACTTAATCGCATTACATTACTTTGAGTCGTCAGGAGTATATTTGAGATAATGAATAAAAGAAAGGACATAATAATAGACATAAATCAAGAGTCCGCCCTCATCGACGAGATCAAACAGAGGTATTCGGTTTGCGGACCATTAAAAAAGAGATACTATACAACGATTACACTACAATAATGTTCAATATATTCATGGGAAGGCGGAGCACGCGCAATCTCTCATCTATGCGAACTATGTATGTGATGTATGCATAATATTGCGCACAGTCGTAATATTCAAATCGATTCATTGCATTCATTGCAGTTAACTCAATCTTTGATATCTCAATCATTCTGATAGCGCGATTCTATGCATATCAATAGATATATTTATTTCATTCATATCTTTCACTTATCTTTCTATATTGTAACGAAGGAACGGTATTCGTATCTTGAGAAAGAAAAAGAAAAGAAGAAGGAATATACAAGAGAACATATTTAAACATGATTGAAAGAAACAACTCTATCTTGTAAAGCTTCGATGCATTTAACATGATTTTATTAAATGGGCTTAATTATTTTTTTAAGTATACATATATTCACTTTAACCGTAGTGTATATATGTACACACATATGTGTACATATATACATATACATATATAAACTTCAGATATTTTATGCCAAGCCATTGGCATATGTCATTATGCTGTGCAGAAGATACGTATATTGAAACGATTATTGAAACGAGCGATAATTTTCTGCGAAACTCCATTGTACATATTTGCAAACAATGTAGAAGTCTTTTACATAGTTATTCGTAACTTTTATGAAATTCTGATTGTTCTGCACGTATGTATTATTTCATTTCCTCGCGTTTACATATAATACAGATGTAATCGGTAGGATCAACGTTATATCAATAGCCAATAGCATGTAATTCTGAAACATAGAAGAAAAATGTGTTCTCTATACTCTTTAAGAAGATATATCTTACAGAATAGCAAGCAGCATTCTTTACTTCTAAGCATGCATTTTTTAATGCAAACTAATGACTGGTTATAATTTTACAACTTGAATTTGATTCCCAATATTAGAGGAATACGGAAAGTGACTTGTCTTTCGCGTTTCCGTCAAATGTAAAACTTATTTTCGCTATTGAAAAATGAACTCGGATAAATTATGTTCAATTTGGATATCAATTTGCATTTTTTAATGTAACTGGAACATTTCCAGTACTTTTGTAATGTCTTTCCTCGCTCTCTGCTGATCTTTTGCAATCGGAATATCTCTATTTTTAATTGTTATGTACAGTATATATACATTATCATATCAAATCACTTCTAAAATTTCTATTATTATTGATTATACTTATACTTATCGTGTAATATGAAATATATAAATACTGAAATATTTCTATAACCCCAATAGGCCGATTTAAGTTTTTATCTTACATAATTCGTTAAGGGATACGCTTGTTGAACATAGCATATTTCTTATAAGACAATTTTTCAAAATAAATTTCAAATATGGCCCAATAATAAAAATATTTTTGTATATTCATCGAATTTGTTCCAAATATATATTAAAGTGTTAACGAAAAAGAATATCTAGTATTAATCTGACAAAACGTTGCAGATAACGTTGAAAATAACATAGAAAAATATAGAATTACGCTAGATTCAACATGTAATTCCATTGTTAAATCATTCAAGAAAACAGTAATATATTGTGTTTAACGTATGCAAAATAAAACATATAAAGCATTAGTTGATAGAAATTACTAATGAAAAAAAAATTAAATCATTATATCATAGACAGCAAAAAAAAGAAAAAAATTTTAGATATAATTAAAATAAATTACGAATCATGATGAAATTATGAATTCACTTATTATTTCTTTCAGAAAATCGAATTATATGAATCAATGAAATTTTAGAATCAATATTAATTCAATTTCAACGATATAGCATCTTTTAAGAAAATTATAAATAATATAATCTAAGTATCTATACAAAAGTATCTATATAAGTCGATTATTTAATCCTGAATTAAAAGATTGTTATTTTGATAACATTTTATTTAATAACATACAAAAATATTTAAGAATATATCATATAATAGGTTATATCATGTTTTTAAATGGTTTTGTAAATTATGTAAGTTATAGGAATCAAAAATTTCTTTCTTAACTATTCTTTTCCAAAAAATCAGTATTTTCGTGATATCTTAATTACTTCATTTTGCATATATGTAATTTTACTGTAAAATGTAACATTTAATACAAATCAGCTGAATTCTAAGCACAAAATATAGAAATTTTTCATAAAATTTCAATGCTTCTAGGCTGTGAGATTTATAATTCAGAGATTTACCGCACATGATTATTAAAACAAATGACAATCTTCCTTCGAACGAAGTTAAGGAATAGAACGAAGGAATACATTAAATGTAGAAAATATTTGGACACAAGTTGAATTCCTTCTTGTTGTTTCCTCTTTGTGTCCCATTATATAATATTCGCAATATGTAAACGTGATGTCGATATATACTGTCCTTGTTCTTATCCGTTTCGTATATGTCGATATTCACTGTTCATAATTAGAAAATGTAGATAGTACGTATTTGTCAGACAAAAAGGAAGATAAAACAAGGACGACAACAAACGAAAATCTTCGTAGACGCGAGGAAAGCAAGACATAGAAAATTAATGATTTATTAAAATATTATGTTTGGTATGTACCACTGATATTAATAAATCGATAGCATTAGAATAATAAGCGAATGATATATCGTTAAATATGGGCTGTGGTAAAAGAACTTCGTGAACTTTACAAGACATACAGGATATTCAGTAATAAAGTAATATTGTAAATTCGTGTGGAAGATAGAATAGATTGAATAAAAAATCATTTTGCGATTCATTTTGTAATAATTATTGAGAAATTAAATAAAGAAGATAAAAAAACATTGGCAAATGAGCGTACATTTTGCGCATCGGAATAATAGGCAAAGTATTTTTAGAACAGAGTAAAAAACTGTTATTTAGATAGCAACGAGTTTTAATATGCAAGAGGAAGGACAAGATGTCGCTAATATTTTTTTTTATATAAACGATGCCATAATTAAATGCAAAGTATTACACATACTATTTCAATATGTTAGATGCGTGTTCATATTGCCTTTCTTATCCTCAATAAAATTTTCCTCTATTAAAGTTTTCAATAATTGCGAAAATCGCAAAACGATATAGAATTTTTTATTTATCTCAATCTGTTCAACCTTTTCATGAACAGTATTTTTATTACTGAACATTCTACTTATATGGAATTTGATCTCTCGTTTATTCTCATCATAAAAACAAGAAATCGCATTGTTCAAAAGCGCATCTATCTTTCAAGTGCGTGAAAGCTATTGTTCTACCATTTCGTCATACAACGATTACTTTGCACAAAGTACCTAAGGCACTTTGTACCTAATTGTATGTGTGGATATTTGTGTGCATATATATATATATATAAGATGTCCAATAAGAGTGCCAGCATAAGGAAATGTAGTTGAATAGAAAAATCTAATATTGTTTTGTGATTTTAGAAATAAATGAAACTATTAACAA
The DNA here is from genome assembly GCA_020341155.1 of Eciton burchellii. Taxonomy (NCBI): domain Eukaryota; kingdom Metazoa; phylum Arthropoda; class Insecta; order Hymenoptera; family Formicidae; genus Eciton; species Eciton burchellii. Next base: position 197,277 of record JAHMML010000091.1, on the reverse strand, counting down.
ATGTATCGCCTACAAATGTATCATTGAAGCGATATGCGAGATGTCAATGACATTTTTATTAAAATAAAATGTCAGTAAGATGTTTTTTCTTTATCTTTCCCATATTTACACTCATTATATCAAAGTACAAGGTCTATCTGTTTCGATTCAATTATTTGCCAATCTGCTTTAATCCTCTTTAGTTTATTTCTGGATAATTATTATGGAAATCGTAAAATGAAACAAGATTTTTCTATTCAACTCGATCTTTTCATGAGCAAATCTTTATTCACACATCTTATATACATGCGTGCGTGTGCGTCTATATGCGCACATGTGCATATGTGTAATTATATTCTGATGGTAGGATCAGTGATCATAATGATTGTTAATAACATATTATATCTATCGTGTTTGTCTTGCAACGCGGATAAATTATATAAGTCTTAGAATCTCGCTCGAAATAGAATAATTGCTCTCCAACTATATGTATAGTGTGATGCTGCTGCTTCGAAAATTTCAGAAGAAACCCTCTCAGACAAACCAAGGTTTCCTTTCATTTGTTAACTTGTATACTGCACTTTATTTAATTTAAACAGATTTATATACAAATATATATATATATAATTAAAGCTAGTACGCATAAAGTCCCAAATCATGAATATTTTTTAAATAAATCTAAAGATAAAATTACAAAAGTCTAAAATAATTTTTATTAATATAGTTGTACTATTTTGGATTTTGAAATTAACTTTTAGAAAAAAAATATTTTCAGTATAATCTAAAAAAAAGGAGAGAGAGAGAGAGAGGGAGAAGAGAGAGAGAAAAACTAAAGATTTTATTTATAGTATGTATGAAAGGAGTTTTTTATCTATGTGTTTTATCCAATGTGTTTTATTCAAAAATATATAGCTCTCTCTCTCTCTCTCTCTCTCTCTCTCTCTCTCTTTCTTCTCGTATCTTTTTATATCAAATTCATCTTTGATTAATTCCTGTATATATTTATGCGGTTATTATATTATTATAAATTTGTCTGACCGTACTGATCTTTTATGAACTAATCGAAGCAACAGTAAGTGCTTATATTAATCGCATAGAGTTAGTTCGCTAGTTAAAATGAGAAAATAACATTTTAGATTCTCGTTTAACCAATGGTCTTATTTCTATCTTTAGAATAAGACATGATGCGAGATTTAAATGTAATTTGAAAAGCGTGAAGCATTCTATCGCATTCAATCGCGATACACATATTAGAGTAATCACGAAAAATAAATTCCCGTTTATATTTTACATTCTAGTAATGATAACTTATGACTACACAGATATTCTTCATAAATAGTTTTTAAATATGTATCAATGTGTATAATTTATGTATAATTTATGTGTATAAAATATGTTTTAAACATAAAAAACATTACAACTTACATATATAACTATGTTTACATAAAATTTTCAAATATAGCAGATGAAATATTTTTATTTCTTTTAGTACATTAACTTAAGCGTTTTGATTGGAAAAAAGGCATTTAAATTGGCAGATAAATACTATAAAGATAAACAATAATACAAAATAATAAACAATAAGACAAAATGAGTCTCGAATAAGAACTATCTGTTAAATTAAGAAAACAAATATCAACTATTTCGTTGATATTTGTTTAATCTTATTTCTATGATCATTAAAAGCTTCATAATTACGATTATATAAGTATGTAACATTAACAAAAACTTAATTTTTATTCTTGAGAATATTAAGAAGTGAACTTTCTGAAAAATGCATCGATGAGTTTTTAAATTTTTTTTAATTGAAAATCTCGATATTTTCGCTTATTTCTTTCAAACATATCGTGACAGAATTTTTTAACACATTCAATCTTCAAATATCTCTTTATACAAAATTATTATACAAAAATATGAAATTTTGTATAATATTTCACAAGACTACAAAGATTTTACATGATTAATATCTCGTATGAGTGTAAGGTTTAATAAAACATATTTATACACATTTTATACACATTTTATACACATTAATACAGTATCTTATTATTGAGAGAAAAAATTTCTTATTAAAAGTTCTTTTTTTCTCCTATATTTTCTTTTTTTGAGATCTCATTTTTTCAGAAAGAGAATTCTTTAATATAACAGAATTCCCGGTCAAATAAAAATTTCAAAATTTTTTTATATTTATTGCATTTATTCCAAACATGAGACTTCTTTATGAATTCTTAAGCGCTAATACATATCTACGCTGTAATATATTTAATGATTCCTTTAATGAATCTTGAATTAAATAAATCAAAGTGGCTAGTATGATTTGTGTAACGCGAAGTTCGGCATATAGAATGTTTTCATAACAATATAGATATAAGTAAATATAGACCTGAGCTTAATGTATTCTCTCAAATGGAATTCCTATTTGTACTTTACTAATTTATTAAATAGCCAGATAGATTTCATTATAGAAGGAAGCTGAAGAAGGAAAGGCATGTCACACACGCGCGCGTGCGCGCGCGGACACGCGCATGCACAGTGAACTCTATACATACTGGAATATAAATAAGCAGAGATTTTCAAGTGACTTTAAGCTGAGTAAGAATAAAAGAAAGAGAGAGAGTTGGGTCTGTTTCTTTATGTATTTTACTTTCAATATTATTAAAATCCAATAGTATTAAAATCAAGATATATGTATACAGATTTGAGTACTGAAGATTGAGATTGCGATGTGGATTTTATATTTTAATCAATTAAAACAATCAATTAAAACTGCCTAGAGTCTAATCGAATAAATTCCAAGTTTTACATTGCAGTTACGAATCTTTAAGAGACAAAGCGCGCCTTTATAAAGTAGAAAAATAGATTGTTTTCTGTCTCTGCGCGATATAATCTAGTCCGTAGGTTAGTTTGTATTGCATTATATAATAGTATATTATAGAGTTCATTCAATCATATATACATGCACGTGTACGCGCGTACAAAATCAGTAGCAAGAAATGCATACCCATATGCTTTTGCTTTAAGAGACATTTAATAATTCTGATCGATTTTATCACGATAAAAAGCATTATCACGAGTGTGATATTGTTTGAACAAAAAATCTAGAATTGGTAAAATTGGTATATGTTTCTTTTAATTATTTTTTTCTTCATCCGAATTTTATGACGACTTAGTAAATGTGTTTTACTCAAAGTGTCCTTCCTATGTAAATTTACTTGTTTGTTCTTATAAATTATAAATAAATATCTTTCATGTTCACGTGCTTTTCGTGTTTTCTTATTCACTCGAAACTTTTCTCGAAACTTTCATATATCATATACTTATACATCGTACATACATATAGAGCTTTTTCAATGATACTTGGAATGCAAAAATATTATTTATACAAAATTATGTTTCAATGCACGTACATATATATACAGAAAAAGAGAGATGCGCGCGAGCGCGCACAAAATTTATATTAATGCATTATAGAATATAATAATTAATAATATATTATTTAATAATTTATCAAAATAATATTTTTATTCAAATATTAGGAAATCGTTCAAATGATTTCTTGAAGGCCACAAAAGCTATTATTTTCTGCTTAGAAATAAATTTCGCATTTTTCATAAAATCTATAACAATAATAAAAAATAAAAAAAACGGTTATGATTATGTTGAAACAATGAAGAAATATAAAATTAGAAAAAAGAAATCTTTATATTTCCCGAATTTTATATTTAGTAATGTCATGTTGTAATAATATTAATTTCAAGATTTAAACTTCATTGATTAAATCCTTTTTCTAATGAAAGAAATAAAAATATATGCTTTTAAATATGTTTATATATGAATGCTTAGAAACATTACAATTATTAATAAAAACAATAATTTATTATTGATTAGTATATTATTGATCAATATTGATTCATATTTTCAGTATTTATTTTATTTATATTTTCTATAAACTTGCTATTTTTAGATAATATCTTGTTTGTTTATCCAAAAAATGAATTCAGCAAAGAAATACCCTGTTTATTACATATTTGTTCGTAATGAAAATGTTTTGATTTTCAAATATCATAATGTAAACTGTATAAACTTATAAATCAGAATAAACGTACATTTAAATTTTTATAAATCAATATTTTTATTAATTGAATAATATTAATCGTCTTTCATAAAAAAAAATTCTGTGGATCTATGAATTCACAATATCAATAAATACGGATTAATATATGGATCTACAATTATATTATTATAATATTTTAATAAAGATGGAATAAAATAATAATAATAATGCATGTATGTTATGTTGTTAATGCAGAATTCTTATTTTTATTCTTCATTATATTAAAAAAAAATGCTATTATCTAATAGCGAGTTATATATATGAATATATAGCTTCAAGTTTATTTTTAAACATCAAGTTTTTTGAAAAGTAATCTCGATATATGATTAAATTCAATGCTATCTTACTAACTACTTTTTAATATTTGCTAACGGAAATTAAAAATTTTTTAAATTAGAGTCTGCAATAAGAAAATCTTAAAAAATATTTAATTGTCAAAAAATTGAATTGTACTATCATAAAGCCCATTAAAAGCCATTTTTTAAAAAGCCAGTAATTTTTGTTCAATATATTTTTTACTATCTTATTCCATTCTTTTAACATTTTTGTAAAGAGAAAAAAGGCCTCCTGACTATTTCAACGACTTCATATGATATTAAGTTATTAGCTTGATATTGAGTTTTTTAATATCTCGCACTACCTACGTGCATATATAGCGCTGAACTAGTGAACAATAAGCTGATAAACGTATCGTAGACAAGCATCAAGAAAATAGATATTTTAACAAAGTTGTATCGATCAAAGAAGGTTCTTAAAACGTAGATTAGCAAAAGATAAAACTAATGGCGCTTTGAATCAGCAAATTTATGAAATTCACTAGATATATACATATATTACTTATGCTATTTAAAAGAACAACTTTGTATTTAGAGATGTTAAAAATTGGCGAAAATATGCAAGATTAATTTTTTTTATTATGACTTATTGCATGCCGATAATATAACAATATTTATAATTTATGTATAACCGTATATAATCTTACAAAGATATTAAAATCAATATTAAAAGCTTAATATCGAATTTAGTATAAACTATTGCAATTTATACAAAGAAAGAGAATACATTTTCTTAAGTTAATTAATCTGCTTTAGTAAAATAATTTACTGATAATTATAAAATAATATATATATTAATATAATACATATTTATATAATACATATTAACTATATATTTGAAAAAATATATATATCAAAAATATATATTTATCTCTTTTCTTTTTGCAAATTCTTTATACATATCGAATACAAAATACATTGGATGTTTAGTTATATGCGTGTATTTCCTTGTATCAACATTATTTTAATCAATAAATATTTAAGAATATTATCACAATTTATAAAATAATCTTAAAATAATGATAATGTAGTTATAATATGATTATATATTAATAATGTATAATATGGTAATAATAATATATATAATAATAATATAATTTTATATTATATATATAATATATAATATAAAAGATCATATCAAGCAAAAATATTAAATAACGCTCTGCATTATGTTTTATTTTTTAATTACTAGCTTTTCTATAACTATTTTTTTAATGCTTTTTAATTTTTCAAATATATGTTTATTTAGTATATATAAGAATATAATAATTTTTTTATCGTTTGTGTATATATATTACATCATATTACATTATATTACATTATATTGTATACATTATGTAATTATATTTCTCATGTAATTATGTATATACACATATATAGCTACAAAATGATAAGAAACAAGAATTTCAGAGATAAGAGAAAAGAGATAAAAGTTTCTCTCTCTCTTTCTCTCTCTCTCTGTCTTTATATATATACATATTCTTTCTCTTATAAACTTTTAAATTCTAATTTCTTTTATATTTATATATCGCAATAATTCTTATTTCTATCTCTATATTTTATATAATTTTTATTAAATTGAAGTTAATTTTTAGCACAGAACATACTGTGCATGCAATAAAAAAAGATGAAAATGTGGAAGATGACAAGTGGGAAAAGAGGATAGAGGGCACTACCATATATTACTCAATTCATATATATATATATATTTTATCTCAAATTCTTCCTACTATTTATTTTTTATTTGATCAATACAAGGCATCTATTAAATCTTTCATATTATTTAGAGATTATTGCAGCCAGGAATAATTTATACAAGAAGCAAAATGACAAAATATGAGAAAGAAAAAGATATTACGAATATACGAAATGTCTTTGTCACTTCACTCATTGTAAGTAAATATTTTATTTAAGGCGCATTTACAATTTATTTATATTATATTACATAAGATATATTATATAAGGCATATTACAAGATATATTACATTTCTTCTTTTATATCTACAAATGTAATGTGTAAAATTTTCAGAAATTGATTCAAATTAAAATTGACATTTTCGATAAGAATTGAATAAAATCAATAAGAACTGAAGTGTTGTCATTATAATTTTTGTATCAACAATAATCATTTCAAATCCATATTGAAACAATTTTGATATTTTCTTTAAAAATTTTTATTTTTAATTGTCATTTGCTTTAATTGTCATTTATACCATTGATAGAATTCATATCTTATTTTTTATATTTCTTTTATATTTTTTATTTCTTTTTGTCTCTTCCATATTGATAATGCAAATAATTTGTTATTCATTAGATCATTATTAAAGCTAATTATCATAATTTAATTATTTCTAAATCAAAAATTACCTATTTTTAATTTTTGATGTATGAATTAAATTTTATGTCATTAAATGTTATTAAATATTATGTTATTAAATAATTGTTTCTTTTTCTATATACTATAATTAATAAAAATAATTGATTAAAAAAATAAAAAACGATATTATATTTATATGCATATATAATAATGACAGGGAGGAAGTGCTGCAGGAACAGTTGTAGACATTGCATTATTTCCATTAGACACATTGAAAACTCGATTACAAAGTGAACAAGGATTCTTAAAGACTGGAAAATTCTCAGGTCTTTATAAAGGCATTCTTCCTGTTATAACAGGATCAGCACCATCAGGTAATATCAGATATTCAGTTACGTAAATTTATATGTATGTATTCTTGTATAATAAATTTTATATTTTAGCTGCACTATTCTTTTTAACGTATGAAGAAATCAAAATTATAATACAACCTAAAGTTTCTCAAAAATATTATACTGTTGTTAACATGGGAGCAGCAACATTGGCAGAAATGGTGCTTTATTTTAAATATTGTTATTATTATATCTATACTGATATATATATATATATATATATATATATATATATATATATGTATTATTTTATCTATACTGAATATTTAATTCATTTGTTAATTGAATGATATATATTAATCAGATTTATTTATGCATAAAGGTAGCATGTTTGATAAGAGTTCCAGTGGAAGTTGTAAAACAAAGAAGACAAGCACAAATATCAGATAAAAAACCACTTGGTCTTAAATTATTATACCGTGGATATTGGAGCACAGTATTACGAGATATGCCTTTTAGTATTATACAATTTTCATTGTGGGAATATTTAAAGATATTATATAGTTCCCGTATTCAGAGGGATATATATCCTATAGAAAGTGCAATTTGTGGAGCAATCTCAGGTTTTTATTTTATATAAAATCAAAGAAAATATATAATGAGAGAAAAAGAGATAAATTAGGATTTCTTGTATAAATAATCTTTATCTATTCATGTGTATATATATATGAACTATATAATTTTAGGAAGTATCTCTGCAGCAGTTACAACTCCGTTAGATGTTGCAAAAACAAGAATAATGCTCGCTAATAGAACATTGCTTCCATCAGAACTGACAATATCAACTGTACTTTATAAAATATATATAGAGAACAATGTTTATGGGTATATATCCTCTTGAATAATTGGAAACTTCCCATATGTAGGGAGAAATTTTTTATGATATATCTATAAAAATATTTACTAAATATTTCAATGTTATAGATTATTTGCTGGATTGGTGCCAAGAGTAATATGGATTACATTAGGAGGTTTTATATTCTTTGGAGTTTATGAAAAAGTAAAAGTCCTCACATGGACATTATTTCCAACACTAAAAAATAAAAATATTATACCTAATAGCTAAAAACTAAGATAAATTGTTTATAAGCATGATAAATTCAATATGTAAATATGTATAAATTCAATATGACTAAAATATTGTATAGAAATAGAATCTATTTAGTTTATTTATTTTTTCAATTAAGCATAACTATTTTTCTTCTCAATAATCTATTCTATGAATCATATTCATACGATCATAAAATTGCAATTTTATTCTATTCAAACAAAAATTAATTGAATATTGAATATATTAATATATCTTTTCCTATTTTCTTTCCTATAAAAGAAATTATAGATTTCTTAATATACATATAAAATATTCATTTATTGGAATCTTTTATTAACTTCGTTTTATAAACTTCATATAAAAAATATATTGATGATTTGGAAAGTTTGTAGCATTTCCCAATAGATCGTATTACTGTAGATGACAATATATCTAATGTGATATTTCTATTAACATGTTTTGAAAACTCATTTCGTAAACATATTTCATATTTCTTTTGTCTCATGTATTTTGTCATTTATGCCATGAGTTGTTCAATTTTTTTTAATAACGAAGGTTTAACCAGAATATCGTCAATATCGCCAAGCTTAAAATTATCAGTTTTACATTTACTATTTCTAAGTGAAGGATTCTGCAACAGCAAGATCGTAAAGTATATATCTTTTCCATTTTTTGCATCGATTTTTTCCTTTTTTGGAAATAAAAGAACATTAAAATGCATGTAATTTTTTTTAATTTAATGCAAATAAATTTATTTACAAAAAATTATTAAATTTAGCAATTTTTGCAATAAAAATATGTTGGAATATAATTTTTCAAAACATATATACTGATAAATATATAATAAATCCAACATTGCTATTTATAGTAACACGATTTATTAGAAAATATTACAAGCTTCCTGAATAATTCATATATGATATATATATGATATATACATATATATATATATTTATATATTTATATATTTATATAACAATATTCTGTAAAACGTGATATTCCAGTATATCATTTAACATATTCATTATTTTTTATTTTACAGTTTCGATTTTAAACTGCTCATTAATTTTTCTAATTTCATCGCTTTTTGAAAATTTCCACTTATATTCAATTTGCCTGACATAAATGCAGTAGTAGGTTTCAGTTTCCCTGTCAACAACAAAAAATTAAAAAAGTTGAAAACAACAACAAAAAATTAAAAAAGTTAAAAACAACAACAACAAGTTAAAAAATATGTAACATAAGTATAATCACAAAAAAATTAAAAAATATATAACATAAGTAAAATCACAAAAGTTATTTTTTAAATTTTTTACCTGAAAACATGGCAAAGAAATTTTGTGAATCCATTGTCAATATAGTATCTGCTGGCTGACTTGGTTTTCCTTTACCAATAGCACCTTTTCCATTTTTTAGATCAATGTACCATGTTCCAGCTTCATTTCCTAAATATTTAAATAAATTTTAGAATAACAAATATAATAGAATAATAGAAAGATAAAAATAATAATAATAACAAATTATTAAAAAATAAATTATTTATGTTAGCAAGCGTAATTACCTTTGATATTAAATTGATATATAGCACCAGTTCTGTTCACTAACTCATTACTTAAGTTTGTTTCAATAGCGTTGAATATATGTACTATTTGTTCAGTTTCGTTATTTTTTATTTTATTAGATTTAATATTTTGTAAATTGGGATCTTCGTCATCCAAAAAGAAGTCCGACATTAAATTATCCTTGTTTTCTAGAGAAAAAATTAGCTTCATCATAAAAATATTTAATTATTTAATAACTAATAAAACCTATTAAACATTTTTTTTAAGAATTTGTATTTAGATGACTATAAATAATAAAATACAAAGCTTTTATAAAATTATTGATCATAATCTTAGATTATTAATTCATAAATTGGAATTTGGTATATGTTCACATTCATGTGATTATTTAATTATTTTAGATATTAAAATAGAGATTTATCTAAAATAGTTCATTGAAAGAAGTATAATCTACATTCTATGCATTTCAAAGTGATCCTTAGCTTTTTATATTGTTTTAAACTATTGATTTCATTATTTTTCATTAATCTAAGATAGTTTTTTCTGTATTAATTAAAATCGTTATATTATGTAATAAATTATTAATTTTTCCAAATATTTTCTGTTCTTCATCATATTTTCAATTTGTTTTTATTATTTCAATTCAATCGGGAAGAGCAGAAAGAAGACAAAAATCTAGCCATTATGATATTTATATCTATGAAGTCAATCTATAGAAGATAATTTTAGAAATCATTGTAACAAAATTATAATTTTATTATTAAAATTAATATTTTAATATGTAATATGTTTAATATGTATATGTTTTTTTATATGTAAAATATCAAAATATCATAAAAAATATCAAGAAAATATCATAAAGATTAAGATAATCAACGAATCTGTAAAATTTGATTTCTCAAATTTTACAAATTCGTTGTTTAATTTAATTTAATTTAATATATCATTATAATGCATATACTTTAAAACTTTAAACTGTTTTAAATTTAATAAATATTCCTAAATGTTCCCTGATTTAAAAAGATTAATAATTTGTATTTCCTTAATTGTCACATAAAATAAAATACGGAAAAATAAAATAATATTACCTGGATCACATGCATAATTCGTAAAATCCGTGATACCTTCATTTTTTAATATAACTTCATCAATCAAAAATTGTCCAGTAATAGACTTGCTATCTTTGCAAAGCAATGCATATACAGCATCTGCCATAATTTCAGGTTTTCGACATAACTTCTTTGATTCTGAACCTGATAACATGTCCATTGCAGCGGTATGTACAGCTAAAAAAATAACATATTTAATAAGATAATTCAATCATTATATCATATGATTTTTATATTTCCTTCATTTTTTGTTATATTATTGGTAATCTGAATTAAAGTATATAGAAGTGAAGATGGTGATAATGTACCTGTTTTTGGCCAAACAGCATTTACCGCGATTCTATCAGCTTTGAATTCTTCTGCCATACCCAGAACACACATAGACATCCCATACTTGGCCATTGTATATGCAACATGATTTTTAAACCAAATTGGTTTCATGTTTAATGGAGGACTTATGTTAACTATGTGTGGATTTGTGCTTTTCTGCAGATATGGTAAACAAATTTTCGATCTAGAATATATAATAATTTTATTAGTTATAACTTATTTACTATTTATTACTTATTTGATAATTTATAATAATAATTTTAAATTTATTTAATAATATAGAATAATTCTGTTTAAAACTTAACTTAACTTTTGTTTAATTTTGTTTATATAACTTTTGTTTATATGCTGAATTGATCAAATATCAAAAACCTTGCGGAGCAAAGATTAACAAAATTTAACTTACACGAGAAAAGTTCCTCTTGCGTTGATATTATTCATCAAATCATATTTTTTCATATCGGTTGCCAAAGTGTCCGTTAAAGAAATGGCACTTGCATTATTCACAACAATATCTATACCACCAAATTTAGCAACAGCACTTTCCACTGCATTAACTACTTGTGTTTCATTGCGTATATCCACAATACATGGCAGAGCCTTACCACCAGCTGCTTCGACTAGAAAGTACATGTTGATATTCAAAATCAAAGTTATTCTTATTAATCAATAGTTATCGATACATATATAGCCAAATTAAAGAATAAATACTTTCATTAGCTGCCGTATAAATAGTACCCGGTAACTTTGGATGGGGATCAGCAGTTTTTGCAGCAATAACAATATTTGCACCATCCTTTGCCGCTTTTAATGCTATACTTTTTCCAATGCCCCTTGAAGCTCCTGTAATAAAAATGGTACGACCAGCCAATTTCCTATATCAAATACAAATAATCAGTATTACTTTTTTTTATATATATATAATTATAATGATTATAAAAAAGTTATGAGTTGGACACAATATATTTATGCTAATGCCTAATGCCAAATATTAAAATACTTTTTATATTTAACATTTTATATACATATATTTCATTATGATTTGTAAAACATATATATGAAACATATTAAACATAGTAAATAATATATTTTTATAAAAATTTTTATGTAAATCTTAAATCATTTATGATAACTTTTTATGATAAGATAAAAATAGTATAATAAAGTGTTATTTACAAACAAATTAGTAATATAAGTAGAATTACTATTAAGATAATAATAAAGATTAAATGTTAGATTATTCCTTAGTATAATCAAAAATAAGTATCATTTTTGACATTGTTCTGATATAATATAAAAAATACATTTCTTTCCATGGTAAAAAATTTTGCTATACTTGAATTATAAATAGAAATTTTAATTTACATAATGCTTTAAAAATAATGATTCAGTATATTAACTTGCACATATATTATATATATGAATATAATTCTTAAAATTTAAGTTTTTAAAAATATTTAAAATTACCTTAATTTTTAGACATAAAAGTCAATAAAATATATTAAATAAAACAAATTGATTGATAAATTGGCACAATGTCAATTATATTATTAACTTTACTTTATTTTTGTACAAATGCATAAAAAATAAATCAATAAAACAATGAAGAGTTAGAAAAATCTTCAGATTTTTGAATATAAATATGAAATCATTTAAATTATATAAAAATTTGTTATATGATTATAAAATATCTATAGTCATAATTTATTAACTTACCCTGTATTAATCATTCTATATAATTCTATTTGTACAATTTAGAATATATAATATTTTTTGTTCTAATGTCTATTTTTGATATCTAAAATATGACAATTAACAAGCGAAAAACTGAAGCAAAAACTTCTGTCTCACTATTTTTAATCTATTTATAAATTATAGAATAGTTAGCAGCAATGTACTTTGTAGTGAATGTACTTTGCTCCTTACTCGATAAAACGCAGCAATAGCCTGCGCTCATATGCTTGTTTAATACAATGTCATACGATCAAACGTTATATATAAAATGTCGTACATATGAAATCTGTACATTATAAATGCGACAAATATTTCGAATGTATGTATAAATCTTATCTCATATTTCAATGATGTGATCATTTGAAAAATTAATATATCAGAGAGAAAATATAATTAGAAAAAAATATAATAGTAGATGAGAAGAGAATGATAGTTCTAAAATGATAAATGTACATGCTTAGTCATAATTCGTATAAATTACATTAAGTAGCACTACAATCTCATATAGCAATCTCCAATATTTTATACTTTTTGAATATATCGATAATAATATATACAATGATTATTTATTTGCAAATAATACTGTTTAATGACAAATTAAATGAATTTTCATTTTCAAGTAGTACGATTAAACGATGAATCAGATTAAGTTTATTTTTAAGTAGTATATAAAGGTATAAAGAAGCCAGACATATGCGTTTGTTGATATAATATGTTATGAATAAAGTATATAAATAAAAAAATCAAAGCACAAAAATAATATAAGCAAATAAAAAAGAGTTTCCACAAAAATTCAGATATCAGAATCTGTGATCAAAAAACGGAAAAAGATATAGAAAAAAATATTATATATTTGTTAACATTATATGTTTGTAACATTATATATTTGTATATATTTATCATAATAAATCAATTGAAACAAAAAATAATGTATAATATATATAATTACTAATACATAAATCACATATTTTTTACACAAAAGTTAAGATGTTAATGTATATATTAATAATAACAAAGTGAGAGATATTATAATATTGATTCTAGTATTATAACATAGTATTATAATATTATAGTATTATAGTATTATAATATTATAGTTATAATATTATAGTATTATAATATTATAGTAGAGACGTTGTAGTATTTTAGTATTTTAATATTTTACTTATTCATATTATTTTTTACAATTATATTATAATTCAAAAATTGAAAATACAATAATTATAATGTAGTTGAGAAAATTTATTTTTAAAATATAATAAATAAAAAATTTTTTAATGAAAAAAACTGTAATGCTTTGAATTAATTATAATCAAGTATTACATTATTCATTAATGATAATTGATATTATTGTTTCATATTGTTTCATATTTAGCTTGACAACGCCAAGTTTTATAATTCCAAATCCCATTTAAAAATTTATGAATTTGGCCACGTACGCAAAAGTAATTATAAGTTAATTATAAGGTCGATTTCATATTGATATTTTTCCATAATCTTATCTTTCCGTAATCTTTTCCATAACCTAACCTAATATAACCTAACCTAATCTAACCTAATCTAATCTAACTTAACCTAACTGTTTTGATTTATTATGAATATATATTTTCTTTTTATCTGTCGTAGAATTTTTGCTTTAACGTTCAGACCAAATATGCATTTAGCATTTTAGATATAGTTTGTCTTATTAAACATCGACTGGTTTTTTGTATACCAAGTTCTTAGCCGCATAGAAAATAGATAATAAATCTTCGTTCGTTCTTAAATTTTTTTGGATTTCCTTCGCCTCCTTCTTATTGAGGAAATCAAGAATGGGAAAAAAATTGGAAATGAAAATTAGTTTCAATGTCTTCCTCTTTGGATTCTTTTTCTTATTCTTCTTCGAAGAAGTTTTCTTTTTTGGATATATCATAAATATATTCAAGGCATTTATAATGATTAACATTATATCGTCGGATAGTAGTATATTATATTATTACATACTCCATTTTTTATATTCTTGATATATCAATAATTAGCTTCTATACATTTAATATTTCATTATTTCTATTCAACTGGAGTATTATATATAATTTTTTATGTTCTTTCCATTCATTCGTTCCACTAGGTATTATAGAAAGATGATACTCGTTAGATGTTGAACCGCATTTGCTATTCATGAGCATTGTTTGCGAAGTAATCTGATTATAAATTATATGTAGTATATTTACAAATACGATAGTTTTTTTTCAATAACTATAGTATTATCGCAAATTTTAAATGATTTCATATTGGTGTTTGAAAAATTCCAAAAAATAATCATTGACATATTCTGGAAGGATTTAAAAATAAATTTTGCATCAGCTGCTTGTTATTACATATCTCTTTGCTTCATTTCCTGCTCCTCTTTATAAATGTTATATTTTGTATATATATGTGTTAAGAATTTAAATAGGACAGTCAAATGGATGGACAGAGGGAAGGGAGAAGAAAGAGATGAAGAGAGAAAGAGTGAGGGAATGAAGAGAGCCGAAGAGAGAGGGAGAGAGAATATAGTGACAGAATAAGAGGGAGAGGAAAGAGTGAGATAATGGTTGCGGAGGGGAGAGAAAAGATGGATGATGGAAGAATGAATGAAGAGAAATAAAAAAGAGGCAGAAAGGCGATAATAGTGAGAAGAAACAAGAGGAGACGATTCGCGCATGAAAATGAGAACATATACAAGATTTATAGAAGAAGGAATGAATAGATAGCGATAATGGTGGCAGCAACAAACACCATCGTAGTTCGTATTTAGTGATGTTGCTGGAATCTTTCTTCTCTTACATACTTCACACCATAGATATTATCCACTTGGATTCCTTCTTTGCGACTTGAATTCTATACTTCATTTTGCACTTCCTCGGGAGAGATCAACTCCTAAAGGGTCCCCCGGATGACGCATAAAGAAAAGCTCACACCAGCTATGCCAAGAGAGTAGATATAAAATAAAATAGCATTCGTGAACTAAATGACAACCAAATGATAATATTAGTTTTATGAAATATAATATCGAATATAATATAGAAGAAATTACGGTGCAGGGGATTGGATACCCAATACCCGTGAGGAATGGACGAGCGGGCTCCCTTCGATTATGAGCAAGCAAATACTCAATGTCCTCAACGAAATGCCAGATTGAGAAACATAGTCATACTACCAACATCTCAATCTATGAATATGAATTAAACTAAACTAAACTAAACCTAAAATGCCGAAATGAAAATTCCTGTAGAACGCATGAAGATAGGCGGAATAAGAACAAAATAGTGCAGCAGGACAAGAACTCCATGCTCATGGAATGCGAAACAAATATGGGAACATCAGAAAATGTAACTGCCTGCGAAATTAATAGACAATCTGAATCCATTATCCCTAGTAAAATACAAATTAACCTATATAGACAAAAAGAACAGCATAACAAGGATATACTTAAGAAGTGTATGGTACAATAAATCCTGCATTAAAACTTTGCTAATATCAGAATAAGATCGCATTCCCCATACGAATCAATTACTGAACAAAATCTTATGACACGAGAGGTGACACTCTAAATACACAACACTTAGAAAATAAATGAGAAAGATTCGTGGAAAGAAGTCAGTCATAAAAAGAAATATCAGAACAGTCCCAAACAAATGTCTTGTAAGCAACCTAAAACGGACAATTATTGGCTAAACAAATCCATGTCTATATTTAGCTTTGATGAACTTACAAAAATGCTCAGTGACATAAATAATAATGAAAAAGTAGAAACAACAGTCAAACCCTCTCTCATTTTTGTTGCTAGATTTATCAACATACAGTTGTTCTCCCAATTGCTAGAAAAATCGCCATAGGCGATTATGAAATCAAAATTATAAATAATGCAAGTTAAAATTTCAGCCCGAAGTTTCATTACTTGTCAATATAATGAAAGAGCTCAAAAGCAAGGATACGGAATTTCACACATATGAACCGAAGCAAGAAAGAAGTTTTAAAATTATCCTTAAATATATGCATCAGATACGATATCAGGAAAGAAATCGAAAATTATAGGATTATCAATATATGGAATATCAAGAAATAAGACTCTTCCCATGTTCTAAGTTGAGCTAAAACCCGAAAATAACAATAAAGACATCTGAAATTAAATCACTTCTCCAATGCAAAATAAAATTGGAGCCATCATATCCAAAACGATAAATCCTTCAATGCTAGCAACATGACCATACGGGAAGTTTTTGCTTCCAATGCGATGCACAGAAAATTACTCAACCTCTAACTGTCCAGGGAAAGATGTTAAGACGTGCTGTGCGAAGGCAACTACCCAGCCAACAAAGGTTGTATGATCTATAAAGATCTATAACGAAGTTATTTTCATTATGGAGAAAAGTAATAACATCCAAACTACAAACTAAATCTGTAAGCCTACAAACTAGATCAACCCAACCAGAAAGATCCTACGCTTCAGTCGCAAAAATTGAAAGTAGACAACCGACTGCATATCAAAATAATCAGGTTATCCAAGACCAAATAATATTTCCAAGTTTAAAATAATTTAAAATAAATAATGTACAAGAATTAAAATATATGATGAAAAAGCTTGTGGGAAAAATGAGTTCAATGTTAAACATTCTAACAACTCTTGTTACTAAAATGATGTAATGTACAAAGCATTTAAAATAGTAATTTGTAATGCCAACGGGCTAGCTAAGCACTCACAAGAAATCAAAACCTTTATTTTTAAGCCAAAACATAGATGTTTTATTTGTTTCCGAAATATATTTTACAAACAAAAACTACTTCTGTATTCCTAAATATACTTTGTATCATACAATGCATCCACAAAGCTCATGCAGGAACTACTCTTATCTTAAGAAGCAACATTAAACATTATAAAATTGGCAAATATAAAAAAAAATACTTACAGATTAAATATCATGGTTGAAGACTGGAATGGATATATTACTATTTCTGCCTTATACTCACCACCATATTATAAAAAATGAACAATATATAACTTTTTTAAAACTCTAGGTAACCATTTTATTGTTACAGATGATTATAATGCCAAACATACGTAATAGAGATCGAGACTGATTTTATCTAAAGGACGAGAACTTCTCAAAGTGATCGAAGTGATGATTTGACAATCGTGTCAACAAGGGAATCTACTTACTGGCCATCTGACAACAAAAAGATACCTGATCTTCTAGACTTTGGCATTATCAAGGACATTCTTAAAGACTATTGTCACACTAAATCCTGTCTTGAATTGTCCTCAAATTCTTCAACAATTATTAAAATATATAGTAAAATAATGAGGCAAATCTTGCACTTTTTACAATGCCAAAACAAACTAGTATTATTTTCAGGAAATACTGATGACTACTTTTGAAAATTCTATCCCTTTAAAAACTGATAATGGCATCTTTTGCGCAATTGAAAGCTTTAATTATACCGGCTTTAACAGGCTGCCAGGAATGCAACCCTGACATGTAATCTAGACACCAATATTGAATATTCATCTTCAAAATCAAAGTCATAAAAGACAGACTAGTAAAAAAAAGGAAACTATGTAAGTTGTAGCAAACCAATAGATGTCTAGCATTGAAAACCAAATTATGTTGAGCTATCAAAGCACTTAAAAACCTGCTGAACTTGGAAAAAAATCAGAGAATATAAAAATATCTATGCATGTTAAACCCTAGTGGTGCAATTAACTATTCCCTATGAAAAACCACCAAGAGATTTAAATGCCCACAGACATAATACCTGCCTATTAAGAAACAAAACGGAAGTTGGCCCAGAAGCGATAAAGAAAAGGCCGAAACATTCGCTATACATTTTTCCAAGATCTTTAAGCCGAGACAACTTTAGGAAAAGAAGAAAAACAAGCTACTCTCGGATGTCATTACTGCCGTTACTCTAGATACTCCTACAAAATTTTTCACCGTAAAACAAGTGCAAGCCAATAAAAAATCTGAATACAAAGAAAGCGCCGAGTTACGATATCATAATCAATCGATGCAGATGCTGCCAGAAATAGAAATAAAATTTATCAGCCAACTTTGTAATGCAGTCATTGGACATTTTTTTCTACTCCAATGGAAGCAAATTATCATGATCCAAAAATCTGGTAAAATTGCAGAATTTGCTGGATCGTATAGATCAATCAGCTTGTTGTCTGTCTTACCAAAATTATTTGAGAAACTTCTACTCCTAAGGTTTTTCACAATAATAGAAAAGCATAAATTAATTCCCAATCATCAGTTTGCATGCAACCATAGAACAGATATACAAAATTGTCAAAAATCAATTGTCATAAATGACGACATTAAAAACGACATAAAAGCAGGAAGATATTGTATAGTGGTCTTCCTCGATATTTCAGGCTTTCGACAAAACTGGCACGATAGACTACTATAAAATTAAAAACAGCTTCTTATCTGATCTCTATGTATCTATCATAAAATTCTACCTTTTATAGAATTTTTATAATTAAATATAAAAAGGTAGTCACACAATTAAAAAAAATCAATTCTGGAGTTTCTCAAACTAGTATATGAGGTGCTCTATCTATATACCGCAGATCTCCCAGTCTTTCTGGATACTACAACTGCAACATATGTGGATAATACAGCTATTTTTGTAACTCGCAACAATCCTATAGAAGCGTCTCTGCGTTTACAAGAAAGTCTCTCCTACATTCAAAGGTGACTAAAAAAATTGAGAATCAAATGGGACAAAATGTAACATTTACTACATATAACATTTACTACGCGTAAAAGGACCACCAGTAAATCTGAGAATTCTTCAATCTCAAAATGCCAAATATTTAGGACTATATCTCGAAATTAAATTGGAAAAAGCATATATTCACGAAGCGAAAACAATTTTCCAACTGGGCAAAATGTACTGACTATTTGGCAGTAAATCACAATTCGATTGAAAACAAGTTGCTAGTATACAAAGCACTTCTCAAATTTTGGCCTATGGCATTCAAATATGGGACATATGCCAATTCAAATATAAAAATATTGCAAAGATTCTAAAACAAATATCTTCGAATTATCGTCAATGCTCCTTGATACGTCACTAACAATACAGTATATTATCATTTTAACGTTAGAGATGTGATAGAAAGATTCAGCCATGCTGATAGACTAGAGGAATTCTAATATACTCATGAGGAATTCTAATAATCTCATGCGAAATGCCAAAACATCACGCAGATTAGAAAAAAGGCTTCCTCAACACTTATCTAACCGGATTGTAATTCTATAGAGTATATCCTTTCCAAGACCTTCTCATCTAACTGCCACAAGTATTACTGAATGTCATAATGTGACAATTTATAATTCCTGGAATAATGAAAAAAAGAAATTTTTGCACTTTTTTTCTCTTTTGCTGCGCGGTTTATCGATTATATATAGAATGTTCACTCTTCGTGCCCTCTTTCTCTTTGGAGTCCATAGATTAGACTCCACAATAACTTGCTATTAGCTTTTATTTCAGAAAATTAAATAGATTTTTTAAAGATGATATATAATATATAAATATATTAAAACAAATTTTTCGTATAATATAAATATTTATCAATTTTAATAAAAATATGTTTATCATTGTTTCACAAATGTACATATCAAATCTTATTAAGTGCATATCAACGTAATATAGTCCGTATCGCATTTTTTGCTTTTTGTACACCAAGCCGAAATTGACCAAATTCTGGGCGGATCTTCATTCCACGATAATAATATACCAAACTCATTTCGAAATCGCCGAGATGATAAAGAGCTTCTGCCTTGCAATATATAGCTTTAGTTTGGCTACAATTCTTAAAATCCAAATGTAACGCTGCTTCAGCATCATCTAATGCCTTTTGTGCGTTACCTAATAAAAGATGACATTTACTTCGCGCTATTAAAGCTTTTTCATCACTGGAGTTTAATTCCAAAGCCTGCAACAAAATTATTGTTTTCACATGTGATATATTTTCTCAATTTTATTATTATTAGAATTATTTCTTATAGTTATTAAAATTTGTAGAAAAATTTAAAAAATATTAAGGAAGTTGATAACAAAAAACTAACATTATTTCTTTCTTTCTCTCTTTCACTTAATATATTTTATGATGAATATATTATATTGTTTTAAATATGTATATATATACGAAATATGTCTGTATATGTATACTTCAAATTTAATTGATTATATTATGTGAAGTATTATTGAAATTTTTAAATTATTTTTTTGTATTAAACATTTTGTCAATAAAATATAAAATTACACTGCTTGTTTATATCTAATACTGTTACATATAGATATGAAAACAAAGTATATAAAATAAACGAAAATATTTTGGATTCTTCTAATTATTTTATCTAAATAAGGCAAAATATTTTTTATATTGCATGATTGTTATTTTAAAATATTTTCTGCTTGAAACATACAAAAATATAAAATATGTAATAATATTGAGAATTTCGTATTATTTTGAAGAGAATAACAAATTATTCAATAGAATAAAATGGTATCTTCTGAATTTTAAGTATATATTACATATTACAAAAGTAATATGTAAATTAATGAAACTTATTAAAATTCCTAAGTTTCACTATTCTTTTCTCTTATTACAAAATAATTTTAATAGACAATTTTCTATAACAAAACAATTTTCTAAACAATAAATAGCTTTCAAAATTCTTTGCTTTTATAGCATATTCTTATTTATATATTAATTCTTAATTACCCTTAATTCTTATTATTTTATAATTTTATTTTAAATATTTATATATTTATATGTTGAATGCGTAAATTAATTTGATTTCCTTTTTTAAGAAATTAAAGATTTATTTATTAAATATGCAAATTCGATATTTTTACATTTAGTACTTTATAACACCATTTAAAAATTAAATATTTTCCCTTTTTATAATTTGCAAATATAAATCTTAAATTTTTTTAAACTTCATATATTTTGATGAGATATATGATATAAACTTATTCAGGAATGAAACAAATAATTTTAATGACCACAACAACATTCTTTCTGAATTGGAATATAAAAAAAATATATTATTATTTTAAATACACTTTATTAAGTTATTTATCGCTGTTTTTTTAAATTGCTGCATCTATTCTGTAAAAATCCATATTTAAACATTATTAGAACTTTAAATTCATCAAAAGGGAAATGTTCAAATTTAAAATGGTAAGTAGAAAGATATAAAATTAAAGATATCTAATTAATTTGCATTTAATAAATAAATTATAGCTTATTGTTTTTAAAAGAGAATATAAAAGAGAATATAAAAGAGAATATAAAATGTTTTATATGTACATCATATTTTATATCCATTCCAGTCATAATTTATCGATGAATTGGTTATAAATTATAAATTTATCATCGGTTTGTAATATATATGTAACAATTTAGTTATTTAATTGCTATGAGAAATCACGGTCATTCACGTATACATATACATATATATATATATAGAAACATGAAGAGTATGTTCTAAATCATTTTTTTCGATCGTTGAAAGAAAAAGAAAAATTAATATTATATACAATGAAATGCATAAATAAACCTTGTTAATGCAATTAATAGCGATATTAATATCTCCAAAGCGCATTTCACGCAAACCCAACGTTAATAATGCTCCAGGCTCGGTCTCTTCTGAGATGTGTAGACTTCTGCTGCGATCTTGGCGTTGTTTAATCTTCAGAGATTGTTTTATATCTGTAGTACCCATATTTACGGCAGCGGCACGATCTTTATCAGTATATACTTCTTCTTGCCGACAATTATCGTTGTCACGTTGACGTCATTTTCTTTTTGACTTTTGGATTCTCATTTCAGATTCAACAGTGATAACATCAAGTTTTTCTTTTTGTTTTTTATGATTATTCTTGTCCCATTTATTATAAACGTAACGATTATTACAATTATTACTGTTTTCGTTATTTGCTATTGTTGAATATTTATTTGAATGCACATCTTTCGTTGGTTCTTCAAATTCTACAAAATCTTGTTTCGAATCAGAGCTGACTTCCCCACGTGTTCGCACATAACTTTGTAAGTAATCGTGATGATGCAACGTAGGATTTAAGATATCCATAACGTGGTGTTCGACTGCGTTTGTGTACGTTACATCCTTAGCTTGTAATACTTTACTCATTCTCAATAATTAAGTTTATCAATACTATATTTAAACAATTGAGATTAAATCATTACAATTTTAATTTATTTTACAAATAGATTTCATTTCTTCTCCTTATATGTTTTAATTTTCCACGTAACTGTAGAAAAGCAAAGAATCCTCATGCACGAAACTTTTGCCTACCAGTACCGAATACGTGTATTTATTGACACCTCAAAGTAGGGATTATTGCTTGTTTCCTTAGAAACGAGAAGAACCAAAGGAACATGAAGGAGAATCGAGTATGAAGGATATGTGATAAATACTATGTGTTCTTGATAGATTCATATTTTTTTACAGAAAAAGAACACTAAACTTTGATAATATCTTTTCTACTTATTTCAATATTTCATTTCATATAAATATATTTATAATACAATATTAATATAATTATTCTGTAAACGCATCTTATTTTAATTATTAATATTTTTTCTTACTCTGTAATTGTGTTCTTAAAAGAATGGAGATTCATAAAAGAAAAAGAAGAAGATAAAAGGAGGAGAATGGAATGCATAGCTGCATGTCATCCTAAACTATGAATAAAAAGAAGATATTTATTTACTCAGGTAATAATCGCTTTAAAATACATGTGCGTATATCTAATTATTATGTAATTTGGTATTAATTATCTTAGTAGATGTATTTAAAAATATATATATTTTTATAAAATATATCAATATTTCTTTATCTTATTTTTATACATTTACATAATAGTAAAACTTTTTGTTTTTTGAATCTATTATCAAAATTTCTTAATTATTTTATTCTTATCTTCTATATATATATATATATATATATATAAATTATTTAAAATATACATAATATAATATATAATATAATTATATTAATAATTTGAAGATAAAATACATAATCTTAAAATACATATATAGATTTGTGTTCATAATTTACTCAATAACTCAAACAATTACTTAAAAATTAGTTGAAATAATAAAATTGATGAGATTTATTAATATTATTTGCAAAAATATTTATTTCCCAAAAATTTTATTTCTTAATATTATTTAATATTATTTATATTATTTAATAAGAATATTTCTTATGTAAAAATATACATATGAAAGAGAAAATTATTGGCACAAAATTAGTGAAATTTAATCAAGAATATTTTCATAAATAACAGTATAATTTATCATATATTGTCACATATTATCACAATTTGCCACATATGCACATAATGTCTATTGATCTATGTACATATTAAATTTTTTCATTTTTATTTTTATATTAAATCAATGTTTGATCAATTTTATTTTATACATAAAAAAATATATATCATTTTACTATTATATACTTGTTTTTTATACGTTTTTTATTTATTTATTAATAAAATGCCATTGAATTACACTACCATATATTTTTTATATATGTAAAAATATATGAAAATATAAAAGATTTATTTATTAATTTCTTATTTCTCTTAAATTATTTGTATATGTAATTCTTATAAAATTTATTTATATATATGTGCATACATAATTATAATTTTTAAATATATCAAAACCTTTAGAGGTCAATAAAATAATAATATAATAAATATATCAATATTTCAAACTATTTTTTAATGTATGATTTCTGATAGTGATTTAAAATAAAATTGATATATTTAGTATTACGTAAAATATTAATAGACTTCTATTCTTATAATTTGACATTATAAAATAATTTATTCATTATATATCATTTATTATATGTAAAATGTTGATAGACTTCTATTCTTATAATTTGAATTCTTAAATTATAAAATAAATAATTTATTTATTATATATTATTTATTATATGATTGCGATTAAATCTAATTCTTTTCGTTGTTCATAATCATGATAATAAGATGATAATAATAAAATATATATATTTCTTTTTAATAAATTTAAATAATAAATCAATAATAATAAGGTCAATAAAATTTTATAATAATAAAACATATATATTTTCTTTCTTTAAATAATATTTAGAAATTTAAGATAATAAATTTAGATAATAAGTCAATAATAACAAATATATTAATATAAGATATAAAAAAACAATATAAAAATTTATATAATAGTCTAAGTTTAGAATACATAAATTTATAAATTTAATAGATTAGTTTAAAAGAAAAAGAGAAAGAGAGAGAGAGAAAGAGAAATATTTATTTCGATAGTTTTTTTTTTCTATAGATATATTCTATCACAGCTTACTTGATTATATAGAAAGATGGCTTTATTATAATTTCCATTTTTTTCGTGAATTTTTGCTTCGTTTATCAAAAATGCGTTTTGTATGATAAGAGTTTGTCTTATTCGTATTACTGATCTTTTTTTTGGATGATTGGTCATATCGTTTCAATATATAATTTGTTTAGAAATATATGCTGCAAAATTATTTAATCAACACTATATATACATACGTACATACATACATACATACATACATACATACATACATACATACATACATACATACATACATACATACATACATACATACATACATACAT